>OX638303.1:7762873-8321297 GCA_951812265.1 Taphrorychus bicolor | reverse complement strand
AAATAATCTTTCTAAAGGCGAAAGGAAATTGAGTAATGCCGTCGCGGCTAGCCAACAGCAATATCTCTAGACGTTTTTGTCATTTTTAGTTTTTAAAGAATTAGGACTTATACCAGATCAAAATATTCGTGAAAATTTTGTTAGTATTTTTTTTTAAATCGTCGTAATTCGCGGACAAGTTGACGGATTATTATTTTTATTAATTGGATCGACAGCATTTTCTACAAATTGTTTCCTACCAAGGGTGTTTTCCAAAAGTGATTACTGAATTACAGGTACGGACTTGACAGAATAAGTATAAGAGGTGAGTCATAATGGGTGGTCGAAAATAAAATCTCATATTCTTTGGTTGATTTTAAGGGGGGGTTTGTCATACAATTTTGTTACCTATCGAGCTTCGTTAAAAAGTTGCAGGGTGTTGAAATTAAAATTTCAAAATGCATATGTATTGCTTATTCCAAAAGCGTAATAGATATTTTATTGAAATTTTGTAAGTTTTCACTGCTATAGAAGACGCACATTTTGCAATACAAAATTTGAAAAAAAAGTAGCGCGTCACTGATTTTTTGAAAAATTAAACTTAGTTTTTCAATACACATTCTACTATAAAGTAAAGAGCCCCCTTCGGGTTTTTTAATATGACGCACCGCTTTCGAGTAAATAAATAAAAACCATTGTAATGCATGTACAGCCGCGAAAAATTACATTTTGATGAAAAATCTAAAATATTCGATTAATTATGGTTTGAATTATGTTGCACACCAATAGTATTTTAATGGGCATTCGAAAACTAAATTAAATTTTTCGAAAAAGCAGTGACGTTTCAATTTTTTTTCAAATAAAGTATATCGACGTGCTGTTAAGCACGCCACTGGCGGAAATAAAAATATTTTTTTATTGCAAAATGTGCAGCTTCCATAGCAGTAAAAACGTTCAATAAAATATCGCGTACGCTTTCGGAATAATCAATACATATGCGTTTGAAATTCTAATTTCAACACCCTGTAACTTTTTAACGAAGCTCGATATAATTACTTGTCCGTACCTGTAAATCAGTAACCACTTTTGGAAAATTATCTTGCTGAGAATTAACTTGCAGATAATGCTGTCAATACAAAAAATAATAACAATAATCCATCAACTTGTCCGCGAATTATGACTGCTAACGAAATTTTCAAGAATATTTTGATTCCCTCTGTATAAGTATAAACAAAATATGACAAAAACGTCTAGAGAAACTGATGTTGGCTATCTGCGTCGGCATCACTCAATTTCCTTTCACCTCTAGAAAGGTTATTTTATTTAATAATGTTATTATAAGTCACGAGTATCAACAATTAATGGTATCATATTTTTTGAATGCTAGTTCACTACAAAAAACTGCACTTATTTTAAAATTCTTTGATTGGGAGAGAATCCGCAGACCATATGTCAACAAATGAGGGAAAACACATTAAGATTCTCTACCAGGTTTCCAAACTACGACGTTTTACAAATATCAGCAACAAAAATTTCACATCTTTTACGTTTTGCTCTGTATAAAAATTCAGAGTGCTTTAATAAAAAATCTGGCGAAAAGGTCCCGAGATATGGATGTTGGCTTACTCCTTACCTGAAAACGATAAAGAAAAAAAAGTTTATTGCGAAATGGCACATCAAAATTTTGCAATTGTTGCACCACTTTGTCTCTCACCCTATATAATAAAGATAATTGTCCCCATCCCGCTAATCCTCCTACTACCAATAAAGATAATGGCGATTTTTTTTCCAAAATTATCCTCTCCTTTAGTCTAGATGAAATGAGGTTTCAGATTGTGCAAATTGTTTTTATAACAATTCATTACTTAAAAAGTTACAGCTGATTGAAAATGACACGAAAAATTGCTTGTGCCGAACTTTAAGTTGAGCAGTTTAGTTGCTCCATTACTGTGGTGTTAGCACTTAAAATTAAAGTCTACATACAGTCTCCAGGGGGTAGAGCAGAAACTGGGAAAATAGGCCGCGGCTAAAGCAGTGACTTTGTGACCTTCGGCGGCTCTTGACAGTGAGGTTTATTGCATTGATTAGGCTAGATAGAGTCCAGGAAAAAATCCAGAAATCGAGGGTTTTTTCTATAAAGAAACAAAAATATGCTGGTAACTGCAGCTCGGAAAGGGTGGTGTGACGCCGGAAATGGCCGAGAGGCTTCAAACCTGAGCGGTGGGAAAGGGCCGCCTAAATCCTACCGAAGCAGTTAAACTGTTTCCTTTAAGGTAAACCAAAACCACAAAGAAAGGAAAGTTAAATACGGGCCGAATCCTGAATCCGCCAAAATCCAAGGGCGTAGGGTAGAGCCCGGAGCCTCGCCTGGGTCTTTCCGTTGCAAGCTCAGGTAGGAAAGAGGCCGCATGAGGAAGATAACGATCAATTTTAGGACAGGTAGACAGAAAAATGAACCCTTTATTGCATAAAACCACAGTATAAGGAATAATACATTATATCAGTAACGTCAGTCGGTCGAAAAATCAAAACTCCCCTCCCCTTGCCCTGTCCGCCCGGCCGCCGGCGCACAGTGGTCTAAATGTAATAATTACGGGGACATTAAGTGACAAATTTGTCTTCAAGGAATATGAATAATATGTATGGTTTTATAAACAGAATATAATCTACCTTAAGTGCGTATAAAAGTTTTTTGTTTGATGGATCAGAATGCGATAAAATCGAGGATAACGTAAACAAGAGTTAAAATGTTTATTTATAGAGGAATTGTTCTCGATAATTTTAGAGTTTGTTTGGGTAGTTGTGTTGAGTTTATAATGTCATGTTTTTTTTAATAGTATTCAAACGTGTCTGCTCATTCGTTACGTAGGTTTAATTACTTCCTTCGTAGCACTAATTTTGATGTAATTAATTTTCAAAGTAGTTTTCGCACTTTTATTAAAGTTTCAAGAATGGAAGACCCAGAAAAAAAATAACCCTTTTCTTCACCGTGAAACCCACTCTATGTTAAAGGTAGTACTTCTGCCTAACTTGAAACAGCATATTGAGCTGCAGATAGGTGCAGTCTTGTGAGATTTCTCTTATTTTTTTTTTAAGTACTATTTCGGTTGCGACTCGAAAATAATTATTTGCGCTTTTAAATGAAAATGGCTGGATGGGAAGTAGCAATTCTTTAGTGGACTACTTAAGAACTGACAGTTGTTTAGTAAACTGTCTAAATGAAATGGAAAAAATTAATATATACAAGGTGTCCAAGATAAAGATGTCCAGCATAGGGATCTCGTAAAGGGTTGGGGATAGGATTTTGGTTAAATGAAAGAAAAATTTGGCATTTGGAGCTTAGTAAGATGATGTTTACAATATTTTGGGTCGATTCGAAGTTATACGGAAAAAAGCAAATTTTAAAGATTTGGTTTTTAACAATTAGCAACTTTACTGTTAGTGTTACATAAAAAGTAAGATAAGCTCATAGAGGCACTTTTTAACAGTCTTTTACATGAAATGCAAAAAATTGAAATCCGGCGTTTCGTTTTTGAGTAACAATCATCAACTTGGGTTTTTCAAATGCAGTCTTGATTAATTACCAATAAAATGTGTATTTTTAAACTATTTGTTTTTATACGCAGAGTTAGGAAATAAACGCCAACTCTTGAATAAAATTCGGTTTATAAATTATTGGGAGGCATATACCCCGTACTTATATTACACATTTATAAATAAAATCTGTAAAAATTAAAAAAAATAAATATTAAAAAAGAACTAGCACTACTTTAGTATTCTACTAAAGAGTTTCTGAATATAAAAAAAATATTTTTTAAATACACGTTTTATGGGTAATTAAATTAATCAAATAATTAAACCATAAAGTGAGATACATGGTTGAATGTAAAATAATAAGCTCTTCTAATATTAAATAATCAAAGTTGATGATGGTTACTCAAAAACGAAACATCGGATTTCAATTTTTTGTATTCCATGTAAAAGAATGTTAAAAAGTGCCTGTATGAGCTTATCTTACTTCTTATGTAACACTAACAGTAAAGTTGCTATTTGTTAAAAACTAAATCCTTAAAATTTGGTTTTTTCCGCATAACTTCGGAACGACTCGAAATATCGTAAGTTTTAAAATATCATCTTACTAAGTTTCAAATGCCAAATTTTTCTTTCATTTAACCGAAATCCTATCCCCAACCCTTTACGAGATTCCTATGCTGAACATCTTTATATTGAACACCCTGTATATATTTATTTTTTTCATTTCCTTGAGACAGTTTACTAAAGAACTGTCACTTCCTAAGTAGTCAACTAAAGAATTGCCACTTCCCATCCAGCCATTTTCATTTAGAAGCCCAAATAATTATTTCCGAGTCGCGCCCAAAATGGTACTTAAAGAAAAAATAAGAACAATCTCACAAGACTGCACCTATCTGCAGCTCAATATGCTGTTACAAGTTAGGCAGAAGTACTACCTTTAACATAGAGTGAGTTTCACGGTGAAGAAAAGGGTCATTTTCTTTTCTGTGTCTTCCATTCTTGAAACTTTAATAAAAGTGCGAAAACTACTTTGAAAATTAATTATATCAAAATTAGTGCTACGAAGGAAGTAACTAAACCTACGTAAGGAATGAGCAGACCCGTTTGAATACTATTAAAAAAAAACATGACATTATAAATTCAACACAACTACCGAAATAAACTCCAAAATTATCGAGAACAATTTCTCTATAAATAAACATTTTAATTTTTGTTTACGTTATCCTCGATATTATCGCATTCTGATCCATCAAACAAAAAACTTATATACGCACTTAAGGTAGACTCTATTCTGTTTCTAAAACCATACATATTAGTCATATTCCTTGATGACAAGTTTGTCACGTAATGTCCCAGTAATTATTACATTTAGACCACTGTGCGGCAGTGCTCCACCAAACCGGTTTTGGCAGTGCCACAAGTACTCCATTTTCAAAGGTTACAGTTTTCTTCAAAAAATACCAAAAAACTGGGTTAAGTTGAAGGTGACAATGACGGGACACTTAAAAATCACGTCTTTCTCAACTTGGCAGTACTCAAATTTTCGCACAAATTTCGTTTAATTTCGATAATTTCGACTTGCTGCTTATTGAGTGTATCATGTAGTTCAGAAGAGTTAATTATTGCAAATATGTGGTTACTTGAGGATGGTAGAAATCTTACTCCAGGCGCTTTTCCTGTTTTATGTATACCCCAAGGTAAGATTTGTCAAATTTATAAAGAATACCTTTGTAAAATATACTTTATGGGATTTTCTCGTTTTGAATGTATTTGGACACACAGGATATCATAAAAAAATTGTAAATAAGATGATTTTTGCGAAAGTGTTCATACTGAGCCCATCATCATTCTAGTTCATATACAATCTAATATTTTTTTATTAATATGGCATTCAAAAAAAGAAACGTTATATATGAGTCAGATTACCATGTTCAACATGATATGGAAAGCATAAAATATTTGGGCAAAAAGTTAATTTTATTAAAAAATATTAGAAATTGATATTTTACACATCTATTATACAATTGCACATGTATGATAGAAAGTATTGTTTCCTAATGTTCACATGTTATTTCTGCAAAAAAATACACTTTTACATCAACAACGTTTGCAGAGATTATCAAGGAAATTAATACTCTGAAGAACATTGATGGTCCATTTGAAAAACATGGATATATGCATCATAAAACAAAGAGATTCTAGAAAATCATGGAAATGCATCTGAAGAACCCTAAGCACACAGTCAACTTAACTCGCCTTCTTTCTCTGGCAATGCAATCCATCAAAGAAGATTTATTCCAGATAGTCAAATATTGACAGATATAATACTCCGTAAATGAGTCATTATGCATTATTACACAATATTCAAACATGAGAAATTTAATGATTATAATTTACTAGTGTACTAATAATTATAGTAACATGTTATACAAATACTACCTACTAAGTGTAACAATATTTGTGAAAAAACCTACATTTTAATTTATCTATTTTCTTTGTTTTGAAATGCTGTCTTGTATACACTAAACTTGTGTCTCTAAACACATATACAACACAAGTTTAGAAAGATAGTATTGAAATACGACCTTTCCAAACTTATGGTAAAATAACGACTTGCAAGACATACTGTATAGATACATACTTGTATATATTTAGATACCTAAATTGTAAGAATTATCTATATTTTATTTAATTTTAGTTAATGCCACAGCACTTCTATGTTTTTTTTTTATTTCATAGAATTTAAACTGTGCAGGACTATTGATTTCAAAATCAAACACTGTTTAACAGAAGGCCTCTAAAAACATATAAAATTATAATCTTATAACCTATTGTCTTTAGGTGTTAAGAAACCTTGATGCCATTATGATATGAATCATAAATGAACGAAAAATAACAAACAATAAGAATATTTTCTCTTCTTTCTGAATGATTTTTGGAGGTTTTACTAATAGTTCTTTTCTATGTTTTTAGCTTTATACTTCTCGTTTAAATAAGCTCGTTTAAATAACTTGAAATAAGCTTATAACCGAAAATGGGAACTGGTAAATGATTTCTACCAAATAAAACCAGTAAAAAAAAATATTTATTTTTGCTTTGTACGTGACAGCAAGTTAAAAACTATATGGAAATATTTTTGAATTTTTAAGTTTGTACAGGCATGCATAGTGCTTTTTCATTATTTATGTTGTAGTGGTACGCTGTAATTTCCATTTTTTTTTAATCCACATAGAATATTTAGTTACTACCCTTAAGTACCGACCACATAAGTTTATAATAAGTAAGACACTTCGTAGTTTTTGTAAAAAATAGAATACCACATAATTTTGTTATTTTCAAGTATGTTTTAGAAAATAAAATTAAATTGCCACATATTAAAATACTAATAGCGACTTTATTTAAAGTACTACTTATTTGTATCGCAATCTAAGTTAACTGGAATCAGGTTATACTATTTATTTGCTTAATCTGGTAGATACTCGAACTCACAGCAGATTAAAGAATATCTGTGTCACTTATCTTAATCCTGCCAACTTCAATTGCAATATATAAGCACTAAATAGTCCCTAAACCACTAATACTATCATATATATAAGTAGGTAGGCTGTTAAATATAAATTGTTTAAGATTATTCACAACAAAAACGCCCGTCTATAAATACAATACCATAATCTATTAGATAGACCAGCAGGTTGCTTCAGGAAGAAGATATCTGCTTCACTATCTCGTTCTATATATGTTTTACGCAAAAATATTCCTATAAACTTGGGATATAATTAGAGGGGATATCCTAGATAAAGCCTCTGCCGATATAAATGTATAAAGGAACATTTTTACTTAGAATGAAATGTAGAATAACATATTGTATAACATGCATCTTCTTCTGAAACACCCTGTATAATAGTGCCTTCCAAAAAGCGGAATAAAAAATGGTGAATGCGCCATAATTCCTAAAACTATGCCTTCCTATTAACAGATGGCGCTGAAAGATGTCGCCAAGGTGTAACATTTCACTTTCCGTTCTATATGGGGATGTTTTGTGGGCAGTGCATCGCTAGTGCTTGAGCGGTATACAGTGTCTCCAGCTCGGCGGTAAATATAATTCGCGCGGATATTACACAGTGTCTTAAAAATGTCAGGGAAAAATTTGTGTTCAGTGGATGGCTGCGAAAGTCGTTTAAGAGAAGGAATGACATTTTTTAGATTTCCACAGGATCAAGAAAGGTAGCTATGTATTAAATTGTATAAAATCGAAATAATATAACAAAAAATGATGTCATTTATAGTATATACAGTTTTAGAGTTTTGGTGAAAAAAGCCTATAGCCCTAGCACAACGTTCAAGAGAACATGTGTCCGCAAGTGCTTTGTTCACGAGATACAGGGTGTTAAAGTTTGCATAAAAATTTATTGATAAAACGCAATTCGCACAAGATATTTTAACAAGATTTAATTTTATTATATTTTGCAATAAGAACATTGGTTTTTGAACAAAAATTATTATACACATGCTGCATGACTATAACGAAACAGGAGTTGCTCAATTTGAGCATTTGTTGTAAGTGCGTTAGATTAATACATTTGTATTTTTTATTGAAACTTTAACGCCCCATATCTCGAGAAGAACAAAACACTCAATATTTTGCCTTAAACAAATACTATGGCTGCTTATGTTTACTGGCAATTAGTTAGCCATAATGAATGACGATTTTTTTACGACATTTTTTTACAACCATTTTACCTGAGAACACTTTCTTTTAAAACCAGAAATTACTGTTAAATTATTATCAAAAAACGTGTACATTGATTGAATAGGCAACAAAGAAGCAAGTTTCTCGCTTAATCAATGAGGGAATCAAAATAATAGTTTTACTGGACCAATTACCGAGAAACTTGCTTCTTTGTAAATTCTCCGGTCGAGACACTCACTATATTACAACTTACCAATCCGTAAAAATGATGGATGCTGCAACAGTATGGTCACAGAGCCCAACTAGCATTTATAGTCTCAATAACCTTCCCAAAGTAGAAATTACACAAAATGAGTTGCAGTTTGGTAAATTCTACTCAAATTTACTACTGTATTATAAAATACACCTAAAAGAAGTAATATAAAGTATTACTTACGTAAAAATAACTTTATTTGACGACTTAGAAGTCCCACAACTATAATGTCATATTTGCGGTAACAGCGAAGTAATAATTCCTGTTAAAATAACTTCATACACCCAACTACCTCAAAGTTATTTATGGAAGTTCGGCTAACGTCCCCAAAATTACTTCAAAGTCGTTTTTACTATGTAGTAGGATTTTAAAGTAATATTTACTCTCAAAATAGTAAAATAAAATCCTATAAATAGACGACTATTTAGTAGTATTCAATGGTTCCAGTTACTATTAATAATTGCAAATGTTACCCTAAAATAATATCTACTGTTAAGAGGCAAAATGTTCGAATTAGTTACTTAATGTCAAGTAAAATTTTCTTCAAAGTTGTTTATGGAACTTTTGAAGTGTTTATTGCTGTGGAGGCCATGTTTATGATTAAAAGTTGAAGCGCCATTTTGTGCAAAATAAAGCATCAAATAAAAATCCATACTTTCGGGATAATTAGTAATGTATGATAAGTCTAACTTTACCTTTAGCCTCATATAGTCATTTTAATTTGTTCAGGCATACTTTTTATTGGAAAATGCAGAGCAAATTGATGTGGAGGGATAGCAACACCCAAAAGTTCATTAAGTTAAAAAACAAGCATCCATTATGCAATAGACCAACTAAGAACTTGACGGGGGTTGCTGTCCCAGACATCATCATGCGTTTTCTAGTCTTAGGTTCTAAGTTTGGAGTAGCACCCACAAAGAAAGATGTGTCGTGTAAGCGAATTTTAACTAACTTTGAATATATCGTCCAACACGCACCGGCAGACGTTGATTTGATTAGGGCTAGATTTACCAACATACTCACCAACTACTTCAACTCTCCAATAGTTAGAAACCTTCTGGGCTTGTTGTTTTCTGAAACCCGGCACTTTCTCAAATTGCATGACGAACTTGTAGTAACCAGGGCTGACAAGGGTACTGTTTTGGTGTATAGGGATGACTATATAAGAATGTCATTGGACATTCTTAATAACGAAACAAATTACGTTGTATTATCACAGGATCCAACCAACACATTCCAGGGAAGATGTAACAGACTCATTTCCAGTTTTAAGGATAGGGACATTGTGACACAAGAAGAAGCCAGCAAACTACGCATATACAATCAGAGCGCTCCGAAATTCTATGGATTGCCCAAAATACACAAGCCAGTCATCAGCTTAAGGCCCATAGTAGCCTCTATTAATGCCCCTAATAGTAAGTTGGCCTCACTCTTAACCATAATTTTAACTGAGGCTTATAATAAAAATAATCCATTTTATGTCAAGGACAGCTTTGATTTTGCTGAGTTTTTGAAAGACCGTGACATTCTCCCTGGCTCCGTACTTGTGAGTTTCAATGTTGTCTCGTTGTACAGCAATATTTCCTATGAGTTAATAAGCAACAGTATTCACAGACATTGGGATGAAATCGGCAACGTCGCCACTCTTTAGTAGTCACAATTCTTGGAATTGCTTTCAACTGTTTGGGACACCACGTACTGTTCTTTCAATGGCAAATTCTATAAATAGATCTTTGGTACGCCTATGGGAGCTACTTTGTCCCCTATCGTTGCTCAGTATGTCATGGATGACTTGCTCAGTGAATGCCTGACAAGTCTGAATTTTACAACACCATTTCTAAAAAAAATATGTGGATGACATAATCACAGCAGTGCCGAGTGACCAGATTGAGCACACTCTCACACACAACAGTCCTCAATGGCCACGAGAGACACATTAAATTTACAGTGGAAAAAGAAAACAATGGCTCAGTGCCCTTTTTAGACACACTAGTCATCAGACAAAACACAAAAAAAATAATTTTTGATTGGTATCAGAAACCAACCAACTCAGGACGTTACCTAAACTTTTAATCAAGCCTCAACCAACAAACAAAAATAAACCTAATACTAGGCTTAAAAAAACAGAATAAATAAAATTTCACACCAGTTCTTTAAGACCAAAAATCTTGAACGTCTGAAACATATTTTATTAGAAATCTCATATCCCCCCAAACTAATTAATAAGCTTCTCTTTAACACTCCACCTTCCCCTCTAAATGAGAACAGCGTAACCGTAGCATTGTCGGCCGAAGAGGATACTAATTCATCTTTACCCTTCCATTTCACAAACATGGACTTGATTGATCGGGTACCTGCCACGAACACAACAACCACCTCTAAAATCAAATATTTATCTTTTCCATACATTAAAGAGATATATAGCCAGGTCAAACGTCTGTTCAACAATGCACCGGACATAAAGTTGGCACCTAAAAATAACTTAACTGTGGGAAATCTTAATACCACATTAAAGGGCAAGGATGACATACTGAAGTGTGCGGAGATAGTCTAGAGCATTCCATGTGCAGTATGTTGGTCAGACTTCCGATCTATTGCAAAATAGGCTAGCTTCCCATCGGAGTGACTGCAGACGCTCCAAGGCTGGTAGTGCACTCTCTCAGCACTCTCTTGATACGGGACACCACATGAAATTCACTGACGACCGCATTCTAGACAGGGAACAACATTACCACAAAAGACTTTTTCTGAAAATGGTAGAAATAGCTAGCCATCATAAAACTATTAACAAACGTACAGACATTGAAGACTTAAACAATATCTACTCCAACTTGATACAAATGTGCAAGCCCAAAAATCCTCGAGGGCAAGATGAAGACGTTGACGACACCCAAGACATTTCTTGATTCTTTTAAATTTCGCACTGGTCGATTTCCACTCCTCATGTTCCTCCCTGAGTAGGTTTTCGGTCACTGGTGTGCCCCCATCGCATTTGCTTCTAATTTTAAACTTGAGGCTCTGAGGTTTGTTTTTGTTGTTTGTTTATACCTGCGTTTTCTCGCGTGGAGGGTTTGTTTGCGCCGTTGTTGGCAGTACCAGTGGAGGAGATGTGGCGCTTGTAGGTTTGGCTATCGGCCTGCGAATAGCCACGACCCTGTTCCTTATTGAATTGTAGACAATGTCGACAGTACGCTCGATTCACGCAATCAGTTCACTAAGTTATGTCATTTCCTCCCGCCGTGTTTTATTCTGATGCCAGGTTTATGGATAAATAGAACATGTAAAGCAAACCAATTTTTATATTTTTTCAGCAGACCCCCTAGTTTCTAAGTTTTAAGAATTTTGACCAACACTCACAGTTAGATCTGTTTGTGCGCGTAGTTTGTGATGTAATTTTAATTTTAAACCTTTTTGAAATTTTGTACCTAATTTTATCAACTATTTCCTTGGCCCTGTAATAGTTGTGCCAGCCTGTCGCGAAAGTGTTATGTCCAATGTCATGAAACAATGTAGCAGTAAGTGTTTTTTACTGTTATTAACTTTGCCCTCTACAAACCATAATTTTGTAGCCCTAAAGAAGGCAATAAAAGTACTGCCGAAAGCTTGGTAGCTAAAGAGTTTTATTTTTCTGATGCCCTGACCGATTACCCGAGAAACTTGCTTCTTTGTAAATTCTCCGGTCGAGACACTTACCATATGAACAACCTTATCGAAATTTACATATGTTTGTAATTCAGAATAAGATACAGAAGTAGAAATAGTAGCATTTCATTTAAAACAAATTGAATTTTTGCAGTTTTTTAATCCCATTTTTCGAACACCCTGAATAAAAAGATATGTATAATTTTCTAAAAATACCGTTAAAGTAGTTCACGTACTAGGAGAAAAATATATTAAAATAATTAATTAATTGTTGTAATTAGCGTCCTTAAGTTGTAAGTTGTTGGTGAAGTTAGCAAGATTGGGACAAATAATGCACCTCTTCTCTATTCGAAAATGGCCGACGTTTCGACTATTTATTTAGTCTTCTTCAGGGCTAAAACCCAATAGATAAAATGGTAACGAATCTCTGGGCCCAACATAAAAACAGTTGAAACAAGAAAGGTAGTGCAAAAAGGTAGTGGCAATTGGCCTTCCAAAAATTATTGTGGTAGCTGTCTGCCTCTTACACACAATAGTGGTGGTTTTCAAACAATAGGGTGGTGATTTGCACCCCTCGGAAACAAGGTGGTGATTAACCCTTCGGAAACAATAATGGTGCCTGGTAGCCCCTTGGAAACAATAACGGTGGCTGTTGGCCCCCTTGGAAACAAAAAGGATGGCTGCCTGCCCCCTTGGAAATACTATAGGTGGCTGTCAGCCCCCTTGGAAACACCCTCGTCCACGAGGATTCCCAAAAACAGAACAAAATAAACACGTGGAATGGCTGCTTTCGGCCCTCACATTAACCTTGCTGACAAGTGGTACAGTGGCTTATGTGGCCTTGGATCGTAGTATAGGTTGACAAATGCTTAGCTTGTAGGCCCAAACCTTGATAGAAAGGAAATACAAAAAGGCTCAGTGGAAGGAAAAGAAAAAAAAAACCCTCAACCAGAAAGATGGCCGACGTGAACTTTACCTCTTGCTGCACAATCCAGAAATTCGGTTCAAATTCCCTCATCCAAAAATTTCTCAAAAACGGATCGAATGACCACAAAACTAATACCAACAAAGGGAAGTTGAAATACTACTACAAATAGACTAAATCCCACGTGGTGGTTACACTTTCACGTCGAAATGAGTAGCAGCGAAGAGATGAGTGGTGTCTTCCACGTGTCTTGATCCAGAAAGAAAGATCTTCTCCAATATTCCGATTTTCAATAGGTAAAAGGTGGAGGTGGGGAAAAGATATTGATCAAGAGCGCCAGCGCGCAACGAATAATTGACGAATGACAATTACCATCGTTGTCGAAAGGCTTTTTTGGTCACCCAATATACTGCTCTCGCTACCCACTTTACTCCTCAGAAAATAAGCAAAATGTACCACTGTAAGTTTGTCCCACATGTTTTCCATTTCATCTGATGATATTATCATAAAATAACGTTTGACTTACGAATAGCTAACAACGGGCTGTTAGGTGCAAGCAGAGAATTAGCAAAGTCCCCTCAAACATGGCGTACTTCCGGCCAAGAAGCGGAAGTACTTAGGCTGATAGGCAGGCACACAAGCTGATAGGCATATACACAATTTACTCATTGCCAAACCGTCAACAAATCAGTCAACAAACCCGACACTTGAAATAAGACAGTTTGTTTGTTTGTTTTTTCCAAGTTTTAGGGTTATAATTTTGTAAACTTAATGAAATCTGTGGCCTATCTTATTGAAATTGAAACAAAGGCAAGGAAAATGGGCGCAATTTCCTGCCAGTACAGTCCTGAGACCCCTGACAAGACAAAACGCTAACCCTATCCACCTTCCACAGGTTAGCAAAAAAAAAGGTAAATAAACAATCTCGAATCTTTACGGTCGGGCAGAACAAATAAACGACAAATATTTGCATTTGCAAGACTTATTCTAGCGACAGTTTTTAACCGTTACAATCCCCCCTCTTCCCAGGGAGGAGAGAAACTTCAATCATTGAAGTTGACCGACGATGACGGTCTCTAATCCCAAACAAAAAAAGACTTTTTCCAATATGAAACCAAAACAAAATAAGCTACTCACTCCATGATGTGCAGTTAGATGTTCATTCAAAAATTGAAGAATTAGCTCCAACTAAAACCACTACATACAATTAGGTTTACTTTACTCATTTAGAATCCGGGAACTGAGCTCACAGCTGAGAGCTTGACACAGGAATGCGACGTTCGAGAACGCACATCTACCCAGAAAACTCAACAGTTCGGAGGTGCACTAAGATTAAACAACACTATCAGGTAATCATTTCATAGAAAACAACGAAAATGTACTAGTATTTTATACATAACAACGCCAATGTACTAGTAATTTACACAAAACAACGCCAATCTACAAGCACTCAACACACTACCTCGCAGTTACCTCTGCAGATTAGCGATACTTGAAAGAAATGACACTTCGCAAGATTTTGATATGAAACCCTACCAACTGTTAACAAAACATAATTACAAAATACACGAATCAACAACAGATGAATCGCCGACGTATCACAAGACACCGACCCAAAAACAGAGACTAAGGAGTTGTTATAATATATTTGGACGTTAATAAACAGATATGAATTCTTCATGCAAACTAGGCTAAACAGTTGAAGAACTGTTGGGCCCAGGGATTCGTTACCATTTTATTTATTGGGTTTTAGCCCTGAAGAAGATTAAATAAATAATCGAAACGTCGGCCATTTTCGAATAGAGAAGAGGTGCATTATTTGTCCCAATCCTTCTAACTTCACCAACAAATAATTAATTAAGACCTTTGAGTCAGAATAAAGTGCAGAAATTATTATTTTCCATTCTGCGAACATCAACCACCCTGTATCACAATAAATATGTAGTACAAAAATGGTCTCCTAATAAAACCATTTTTTTATTACATTATCTATGTAGAAACATTACAAAGGCCAAACTATCCCTAATCAAAGAAATACACTAAAAAAGACCCCGTAGCACACGCCTAGAAAGATTCCATCCAACGGCAGCGCTATCGCATTTACAAGTCCCTCGTAACTACTCGAGAAAACCGCCGGGTGCAGGTGCGCGCAGCACGCTTTACTTTTGGAATTATCAAAAGTGACGACACGAACTGACGTTATTGATATAATGTATTATTCCTTATACTGTGATAAAACTAATAGTTTTATAAAAGTCAGACATGCCAGGGGGAAACCAGACCTCAGCAGCAGTACAAAACGGCAGAAAAAAGTGAAGCAAAACTTAATGGAATAAAAAGAAAATGAAAGTGAAAGTCAAAGTACGTGATTCAAATGTGTTAAAAACAAACATACAAACATTAATTCAATAAATAGATATAAGCAAACAGTTAAGGTACGTTAATTATTAAAATTAATAAGTGACACAAATGGCAAAAAATGACCGTGTGATGGGAATTGTGAAATCTGGTAATCCCTAGTTGAAAACCATCTGCATGAAACTTTTTGTTAATGTATGGGTATATCTATTGCTAGTGTAGGGTGGCCATCTTTATCTGTCACAGATAGGCTATTAACCTTTTTAAGAAGGTTGTTTGCCGCTTTCGAACTTTTCGCATGTTCTTTGAAAGACGTGTTGGGGCCTCGTCGCCATTGACGTCTTCAGCTTTTTGGAACACATCACTATAGGAATGACGCTGTGGTTGTTGAATATTAGCATTTATATGATGATTCGCAATTTTTTCCAGCAATAACTGGTTGTTTAACTCCACATCTTAGGATTCATTTTAATTATTTTACATCTGTACGAAAAATCCCACCTTTATATCAGCAATAAATGTTATTATGTAATAGGTGGATTAGCGGGATGAGAACAAAATAACGACAATTGAGGTTTCAATAATTACCACCTTTCGACCAGACCGTATTTTGGTCTTTGTCGAAGCTATGATAAACATAAAACATCGAATTAGTTTACCGCAATGGCATGATAAAATTAAAATTTCAAAACACAAACAGTCAAACAAATTCAAAAATAAAAAAATTTAAAAAAAACAAACTTAAAAAATTAAACATTTTTTATAAAATTATAATCTTCATAAAATCCTTAAAAATCCCATTCAGTATTTGCTAATCAAAACTCAAACAAACATAATATGTATATAAACAATATTTATCTCTCAATATGCCGAAGTCCTGTACAAAGTCTTAGAATATTCCATGTCCATTGCCCACGTGATGGGCCAGAGAGTTTACACCAGACGAAAAATAAACCCTAAGTATATCGAAATTAGGCACAGAGCAGGCGTGCGACGAGAAGCAGGGCGATCACAAACCAAATGTAGATCCAGGGTGTAAGGCCCAAGGTACAATGTAGGGAAGAGGGGAGGGCTCGGTTAAGCCAGTCATATGTCGCGAGGAGAACCAAACTAAGGGTTCCTAGCTCTTAGCCTATTCTCATTAGCAATTTCGCATATATATAATAGTTAAACCTTGTATGTCCGTACTGCTATTTGTGGGGTTATTGACGGTTATATACATCATTTCACTAATCATGCGTTTAGCCTCATTAGGGTCCCATCCACTATCTTAGCACCGTTAAAATCCAAAGCGTGATCGGAGAGAAAGTGGTGCTGAGCCAAGGCTGTTTGTTCTTTTTTGTTTCTATTACGCTCCTAACAGTCAAATTTGTGTTGTTTAATTCTGTTACTGAGCAATTGTTCAGTACTACTCACTTAACAACCATTACAGTGGCCAGAGAGAATTCCATATATCACCCCCGAACATAACGTGACAGGTGTTCTGTCTTTAAGCCTTGTGTTTATAGATCCCACAGTCTCAGTTTTATAGAATGCTAGCTTACAGTTCGGCATTTTCTCTTTAACAAGTTTTTGAACTCTTTCAGGTAGTCCCTTGATATAAAAGGATCTGAAAGGAAGAGGATCTGAAATAAATGAGTTTATCACTAAAAATAGTTTCTCGTAATCCTTTTACATTGATTGAACTTGTCTATAATGTGGTTCACGAGGCATGTTAGATAATTATTGTTTCTTAATATAGTTTTGATGATGGTGGTATTTTTTATGAAATTTGGGGCCACTCAGACTGTCGGTTCTATATAAAAGTCCCTTTATAGTGGCTATCTTATGAGAGGAAGCGTTTCCGCAAAGATAATTCAAAGCTCCACCAGAGGACATAGGCTTTCGGTACCAATCAAACAAAGTGTGCTGTCCGGTTGAAGAATCTCGAGTGTGTGTAAAAAAGAGGGTGAATCATTAACTTCCGTTTCCATAATGAACTGTAATTTAGGATGGAAGTGATTAACTTGTAAAAGTAGTTGTTGTATTTGATTGTATGGAGAAGCTACGATTGTATCATCTACATACAATTTCAAGAAGGCTATATTAAAAAAAAAGACCGCACAAATTATCTACTGGATATCAGTTCGCTCATGACTAAAGAAGCTAAAACTGGGCTTGATGGATTGCCCATGGCGAATCCATCGAGTTGCTGGAAGACCGTGTCATTGAAGACATACTAAACATAACTACTGTAGAACAGATAACGAATAATGTCACAAAATATTTGTTTGGGTATTGTTGTATATGCTGAGAAAAATGTCCATTTTCTATTAATAATGGTTAACTAAAGGACTGGCTGCTATCAATATTCATCCCAATTCCAAAAAAAGCCAATACCAAGAAATGAGAGGACCACAGACTAATTATTTTAATGAGACACGCACTTAAAGTACTCCTAAATATAATTCACTCTCGCATTTACACCAAATTACAAGAACACCTCAGTGAAGTGCAATTTGGATTCAGAGCGGGTCTTGGAACAAGAGAAGCACCCTTCAGCTTGCAAGTACTAATACAAAGAGCGAGAGATATCAAGTGCGGCGTATATATCGAAAAGGCATTTGACAGAGCGCTGCACCGGAAACTAATTGACACTTTAAAAACATCGGGAATTGATAGTAAAGGTATAAGACTAATATCAAACCTACATCTTCAACAAAAAGCAACTGTACGCCTCGAAAACGAACTGTCTGAAGTCTTTGCAGTCGGAAAGGGAGTTCGGCAGAGATGCATGCTATCACCGGCATTATTCAATATAAATATTCCGAAAATCCCTTTAGAGAAGCCTTGGATGAATCAAAAGACGGTATTGCAATAAATGGTCAACTTATCAATAATATTAGATATGCAGATGACACCTTACTGCTGGCAGATAGTGCGGAGGGCCTCCAGAGATTGATAGATAATATCGTGGAAGCAAGCAACGAATATGGACTAAAACTAAACTCTAAAAAGACTAAAATAGAAAAAAAAGAGAAAAAAATTATCAGTAAGAACATCAACATAAACGCTCAATTTACGGTAAACGATACACCATTGGAAAGAGTTGAGAAAATATGCTACCTGGGCTGCAATATCAGTGATACATGGGATCATAGTTATGAAATAAGAACTAGGATTGAAAAACCGCCTTA
The DNA here is from genome assembly GCA_951812265.1 of Taphrorychus bicolor. NCBI lineage: Eukaryota > Metazoa > Arthropoda > Insecta > Coleoptera > Curculionidae > Taphrorychus > Taphrorychus bicolor. The sequence goes on along the minus strand of OX638303.1, from coordinate 8,302,740 downwards.
AGAAAGTTCTTTGTAACCTATCTCTTAACATTAATATACGCATAAGAATTCTCAGATGCTACGTCTTTAGTGTTCTCCTCTATGGAGTAGAACGCTGGAGTCTTACTGATGCTGCCACCAAACGCTTAGAAGCATTCGAGATGTGGTGCTACCAACGTATGCTACGGGTCTTATACACATACCATACAACTAACATCACAATTCTCGAGAGGCTCGGAAAAGACAAGGAAATTATTACTACCGTAAAGAACAGAAAACTGGCCTACGTAATGATAAGTACCGACTTCTACAATTAATCCTACAAGGCAAGATTGAGGGCTAGCGAGGCCTTGGACGCAGGCGTATATCCCGGATGGCCAACCTTAGAAAATGGACTGGCCCAACATCAACCGACTTATTACGAGCTGCAGTGACTAGGATAAGATGGGCCAACGTGGTCGCCAACATCATAAGAAGATAGCCCTTACACCTTTAGAAGAAGAATATTCAAAACCAAATCTTTCGGAATGTTCGTAAATAAAGAGATCACGTCCAATGACATCTAATAACACATAATCCCCCGGCAATATTACATCACGAGCCCGCTCTATAAACTACAGTGAGTTCAAACTCGAAAAAACGCATTCGGGGCCAAAATGCATGGTCGAAACTTTAGCAATTATTGAAAGCTGAATTGTCGTTCTTTGTCTCCATCTCGCTATTCACCTATTCACAGTTTACGCACACACAGGCACTACTTTCTTTTTTTGGAGCACTTAAGACAGTAAAAAGCATCACTTTGGTTGATAAACATATGACGTTTTACTCGAACAACATTACATCCCTTGCTGCTTAAAGACAATGTATTTTTGTTCGTTCATTCTACCTCAAGGTTTTTATCCAGTTCAGGAGCTTGGACTTTTATTTTGTCCAAGAGCATCTTAACGCCAATAACCATCAAAGGAAGTGTGCAGTATTGATACCCTTCAAAAACCAAAGAAAGTTTTTTTAAGCTTTCCAAAGACTGACATTCACTTGTCATTGTTGACACATCAATCTCTTTCTGAAGCTCTACAGGTATTGGTTTCCAGAACTTGATGCCAAAACTGACCAACACGAGTAAGCCATTTAACCAAACTATTGAGAAAAATAACATCACAAGAAAGAAGGAAAGTCTATTAGCCACGTCTCCCATGTGAGAGTGTTTTGTGGTAAGCCGTCCCCCTTTTTCCTTTTTTTTCCCACTTTTTGATAATTCAGATTGCATACTTTTAATTTTAATATTAGGTATAAATATTTCTAACGTACAGTATAAATGTAAGCCTCTATATACTTATTGGTCTCACGGACCGCGTCACTCATAGCTAAATGTTTTGCAGTTTCTACTGATGAAGATGCCAGGAGGCATCGAAACGTCTAAACAATTAGAAGTTTGAGGAAAGGAAAAATACTGTGTTTTTCCTAAGGATCTCATCCATCACCTAAGGACCACAAGGTTCAAGAACGACGCACGTTTATACGTCGCAACCATATATTTTAAATTAATGTGGTGAATAATAAATACTGAGCATGCAAAGAGAATCAAATTCTTTTAGATTTGGGAGAAAAAGAAGCAATTACGAGTATATTCAGTTTATCTGGTTTGATCAGAAATAATTCTCTAAAGAAATGCAATATGTTTAGCATGGACTCTAAATGTTTTTAGCTTAATTTAGGACAATGTAATTTAATTCGAAGATTCTCTAAAGTGTTATTTCAAAAGATAAAAAAAAAATAATTGAAAGATAATTTCAATAGATAATTTTGATACGCAATACAATAACGCAAAATAGTTATTGAGTATCTTTCCATTTAAAAATTCTAATCATTTTATCGTAAATATAAATATTTTGCTAGAATATGAGGTAAAATTTTCAAGCTGTAGTTACATTACATATCTAACCTAAGCGCCAACTGAACCGTAACAAATGATTTTCTAAAGTAAAACCAATTTGGAAATGCCCATCCTTAAACTATCGTACAGAGATAGTCGAAAAACTATACATTTCCTAGAATATGAAGAACTAATTTTTTTTTACATAATTATACGTCGACGAATTTTTTCTAAATGTACATCACATTTTGCTTTACCCTGTACCAAATATTCTAAGAAATGTACAGCTTTTCGACTCTCCCCGTCTGAGAGTCTAAGGATGGGCGTTTCCAAATTGGTTTTAATTTTGAAAATCCGTCAAGCAGTATTAGAGAAATTTAACTTCGAAATGGACCAAAAATTTGGTTTGTTATGGTTCATTATGGTATCACTGAAGACGACAGTCTCAAAGAGCAAGTTATTATTGGACAAATTTATATCAGAAATGGATTGCTTTAACTCCAGAACGTACATTAAAAAACACTTAAGAGGATTTCGCTCTCCTGAAAATTCTGGGCATCCGGGTTACAGCTGAATTTTTCACTTATCACTGTGTGCTACTTATAACGATATAATAGTATATTATTAATCGAGCTTTTTATGAAAGCCATTATTCCCTTAGGGGGACGTTTGCGTCACGAGCCGCAGGCGAGGGGCGCAAGTCTCCCATGGGAATAATGGCCATAAAAAGCGAGTATAATACTATACTTTGTCCACGGCCATTGTCTAATAATTACCAATTATAAAATCTATAGGTAGTGTAAATAAAATTATTGAAATGTCAAAGTGACACTCGCGTTTGACGGCAAAACCGGTGCCACCAGTGCATTTTTTACGCTGCGGCATTTGCAATTGCGTGGTTGCCTACTCCTACTAGCTGCCAAGGCAACATATATAACTTAAATGTCGAGCGGGAATAATGATATTATTCCCGCTGTTTCAACTCATATATCCCTCTGACGCTATATGAGCCCTATTTAACTTTTGTCAACAAGCTGAATATCAGTATATTATTAAGTGGTCGTGGACAATAGTTATTTAAGTATTAAGAGCGAAAAGCAGAAATTCTTTGCTGGGAGAGTGAAGTGGCAATCACTCGAGAGCATAAAAGTTACTTTTTGCTCGTAATGCATAATACGTTTTTTCTGCAAACGATCAATTTCAAGTAATGTGAATCACAATTGAGCATAACTGACACAATCTGAAAATTTACATCAAAGTGGCATTGACGTTATAAATATTTGGTTGAGTGGTGGTAGTTGCTATTGACAGCAAGCGAAAAAATCTTTTTCTACGACCGTTTTTAATATATCACTTTCCCGCACGCATTTTGTTTTCGAAAACGTCACTTTCCCGCACGGCTATCGTGAAAGTAAATTTGGCGTGTGGGAAAGTAAATGTTTAAAGAATGACTGATTTATAATATAATTTAGACTTTATAGTCTGTCTATCTAGATAGGTGCATCTGCCTTACAGCCGTATCAAACATTTTTATCTGTTTTAAGGAACTATTATGCTTGAATTTATTGATTGTTGATACAAAATATACCTATAAAATACGTACTTTTTATTCCAATGTCACCAGTTCATGTCTGAAACATTACGTCACGCCAACAATCACACCAAATTTTTGTCATAACAACCAATTGATTGTTGATTAATTCAGCTGTCATACTGTTGACAAATATAAAGTTGTTTATGTATTGTATGTTTAGTCCTTGTTTCTGTTACAATGAATTGGCTCGTAAAAAAAATATTGTTCCTAACTCGTGCGTGTCTTTCCCGCACTTTTCAGCTACCCGAACTCGGTTTCGCGTCGTTCGTGCATCGGCAGACAGCGTGCGGGATATTATCACTTTCCGCCCTAGTTAGGAAAATAACTATTTCGCTTGCTTTCCTGGGCAACGCGCTGAAAGTAAACTCACATTCTGATCGTCAAAATAGGTTAGGTTTTTTGTCTAATGAAAGCGTAAAATGCGTCATTATTTGACGTTTGTAGAAAAGATATATACACCTAATTACTTAAATACTGTTGGAAAGTTTTACCTTATAACTCCATCAAAATACCCCTAATTAAGATACGGAGCCTCAAAAGGATACCCAAAAGTTTATTAGTATCCCAATAGGGAAAGAAAAGTTGAACCAGTCGCTGGAGACGAAATAACCATTTCTCAATCATTTTTAAATTTGCCGACGTGTCAGCCATTTATGCGACGCGACGACGTTTCTCAATGCTCTTGGTGAAGTGGCGAGGAGGAGTCAGTTAGTTGGGCCAATTTATGAAAATAAGACTCATGGGCCAGAAAGCCGCAAAGAAACATCGATCGGTCCCTTTACATATAAACCATTTATATATTACTGATTTCAAGTAGGAGTTTGATATCTGACTGATATTTTGATCCTACCTTATCCGTTATCTATGAGGTGATACTGAGAGTTACTGGTGTTGATCGAAAATATTTACGTATAATTAAGAACCTGTACTGGCGATAGAAGAAACAGTCGTTCGAGTCAATGGAAGATTTACAGATGATCGTCAAATCCAACGAGGCGTTCGACACGGATGTGACCTGTCTCCACTGTTGTTCAACCTATATTCTGTCAAAAAACCTATATGTCAACCTATATTCTGTACAAAGTTTTTAAAACGGCTTCATATGAAAAAAAGAATTCGGGGTCAAAATCAACGGCGAGCTGTTTAACATCATTCACTATGCTGACGATACAGCTATTTTATGAGATGATCTTCAGGATCTCCAAAGTGTCATAAATTCTGTGAGTTCAGTGGGACAGGAAATGGAAGTGAATATATATATTGCTAAGACAAAGTTTATGGTCTTTAGCCGTCAGCTATACCTCAACGCGTCACTACAGATAAATGGACAGAACGTTGAGAAAGTATCCAATTTTAAATACCTCGGATGCTACATCACCGACCAACTCGACCTGGATAGGAAAATTAGATGTAGGTTTGAAACAGCCCGTACAACGTTCCGGAAGATGAGATCACTGTTTTGTAATGACAGCCTGAACATAAGGTTAAAGACAAAAAATTATTAAATGTTACATTTGGTCTGTTGCTGTGGTACTAAGCTGAAGTCTAGACACTGAAAGCTGCCACAATCAACCGTCTAGAAGCATTTGAAATGTGGTTATATAGACGGATGCTAAGAATCCATGGGCGGCTTTGCAAAGAAAAGTCTTAGGCAGGCAAATACAGTTCGTGAACTTTTGACACCAGTTAAATGCCGAAAACTGGCATACCTCGGCCATGTTCTGAGAGGAAATCGCTACCGGATCCTACAGCTTATAATGAAGGGCAAAACAGAAGGCCGCAGGGGCGTTGGAAGAAAACAAATCTTCTGGTTAAAAACATCCGGGAATGGACAGGCATACATAGCTTCGAACAACTGTTTAGAGTGGCTGAAGACAGGGATCAGCTCGCCATCGTGATTGCCAAGGGGGACCTGGCAAGACACAAAAAGAAGAAGAAGATCCGATATCTCCTTGTAACGTATCGAATAGCTTTTTTCAGGCATGTCAGTAAAGGTTCTTGGGAAACGAATCCTCACCGCTACATGCGATGTACAATTGTACTTACGAGTCTTGTATGTCTTTGAGTATGTCTTGTGTCATTCTTGAGATGTCCATGAAATGAATCTATCTAGGCTGTCTGCGACAATGCGTTTTGATAGCTCTCTTTCATAAACATCCTTATCAATTTTAAATATCTTTGTCAGGGTTATTGCCTGCTTATGGTTAAGATCAAATTCGCAGTAAATGTGCCTGTGAGGAGACAATTACTAAGACCTCCTAACACTTTAGACGTCTTCCTAAAGTATGGTTTGCAAAGTTTACGTCAATATGAGACAGCGTGTTTATTCTAATCAATGTGGGGGCGCTTGTCTCCAGATAAACAGGGTCATGGGTGGAGACCTTTTTCATTAAGATCGCTCTGGAGAGCTTCATTCTGGCGATTTAGAAGTTCTGCCATTAAACGCTCATTAGGTTCGCTCTCTATTATAACGTCAATGCCCCGTTCTCGATCTTCTCGATTCTCGATCCTTCGGCATTAATTTCTGGAATAATGTACGGTTTTGTTATGCATTCTGAGTTGGATAGCTTGCTGTATATATTGATAAGTGGATATCCTTATCATGGCCCGCTTCGCCAACTTCAAAGACTTTCGGAAGCTGCGACACTTGCCTGAACCCGACCCGAGCCCCTCCTCCACCCACAAGAAGCAGAACTTGGTGCCTTTATAGTCGTTTTTTTTTTGTGGCCCTCTTGAACTTAGTTGTAACATAATTTTCTTCTCTCTTTCGTTTTGCATTCATCTTGTTTTTGAACGCACTCCTAGTATACTCTGCATTTAACTACGTTTATATGGCGTTCCATTTGACACCGCATTACACCTGCCCTTAGCCATCCTTTGTACAACAATTGTTTTACAATACGTTTATTGACAGTCAGTATCACGCTTGTGATCCCCGCTGTTAATGGTCACGATCTTCTCCCACTGCTTTAATGCTTTTCGAACATCTTCAACCATCTCATCATGTTTCTCAAGAGTAATAAGTAGTTTACCAAGTTTTGTACTTCGCATTCCCCATATTCCATCTTCTGTATCCTTGTAGTTCAATGCGCTTTTCGCTTCTCTTAGTACATACAACTTGTTGCTGCTCTCGACCATTAAGGCGTACATTTCTCGGTGTGGCTTCTTCCCCTCCACATTGGCGTTGGTTGCGTTGCTCTTGTGGTATAAATAATATCTCTGTGCGCTTGATTCTTGAAATTTCCCTCAAGAAATGTCTGAAAACTCTCCAGGCTCTGAAGAAATGTGCTGCAACCGTTGCCCCAAGTTTTGCTTTCTATTTCAGTTGACCAGCATCTCGAAAAGTTTCTTCTCTTCTCACACTGGCATAAAATTGATGATTTTCTTTTTGAAAGGTAGTACTTGCCTCTGAGTATATGCCTGATCGAGGATTCCATAGCCTTTATTTCTGATTATTCCGGGAATCTTTTGCAGCACAGGGACTAGACGCTGCTGTCCATTTTTGGGTCATCTGGGTCGACGTCTACCACCTTTGTCGTTGTACCTGTAGTCATCATTGGATATTCAACGGTTATTTTTGTGTTTATGTGTAGTTTCCTGCTCTACACCTCATCCGCTTATGTCATAAATTCTTCCTAGTCTTCCGTTATTTTAATGCTTGTTTGTTCCCCTTCTTTGGTTGTTTGGGTGGCCATTTCTTTTGTTTCCTTGTAGAGAGTCTAAAATCGAGCCGATCACTTTCCTCGTTTCCCTAAGCCTTACCTAGAAGCCATTGACAGTGACAGCACAGTGACATTTTTTTTCCTATCTTCTCAACATGAGCTGAAAGGAGATAGGTATTAAAAAATAAGATTGCAAAGGTTACGAGATGACAAAAATAAGTTATACAGGTGTTCACCAGTCATACTTGTTGATCTATCCAACATCCATGATTATCCATATTGGTGTTGCTTTGCGACTTCGTAGTCCAAGAGCGTGATAGGTATGAATATGCAACAGGTAGCTGACACCTCCTTATCACTTCATCAAAGCATTAAGAGAGATCGCAATAAATGGTCATAACGTCGGCAAATTGTAAAAGAATAATTTCATGCTATGTTTCTTTCTTGCGTTGTTTCATGCACACCCAGTAATTAAATTTTTATTTTAAGTGTTTCGGATAAATCCGCCTTTATTTACAAAAAAAAATCTCGTGTTCAATTTCACTTTTTTCCTAGAAATGCTCAGGTCGTATTGTTGAGCGACCTGGTAGGCGCAGTAGGTGTACGTACATACTTTGCCTGATAAAGCCAATAATTTCTGCGGAATTGCCCCTACCCGGGCCCTATATTTCCATATAGACACGACCCTTGCCGTATAAACACAAGTGTAAGGAGGCAAACGGACACAATATGCAAGCATTAAATTGACGCGACTTGGTGTCACATATGGGGTATTCATTGAAAACTCATCTAATTGGCTCTGAAATGTCCAAAGAGAAAAGATAAAGGAACAAAAGTCCATTTACTTTGATTATGTCTTCTTCTTTTGTGAAATATTCATAGCTCTCTAGATGACTAGATATAAATTGTTCATTAGAAAACTGATTTAGTTTTCTAATAAACACTTGTTACTCTCAATTATGCTTATGGTTGCATAATTAATGTAAACCTTAAATGAATATCATAATTATTAATGTATACTCTGTTCAGCGAGGGTTCAATATTACGTCATAAATTGTGACGTCATACAAAAAAACACGTCTGTCTCTGATAAAATGTCAGTTGAACAAAATGTCAAATTGACACGGGGCAGGTAACAGTTTAGCCTTTTGTGCAAACATTCCAAAGTTTTCCCAATTCGGGTATAAATTCAGAAGGAATATCCGCAGCGGCTTTACCATAGACACCTGCTATGATTCACCCGGCCATGGATGTAGATCATAAGATATGGACAAAATTAGCCCAAGATATTCGAGTACTTTCCTGTGCTTACTATACCTAGTAGTGCTCACAACTTGCGTTGTAAAACCAATAAGCAGAAACATTTGTCGTCGGGTCGCTAAACATATTTTTTCGTTCGAATGCACCCTTTTCTGCGGAATAGTTCAATACGTGTCTGCATGAATTCATTCATTTGATAAAAATAACTGTTAGGCATTTATTGTATATTCAATTCTTGAAATTTTTCTTACATTTAATTAATGCAACATGTGATAATAAGAGATGCAACATAAATAACTTAAATTGAGTACATAATCTAACTAAGTGTGGGGAATTGTTTTAAGACACCTAACCCCAGTTTTGCTTTTATCTGTGTTGCAGCACCGTTTTTCCACATTTTTTCTTTAGTTGATTCAGTTACCTGCTAATTTTGATTAATGTTTTATTCATTTCCACAGAAGCGGATCTAGCCTTTAGGTGACACCAGAGGAAGATATTTTTGTGGATCAGTAGGTGGTTGTTTAGGAACAGGGGCTTCTTTTCAACAATTCATAGTTCCGTCGGGACGTATGTTGATGGAATTTCTTCCGCCGCTTCATCGATTGTAACTCCTTGTTTCTCGACTATCTTGCAAATTTTCTCCGGTTTTTCTTCACACAGTGACTTTTTCTACATGATCCCTCAAAAGGAGTTCTTTCGTTTCTATATTTAGTTCTACAAAAGCTGGACTCGGATTTCTAAATTTTGACGACATTTTGACATGCGTCAAACTGAGTTTAGTTGGTGGTTTTATTATTAATAAGAACTAATAATACGCCTGTGTTTTTGCGATCTTTTTCTAATCAAACGAAATGAGTAATGTGACGTCATATTGAACCCTCGCTGAACAGAGTAGAATTACTAATAGTTCCAATTTTGCATTTATAATACGACATTTAGTGTATTTCCTATCAGTACCCCGATATAAAAAATGAAGTACTCATAAACCTAATCATTGTACTTACTGTAGCGATAGGCAAATAGTCTTGTCGGCATTAGATGACAATGAGTTAGCTTTAGGAGCAAAATCCCTCTGTACACTCGTGACTAATTGTGCTTAAATAGATAAAAATGATAACAACGATGTTAATTTTATTAAAAAATCGTTACAAATTTGTCAAAACAAAGGAATCTCAATGGATGATTCTGTTTCTACTTTTGTGCTGAGAACTTTTATGAAAAACTAAGGAAATTTCAATACTGCACATCCTATGTATTGTACCTGTCTTGTCGGTGTACTGTCGGTGTAGGTCGAAGTCTAAAAATTCTTTTCAGGAATCTTTTAATGATTGGCTAATCTGTGATCTGTGATCACATAAATGTGTCGTATTTGGAGGGCTTCCGATCAAACTGCTATTGAAGGAACGATTCATTACGACTTTTCATGCAAATTAGATACGGGTTCATTCTGACAGAAGGGCCACCAAGCCTTGTAAGTTACTTCATACTGCTTAACTGTGGATGGTGATATAGACTTAAGTAAAGTTGAGATATTGTATCCTGGGACAGCTTTCAACTTGGATGCTAATCAAATACTTTCTACGTCACCTGAAAACTGCATTGAGCCAATTGATTTCTAAAAAGAAAATTCGCAATTAGAAGAGTTCTAGTTTTATATCGAATTGAAGTTTCCGCAGAAATCCTTTGACGGAGAAAAAACCATGACTGTGTTGGCCATTCGAGAATTAAAGAATTCTCTCACACCTGTTAGATATTAGTTTTCTTAGTGTTCTAAAGAGAACAAAGGGTGAGAAAGCATATCACCCCATAATACGTTAGACGCTTCTACCGCTTGGGAAGTATTTTTTCAGCTTTTTCGCAGAAAATTTAGTTCAAAATATGCAAAAAGCGATATTAACAATTAAGAAATTAAAAACTTACCTGCTTTCTATAGTTCTAAAATATTGCAGCTGTTAAGAAAGAAACTAACAGAAACAACTACTCCGAGGGCTAATACCCCTACCGGCATTAAATTACACTGTTTGTTTCAAAGTTCATTTTTAAATGCAAAAAAATATTGTATTAATAACAAAATAATAAAAAAATAATCCTTAAAAGGGGATGTGTGAAAGTAAAAATAACTGTGTGTGAAAATTGTGAATATCCCTCAAACATTCACCTGACACCACTAAACTAATCAAGCCACGTATCCCAAGTGGTTGATAATAAACACATTTTTATTAAACTTTTATAATACGTTTAGCCCCTGTATGTATCTACTGATCATAAGGCTTGATTGGCACAGATCTTAGGTTTTAACACATGATAGTGGACACACAAAGAACTCAGGCTAGTTAAAATAAAATCGGAATTTTTCCGATATACGGTCTATTTCTTCAACTACAGAGCATCAATAAAAAAATACGCCCAAACACTCCTCGAAATACTGACTTCATCTATACATTTTTAACTGTGAATGAACCAAAAAAAGTGTTTTATTTTTGCGTTTTGGCACAAACTAGAATTTTTCACTTTATTGCACTTGCTTGATTAAATGGCTTCACAATCGTGCAAGTCGCAGTTAAACTCGTTTACTCGTTTTGAAATTACAAGACTTAAAATATTACCCAAAATATAACCTGACCCCGTTGAATTGACGAACAGTTTATGACTAAACCAGTGAAGATATCGTCAAAAATCGGAAAATGTCCCGAGGAAAAAGTATGGTCTGTGTTAAGGTTTATGGAAGACAATAAAACACCCTGTAAGCTCAAACAGGACATTTTGATTATCAAGATTTAGTCTTACTATAACTAATTACATCTTTTAAACACGTGAAATTCTTTTTCCTAAATCTTAAAAAACAGTTATTTATTTTTATTTTTTCCGAACAGAACATTCTGTATCAACTTCAACTGTCAACGTCTGTCAACAAATTTTCTGCCCGAACTACTCGAGTTACACCAAAATAAAGATTACACCAAAATAAAGACCCGATCACCAGCCCAATTCGAATCTGAGTGTCCTTCAATACTACTTACACTTGCATTATATTCAAAAATCAAAGAGAAATGTAAGGTTCCCCGCAAATATCGCAAAACTCTTTTATGATTGATATCTACTAAAACTGTTAATAACAATCAATGATCTACACTTATTTTCAATATCACTACTTTCTGATTTATCTCGTTTGAAAACATCATGTCTACAGTTTAAGTCCATGGGAGTTTTGGAGGGATTACAATTTTCCATTCCAAATTTCGTTAAAACATTTTACAAATAACTACTCTGGTTTACTGTTGTTTTAGCAATTGTCAAAGTTTGTTCAAAAGACATACCCAAAAAATGCTTTGTACGACCCAAATCCTTCATTCTCAAATTAATGTTCAAAATGTCTTTAACCCTTTGTACCTACTTATCATCAGTACCTGCCATTAAAACGTCATCAACATATAGCAAAAAATAAATCCTATAATGATCAGTCACCTTTGTATATAAACAACATTCATGCTTGGACCGCTTAAAAGAAGAATCAAACTTATCATTCCAATTTTTAGGTGAACCTCTAAGCCCATATAAGGATTTATTTAGCTTGCAAACTTTACTAGGGGAGCTTTCAAATTCACTAGGTAAGATTATATACACATCCTCCTTTATGTCCTGTTGTGTTGCTGGTATGTTACAAATAAACCTGTACCGGTGGCAAGGTTGTTGAAAAAAAACCCACTGGTGGCGAGGTTGTTGAAAAAAATTACGGGAGAGATTTGTCAAAAAAAAAATTTGGTAGAAAAGTCTCATCTTACATAACGATTATCGAATAACGCCCCTAATTAGCCGTATTCCTGTTTGGTTCGTCTCTTGTGAGAACTCTAGTCCAGAGCCCTACCCAATCTCCTTCCAAGTCCCACTTACCCTTCTAGTGAGCTCACTGAGCGAGCTCGGAAGCTTATATAGTAGCCTGCAGGTTTGAAGACTCGCTTAGGGAAGGAACTTGTGTTTCTAAAAGAGGTAATTAAATGTTAAGAAATTTTGATAGTCAAAGCCTACGGAAGTCCTACGGAACCTGAGCTTGAGAATAAAGCCTGAACATTCAAGCATAAAGTGCACGAAACCACAGCTTCACTTAATTACCCCCCCCCCCCCCCCTCCAAGGGGAAAGAAAAAATTAGTTGAACTTTAATATGGTATAACCATTTTATCTTTGATCTGGACATTGAATCGATCATTGGATTTCTATTATTGTATTAGATAATAAGAAGATAGTTCAGGTTATCTGTTTTTTATGCTACCTCTGAAGGACTGAGAATTCATTCAGGAAAAGGACAGTTATTTAATTACGAATATATAACCGTGGAATTAACAAATTAAATTTGAATCTATAGTGTTAACTATTGTTAGTAGTAGTTTAATATTTCATAAAATTCTTCTTTTCATCTGGGTACCCAAATTTCCAAGCATAATCTATTCTTTCATAAGTTGTGTTTTCATCATTTTCTATTCGATTGTGTTATTAAATTTAATTTCTACGCGGTCTAGATATTTTCTTCCTTACAATAGTAATTTGTATACCAAATCAAAGTACAACCAACCATCCAACAGGTAAATATTTATGTTTGAATTTTGACTGAATGATTAAAAAAATATATATATATATATATATATTTATATATTTCTTCTACTAATTCTATTAATTGTAACTCCAGCGGAAGTGCAAGTTCCGTTTCATCGGCTTCTGAGTTTCCGGCATTCGATTACAAACTCAGTGGCATCCCTAACATTTGGTGAGTATTTTATTTCCCTTTGATTTATCTTAGGAATAAAACACTCCCGGTGGTTCTCTGATACTAACCTATCGTTTTTTTTTGTTTTTTTTTTTATATAACATGTCTCAAAGCTCTAGGTCTTCTCGTAATAGCGAGATATGGGAAATTGTAAATTCTTTGAACCAGCGTGTGGACGAACTATCTCGCTCACTGCCTCCAAAGAAGTTACCTTCTGGAGTTCAGACACAAACCCAAATGGTTGAGCAGCAAACTTTCAATTCCCTTCTACCTCGAGTTCCAGACGATTCCAAGAAGACCGAAAAATCCAAGTTGATTCAAGGTGTCAGAGAACGCGACAGTCCCCATTTAGAAAAGCGCTTCAAACATCAAGTTGATGGACACCTATTTTAAGATTAGTACAAAAAGCCAAGAAAACTCTTCTAGAAGTCAATCTAGCTAGTGGGCTGTAAACATCTGTCAAATCAACACTATACTGTAAAAAACCTCTTGCCACTAACCTTGCTTTAAAAGTAGTTGTCCCACTGTCATCAATTTTCTTCGGAAAAACCCGTTTACAGTCAATCAGCTCCTTGTCACTTGGTTTGGTTTCCACACAAGTCCAAGTATTATTTTCAGTCAAGGCGGCAATTTTCTTGTCAATTGCCTCTTTCCATCTCGCACCATTTGAACAGTTTATGGCTTCTTCATATGTAATTGGTTCATTGTCGAATTGCTGCACTGACAAAATTAAAGTCCAAATCAAGTTCATAATCATTTAATTTTTTCGGCCTTCTATAGTCTCTTCGTAAAATGTAAGTATTTGCTTCTTCTTGGGTCTCTGTTTCTTCAGGTTGGCTAATTTCGGGATTATTTTCATCATTTAAATTTTCAGACTCAGACTCAGCTTCAAACCTCACTTGTCGCTTCCTCACACTGCTGATTTAGCATTTCATCTAAATTTGGGCTAGGTTCATGTTTGGAGTCAGATTTTCCTGCCCGTTCAAACAAATTTTTGTTGCTAGGAAGAAAAACCACGCTGTAGATTTCCACTTTGTTTTTGTCTTGGAAATAAATCCTACAGCCTTTTACTTCCTCATCATAACCAACAAAAATACCAATCCTGTTCTTTGGAGCCCACTTTACTCTTGTTTCTTTTGGGGTGTGGACTGAAACTCTTAAGAACAACTGCTTGAACTTTTTAAAGTCTATTTCTTTGTTTTTCCATAGCTCATATGGGGTTTTGTTCGGTATGGAACTTGTACCTGTTCTATTTATAGTGTAAGTTGCCACATTTATTGCTTGTGCCCAAAATGCTTTGTCCTGATCTTGTATCATACTTCTAGCAGATTCGACTAGAGTTCTTATGTCTCTTTCCGCTCTGCCGTTTTGCTGTGGTGTATATAGCACAGACTTCTGATGACAAATTCCTTTCTTCTCAAGAAGATCTCTAAGTTCATGATTGCAAAATTCCAAACTATTGTCTGTTTTTAAACCTTTTAGATTCTTTCCGGTTTCCCTCTCAGCCAGTGAAATAAATCTTTCTATAAACTTTTTCACTTCAGATTTGTGTGCTAAGAAATATACATTCCTATAAGATGAAAAATCATCCTTCAAAAGTAAGAAGTATCGAGCTCCTCCCAAAGAGTAAGTCTCCATTGCACCGCAAACGTCTACATGCACAAACTGGAGTAATTCAGTTGCTGAATGAACTGTTATTCTGTGTTGTTTTCCAGATAAGCAATATTTGCACACAAAATTTTTCTCCGTCATCAACAAACTGAACATTATTTGCACTCAGAACCTTTCTAATGCACAACCAACCGCAAAGAGGTTGAATTTCAGTTCTGGAACATATAATACATTTGAAAGTGTTGTTTTTATGTAGGTGCATCCATTAAATGCCCATAACTCAATGCCATCAACACCTTTAACATCCAACATATTACCATTACTCACCTTGACCTTTTTTTTTAAGTGTTTCGGACACACTCTGAAATAAACTTTTGTCCCAACACACACACATATGTTCACTTGCACCCGTATCCATATCCCGATCCGATACACATTTTCATTCAAATGTTTATCGGATCCAACAAATGCATTTGTCTCTAAAGTTAAATTTCCCTTGGTACCTTTATTTTTGTTATGGCCATCTTTACTTTTAGAAAACCAACAATTTTCTTCTTTTGCAGTAGGTACAGTAATTTATGCCTTTTCCACTAGAATAATTTTTGTTAGGGCAGTTTCTGGAAATATGGCCCTCCTTTTGACATTTAAAACACTTATTTCTGGCACTTCCTTGAAAAGGTGTTCCTTGATTTCTACCTCTGAATTCCATTAAGGATGTTGTGAGTTCCGCAGATGATGAAAACCTCTCTTCTTCAATAAGCAATCGTGATGTCAACTCATCCAATGTTTGATTTTCCGCAGACACCGACTCCCAGGCGGATCGGAAATGCTTAAACCTTTCTGGCAATGCCATCAAAATTTTAGTCATTATCATCTTCTCTGATAGTTCCTCTCCTGCTTATTTTAATTTACTCCTAAGCTCCTCAAGCTGGGACATGTAAGATGACACAGTTTGATTTCCAAATTCCATGAGGAAAATCTATTTTTGGAGGAGGTGAACACTAACAACAGTCTCTCTGAAAACAGTGGCGCCATCCGTGCCCGTTTGTTGAACTAACGAGATTGCACCCGTCCAGTGTCAACGTCAATGCCCGGTCTAAGGGGAAAAGATGCAGATTACTGTAAAATACAGAAATCGATTTTTAGCCGTCGGTACAATGAAAACGCTGTTTTCGACATTTTAAACGACTGATAAACCATCATTTCGCAATTTCGATTTCGGTAGCTTTCGAAGATTTTTTCCAAGGTGGCAGCAAATTAAACTTAGATGGAAAATTAGGATATTGTGAATGAGCAAAATTTACAACTTTATAATTTCCGGATTTGTGTAAGAAATGTAATTAAACTGGCTAATTTGACTGCTAATTTTCAGGTTGTGAACAAAGTTTAAGTCTTACTATTACTAGTTACATCTTTTAAACACGTGAACTTCTTTTTCCTAAATCTTAAAAAACAGTTATTTATTTTTATTTTTTCCGAACAGAACATTCTGTATCAACTTCAACTGTCAACGTCTGTCAACAAATTTCCTGCCCGAACTACTCGAGTTACACCAAAATAATGATTTGTCATTGGGTATTATTTTCACTGTTAATACGCTGTCAACTCTCTCAAAGTCACTAATTCTCTGTTGATTTAACATGGGAAAACTGCTAAATTTCTTGCCCAGGCTACATATCAGAAGGAAATTTAGAAAAAAGTCAGGATATTTAAAAAAAACGATATTTCTGTTGAACCAGGCATTATATCGAAAAGCGGCCAAACCAAGCCAGTTTTCTGCCGAAGTTGTCGCTTGCCACAGACAGATGGCCGAGATTTCTTACCTATACTGTTTGTACTCTGCTGAATGTTGTCCCCAGACCCCAGACATTCAGCAGAGTACAGACAGTATAGGTACGAAATCTCGGCCATCTGTTTGTGGGAAGCGACCACTTCGGCAGAAAACTACCTCGGTTTCACTTCACATATCTCTCGCATGGCGTAGTGGAAGCACCTGCCGTCGTTCGATGGCGTCACTTGCATATATGCACCGTGCCTTGAGCAATAGAGGAAACCAAGGCATCCTCGAATGGTACCCGTTGAGGTATACCATACTGATGAGCTCCAATAAGAGCGAAACCGGTCTATGGTTTCTCTGCCTGATAGAGAAATGAGTTTGATACTCTGCTGAGCGTCATCCTCAGACAGTATAGGTACGAAATCTCGGCCATCTGTCTGTGGGAGCGACAACTTCGGTAGAAAATTGGGTCGATTTCACTTCACTTAAAAAATTTTGTTGGCGAATTGGCGCCATGTAAAAATTTAAATTTTTAGCACACGTTTCTTTCGCCCACTGTATAGCACCAACGGAAAACACTAAAGTTAAAGCTCGATTTCATCAAAAACCTAATTAATAGGGCTTCAAAACGGCGCAATTTCCAGTTAAATCCATTCGTCCTTTTGGAAATTACGAGACTTTAAAAATGACCAAAAAAAATTGCTTGTCCCTGTGGATCTGATGAGCAGATTAATTTAGCAATGCTTCTTCTTACAGTGACTTTTCGTTTCGGACGTTGGCGACCATCATGGCAAAATGTACCTTGTTCGCAGCTGCTCTGAACAGGCCCACAGTTGTGTTGAACCATGTGCGTAGATTTTTTAGCCACGAAATTCTTCGTTTTCCAGGAATCCGTTTACCCTTTATCTTTCCCTGTAGAATCATTCCATGTTATCTTTGGCTATTCCTCACTATGCGTCCAATGTATTCAATTTTGGATGTTTTATCTTCAATAGTAGTTCTCTATCCTTCCCCATCTTTGTCAATACGTGTTGATTAGTTACATAAGCGGTCCATGGTATCCTCAAGATTCGCCGAGAGAGCCACATCTCAAAAGCATCGATTTTTCCACATGCAACGTCCGTGAGAGTCCAGGATTCTATTCCATACAACAATGCAGGGAAAACATAACACTTCAATAATCTGACTTTCAAGGGCATAGATAAATTTTAACATTTGAAGAGTCTAGCCATCCTCTGAAATGCAGCTCTTGCTTTCTCTATCCTGAATCTAATTTCCATCGTGTGGCCCAGCCTTCATTAACAGTTGTTCCAAGATAGGTATATGTCTTCACTCTCTCTATTCGTTGATTGTTAACAATCAATCCTTGGATCTATTTTTTTTAAATTATCATGTATTTTGTTTTCTTAGAGTTCAGTGACAACCCATATCTCTGAGAAGTTTCGGAAACTCTGACCAGTATTTCCCGAAGTTCCTTGAAACTGTCTGCAAGAACCACCGTGTCGTCTGCGTTTCTTATGTTATTTATACATTCTCCATGTACGTATATTCCGGCATCAATATATTCCAGAGCCTCCTTAAAAATTCTCTCTGAATGAAAAGGTTAAATCACTTGGTGGGGACAAAATAAAGATGCCTCAATCCTTTATCAATTTGCCGACGTTTCGACGGTTTAATTTAATATTTCTTAAGGTTTTAAACAAACAAGAAACAATCCAGATAGTAAACCAAAGAATAAAACGAATTCTTAAAAAGAACCCAGCTGTAAATTAGCTTTTTACAACACAAGGACAATAGGTTCCATGTATACCAAACTGAAAGTACCAACCCTATCCCAATTTTGTCTTGTTCTGAAGTTATATACAAAATCCTGTGTTGTCATTGTCACAA
Organism: Taphrorychus bicolor; assembly: GCA_951812265.1. Classification (NCBI taxonomy): domain Eukaryota; kingdom Metazoa; phylum Arthropoda; class Insecta; order Coleoptera; family Curculionidae; genus Taphrorychus; species Taphrorychus bicolor. Next base: position 8,284,334 of record OX638303.1, on the reverse strand, counting down.
ATGCTATGATTGATTCAACGTTAAAAAAAACCTGTAACCAAACATTTTTTCAAGGTGGCTATGTCCATTGAGTAAACGTTTTTATCAACCGTTCTTAAAACGTTTCATCAACGTCTGCTTAAGACGTTTAATCTACATTTGGATAAAAGTTTATTCTACGTTTGCTTAAAACGTTTAATCAAACTTGCTTAAAACGTTTATGCAACGTATCTATCAACCTTACTTAAAACGTTAAATCAACGTTTTCATCAACCGTGTTTAAAACGTTTAATCAACGTTTTCAATCTATTTTTTTCCATTTACATAAATATAATTTATGTCAAATAAGTTTTACCAGGGTTTGAACTTTGAACCCAGTTAAAACTTATTCGATGAAAATTATTGAACCCGTTTAATCAGTTTTAATTTTAGTTTAAGACAAAAACTGTAAACCCGAAACGCTAAGAAAAAAATATACTAAAACCAAAGGATGGACAGCACTTAGGGGTTGACTGGGGGTGACTGTAAACTAGGAATAGTTTTAAACAAGAATTAAATTTTTTAGTACTTACTTTTGGGTAATGTCTACCTCATACCCTTTTTTGGGCAATTCGTTCATTGTTGGAAAAAGAATTTCGCACAATTCACAGTAAAATTACTCTTAATAACAATTTACCCGGGAAAGGGCTCGAACGAATCCACCTAGTTAACGTTTCGGCAACTTCTCTGTTGCCTTCTTCAGAACTACCTAAAGGGAAAAAACGTTAGAAATTATGAAATACAAAAATTATACTTATTTGTGTGTTTGTTTATGAGTACCTATTTATGTTCAAGATTCTGAAAATTACTTTGCCTTACTACTACTAATTTACTCTTTGCCTGATCCCTAATTTACTCCAGCTTAATTTAACCATATCTACTTAAATGAATTGGCCTGCAAAATAGTATAGCCACACTCATCAAAACCAATCGTGTTGGTGAGATTCCAGCCATATCTTGTCGCTAATCTTGAAAATCAGTAAAAAACCCATGAGTAATCTCCTTTTAAACAATTTGAAATGTTTCACCCTAAAAAGACCGGTAAACAAACAAAACGAAACGAACGAACGTCGTGTCATGGCCGCCAATAACATCTCAAGCAGCCAACTGTGCCGACGCCCGACACCCGTGAGAAAGATAAACACGTCCTACCCCTCTAAAGCAATACGTCCTACCCCTCTAAGCCTCGTTCTAGCAATCTGGGTCGTCCGCTGTTTACGTTAACGCCACCTAGCGTTCAGAGTATATGACAAGTAAACCTATTTTCAACGTTTAATCAACATTATAATTTCAACCAGTATCTAAACATATTCAACACACGTTTTAACAACCTTGATTTAACGTCAAGAAACATGGTTGTTCATTTTCGATAAAATCAACCAAAAATCAACAGCTTAAAATCAAAGAGACAACTATAAATCAACCGAACAAATGATGATAAGATTTAAAAGACATTTCGAAATCGCGCATTTATGACGGTATAATTACTGTCACCTATTTTCAACGTTTAATCAACAGGATAAATTCAACCAATATCAAAACACATCCAAAACACGTTTTAACAACGTTGATTTAACGTCGAAAATCATAATTGTGCACTATCGCTTACATCAACCTGAAATCAACATGTTAAAGTCAACGTGACAACTATAAATCAACGGACCAAACGATGATTCTACGTTGAGACAACGTTCGACTGCTTACTGGGTAGGCACACGCTTAAGACAGCATAATTATGATTGTCATGAGCGCAATAGAAACAAGAACGAACAGACAGCACTCGCCCAACACTATTTCAATACCAATCATGATTTTGATTTTAATAACACAACTATCCTTGACAAAGAACCAAATTACTCTAAACGGATGATCAGTCAAATGATTTACATTACAACTAACAACACAGTAAATCATAGGTAGGTAATCAGGATTTGAGTGTTATGTATTTAAGTATAATGAACCAATTAAAGGAGAAAAGACATTGGGTTAATAGTAGAAACAACTGAATGTTTGATTTAATGTCTGATGGGTGGCATACAACCCGCTCTCGACTGTGTAAAGAAATGTTTCTGACATTAATTTACGTTTTGTTTTTTTTTGTTTTAATAAATCAAATGAGTGAATGTATGAACTTACTATGGGCAATGTAAATAAACATTCCGTCTGATGGCCGAGTTCTCGGCATACGACTGGTGATCGCCTGATGAGCGTAACTTACACATTTGCTCCTCCTAATATTTTAAAGTAAAGATTAAAGCCCAAGAGCATTATGGATATGATTACACTGCACACATTTGACACCTCCACTTCATCAAGAGGTAAATAATGTTCTGTTTATTATGTCTTGTTTGTCTTTTTTATATATACATATGTGTTTTTGTAGTTAATTTTTTTTTTAATAGTGGTTTTTATTATTTGTAGTATTGCTCGCATACTGGTTGCCAGTCAGATCGCAGGTATGCAGCCCAATATCTGCTAATACTTCTATAAGCTTTTCATGTTTTACTGTGTCGAAAGCCTTTTGATAGTCAATGAAACAGGCATAGACATCACAATTTACATCTTTGCATCTCTGAATGAGCACCTGTATACTGAAGACACTGAAGTGGGCTTCTCTTGTTCCTGGGTTATTTCGAAATCCAAATTGAGTACGGCTGATTTGTTCTTCACACAGTCTAAAAATTTTCTGATATATAATTTTTAGGAACAGCTTCAAGAGATAGCTCATCAAGCTTGTCGTACGGAAGATCGTCACAAGACACAGAGCTCGTTTTCTTAGATAAAGCAATAAATGTTGACTTTAACCATGTCTTCGGCTTTATCCCACTTTTTGTTGTTAAAAATTGTAGTTATACGTTGGATGCCCTTTGCGTCAAAAAGCTTTATGAACTCAGCATATGTGTTATCTGGTCCGGGGGCTTTGCCGTCTTTTAATTGTGTCATTGTTTTTTCCACTTCCCTGATTGTTATTGGCAAAATGTTAGAACATGTGAAATTTGGTGGTTGTATTGATCTGCTGTCATCAAAAAGCTTATTTATATATTTTGTCCAGATGTTGATTTCCTCAGTTTTGTCCGTAACGATGTTCCCCTGCTGATCTCGTAGCTTAGCCACTACGCGTGGTTTTTGAACGCCAGCCGCTTGTTTAAACTTTTTTGCATATTGAAGGAATCATACATCTGCTCTAATAATTCTATCCCTTCGCACTGCATTTTAAGCCAAGTTTCTTTCGTCTTTCTTATTTGCGTTTGAATATAATTGTACAATTCTTTATCCTTTTTGATTCCTTTCTTCGTTTCATCAGCTGTAGAATCTCGCCCGTCATCCAGCACGTTCTCTTCTCTTTATTGTCTACCAGGTGTTGGTCTCCGATTTCTTTAAAAGTTCCACATATATTCTCAACTATTTCTTCCACATTATCTGTCCCTCTCAGGCTGTCTATTTTCTCTCAGATAAGTTGAGTCGCAATTTCTTTTGTTTCTTTGTCTTTAAGTCTTCTCATATCCCATTTTTTGTTTGTGTTCTTTTTGGTGACTTTCTTGAATCTTATTCTGAATTTGCCAATGGGACATGGTTTGATGATACATCAGCGCCAGGGTAGGTTTTAACAGATAAGCATCCATTCCTGAATCTCTTATTTACGAGTATATAATCTATTTGATTCCTAACAGTACTTTCAGGTTGGCCTTGCAAAGAGATCCATTAATGCCCATTAATTTTATCCCGAGTCTGGTCATTTCTTGTATGGCCTTATGCATCTTTCCTGCCTGGAACATAGTTTTTACATTCCAGGTGCCTATTTTGACTGTTCTCTCTGATATTATTAGAGACTTTTCTTTTTCGGAAACAGGGATTTCGCTCGATTACGATCTGGGAGGCCCAGTGGTCTATGTGTATTCTACCTCCCATGCCGATTCTTGGTTTCCGTATTCCATGATTAGTACCTGTTTCCATATCACTATTAGTTGTCATAGTAGTTTTACTAGAGATGTCTCGAGAGACCTTTAATGTACTGGCTTTGTCGTTGCCTTCTGCATTCCCTCGCCGTTGACTGCTTACAGTTCATCCGCCTTTAAGAGCATTTTCTCACTCCAAGGGCAAGAGAGTGCCCTGATCTCATTCTGCTCATCCACCCTCCTAGGAGATTGTTGGCAGTAATGAGAGGATTTACATATATCGGTAAACACTCGGTCGTCATTGCCTTGTTAGTTGTCTAACAGGATGCACCGTACAGCACCGTTGTAACTCGTGAAAGTGAGGTTGACTATTTCGCAATTAAGAGATCAATATTAAAACGTTACTAAATTATCCTCGATTGCAGGGTCAAAAAATAAGAGCAGAAAAAGATATCGAAAATAGAAAACATATTAATATCTAATATAATATTCACATAGAGTGCTTTTATCTTTACAGACCCATAGCGTGCTTATAACTGAGATACAACAAAACACTTCCAACACTGGCATTAAGGGTCAACTGGCGAAGTACCCACTCTTTAACACTAGAAAATTGTCAGCTTTAACAATAGACAATATAGTTAGTTTGTCAGTCATTTATTGAAGATCTTCATAACAAACTATTTCAATAATAATAACAACAGCTAATTGAGAGATTATAGAATATTGTGGATAAATAAGTAGAATGATAAAATAGACAGAATTAGTTAATCTGTGAGTTCAACTCACAGATTAACCCATCGCACCAAGCACAAAGAACACACGAAAGCTTCACCACTTTCGCAACAAAATTGTTGGAGTGGTTCTTGGTTTTGGAAAAGAGCTTTCTCGTCAATTTTGTTTTCTAAATGTTCTAAGAAAGTCATAGACAATTCTCGCCCGTTAAAAACTACGAATTAGATAAATAGTCGATTTACACTTTCCAGCTAACATTAACAAAAACTTGTGACTCTTAAGCACAATGTCGATGATAACATGGCCCTTATTACTTTTAAAAGCTTGATTTTTGCGTAAAAATTGGAATTCAATTTTACTATGAAATTACTTACTTCCTACAAATACAACATCCAATCTTTTAACATAATGCAGATAGGTACATGTTCCTTTGCGCCTCACAACATACATTTATTTTATTTGCATAAACAACTACTAGATTCTACTATCTACTGTCCAAAAATTCATGTGTTTGGAAAAGTTTCTTTTCAGATACTCCCATACTTATGCACGTTTATTTTGATTTATATAAAACAAGAACAAGAATAAGTGTCATGTCAATAATAAGTGATGTGTAATGATCACGTATTAATCAGCTTCAATTGCAGAGTCACTCTAACACTCTGAAAAAGCATCATTCCATTATCGCGATTATGATCAAGTTATTATATCTATAAATTTCGGTACTCGTACTAAGTAAGTTCCGTCAGATATATAGCATAATGGTAGAGGATTAAATAGTTTATCATATCAAACAGAGTCTGGTTTTATCCATAAAATATATTTTATTATACTATTTTAAGGTTAGTAATGTCATCACATCGATAATATTAATGATGTGATGTGAGTTGTGAACGTTCGAAAGTGAGTGCTAAATAAAAATTAAATATAAGTGTGACCCTTTTTGGCTTGCATCAGGTGTAATAGGCCATCTGATATGGATGTAGTTTACAAAATTATGGCTTACAGACCAAAGTTTTTTCCCCCCCATCAAAGAAAGTCCCGTAGGTGCCATAGATTTGGAGATGGACCTCTTCGATAGGCGGCTTTCAGGCACATTGGCGATCGACTTATTTTATTATTAAAAAAAGTTCAGTTCTGGGACCACTTTAACTTAACATTTTTTTTTAATTTAAACTATTGAGGATATACCTTATTTTTTTTCAATTTTTAAATTTGAGCGCCTGTGTAACTTTACAATGAGTAATCGACCGACTGGAGCGAAACCAACGTTTTCTTGTTCTTTTTGACGTCCTCTTTCACCTCCTATCAAGAAAAGTCCCATAGGTTCAATAGTTTGAAAGGTTTTTCCCTTCGGTGGTCGATGTTTAGGCACCTTTAAAATTTTATTTTTTTATTTTATTACGTCATTTGAAAAAAAATCCGTTTTGGTACTCTTTAGTTCGATCAAGTTTGTTACATTATTAGGGCATTGCAAACGCCCCTTTCTGTTCAAAAAGAGCAAAAAAAAATGTTTCAATTTTATTTTATTGGCCAAAGCCACCCTATTTCGTGGTGGAGATATACCCCCTCGGTGGTCGATTTTTAGACACTTTTGGCATTCGCTTTGGAGGCATTTAGAAAAAAGTCCATTTATGAGACTAATTTTACTCTTATGTTTGTTGCGTTCAAAGGGGTTTTTAATTGCCACCATCCGATTAAACACATAAAAAACAGCAAAAAAAGAACGTACTTTTTTCGAACTGACCAACGGGAAGATACTTCCTTTTTTTTTCTCAATTTCCTAATTGGACCACATGTAACTTTAGAACAAATAGATAGTTTTTTGTTCTTTTCACCTTTCATCCACAGAGACCCGTAGATTCAAAAGTATGGAAGATAAACCCTTTTTGTGGTCGATTTTTGGGTACTTTTAAAATGTATAATAATAATTATAATAATGGTATTTATTTAGCATAAAGTTATATACAAAAAGTCATAGAAAAAATAATTACGTATGGAATGGAGACCAAAAACAATCGATGTAACATAAGAAATAAGAAAACCTTAACAACTAAAAGTAGAATTAATTATAAAACTTGTAACTCTAAAGTAAAAATAGGTAAAAAAAAACAAAAAGTCTTTTACACAACACTATAAAATCAACTTTATAACTTTAATAAAACTACAGCTATATTTAAATTGCAAAAACATAAAACTCAAATCTAAAACTAACAATTTAAAACAGTAAAATAAAAATCTTATATTTTTCAAACTACAGTTTAAACAGAATCCAAGTCTTCAATGAAAATGTAAAACGTAAGCTAAGATAAATTTTCTCAGCGCCCTTCTAAATGAATTTAGGTTATCACAGTTCTTAATATCAGTGGGCAACATATTAAAATCATATAAACCTTTACACAGCACAGAATTAAGCAACTGACTAGTTCTACACTTCTGGTTCAATATAAAATCGGAACAATTTCTTGTGCTGTACTGATGAATATCCCTAAAAGACTTTATCCCATCACATATATAGGGTGGCAACAGTCCATGCCTTATCTTATAAACGAACACATGAACAGCATAAACAATCTTTTTCCTCACAGGCTACATATTCAAAACACATTAGCATCGTTTCGACAGGGTATACACTTCAATATACATCCCATTGCACGATTCTGAACTACCTGAATCTTGTCGATCTTGAACGCTGACAAATTGTACAAGAGGGCGGAACAATATTCAAGGTAAGGTGCAGCTATGCTGTTATATAAAAAAAGCTTGGTATGGAGAGACAATTGATTCCCCACCCTGGAAATAAAACCCACCCTCTTTGCAAACTTTCTTGTTACGTAGTCGGCATGTGCGTAGAAGTGCAATTGGGAATCAAAAATAACTCCCAGATACTTGATTTCCGTTTCATGCGGGATTCTGTTGTTGTTAATATTTATATTTATATTTTCGAAATTGACGCTTTTCAAACTGTGTTTCTTCCCAAATAGTCAGAATTTGGATTTTAAGGTGTTCACACATAGCTTGTTATTACATAACCAACTAAACAATTTCTCAAGATCACTATTTACAATTCGTTGCATCAGACACAACATAGTGTCATCCGCAAACAGTTCAATGCTACATGCGCCCACAACACTTGCTATGTCATTAACGTACAACAAGAACAATAACGGCCCTAAGATGGTCCCCTGTGGTACCCCATGACGAACACATAATGCGTGGGACATGGAATTCTTGAATTTAACCCTTTGATGTCTGTTTGTCAAATATGCTTTAAACCATCTCAGAACCGTTCGGACAACGCCCACGCACTCCAACTTTGCCAACAATATTCCCCTATCAACTGTTTCAAAAGCTCTTCTAAAATCAATAAACACAGCCAACACATAATTACCGCTATCCAACTCCCTCTTGAAAACATCACACAAATTTATTACAACAGACTCACATGAATGACGTTCACAGAAACCAGACTGTTTATCAACAATAACGTTGTTCCTGTTACAATGTTCCTGTAATTGTTTTTTGACGGCTATTTCCAGTACCTTTTCGTAGACTTCAACGGTGCTAACTCATTATGTTAAGTAGTATTTGTTACCTTTGGAACAGGAACAACGTTAGATATCTTCCATTTCTCCGGAAATTCTCCGCTCGACAGAGACGTGTTCACCACATTCAACAAACGATCTCAAGCCACACCACACACATCGCACAGGAGCTCCCTAGAGATACCACTCACACCTCCTCCAACATTTTTCAAATCTTTTGAGCCATTGATAAAGTTTCAAATTTTGTGAACTTATCGAAGTTGCCGGAGGGCAAATCTCTCAGAGGGGCGTAACATTCAGGAATGCTGATTACAATATTGTTGCGAACTCAGGGTTCAATAATTCCAGTGTAACGATTTAACACGAAAACACTATTTATTTACTCCACAAACACACACGACTACAATTCGACTACTAAAAAGCTCACTACTTAACACTTTATAGCCTTTTATTATCGCTTCGTACTTTAGCTTACTTATAGCCCGCTTAAAATCAGACTACTATTTAACCGCCTCTCCATGCGCCTTTATATACAATCCTAAAATTACAGAAAAACCAAGAAAGTTCTTTGTAAGAATTCTTGAATAATCTCACATAAAAAAAACGGTTGTAAACAACTGCCTTCTAGATTAAACCAGCCGAGCAATAAATCACTCGTGTCAGCCATGACGCAGCGCGGATAGGTCGCGAAGCTCCACCAACCAACGCGCTCCCATGCGTTGCCCCGCCTTCCATGCGGCGTTGCTGCGAATCGTAACATTGCCCTCCTACTAAGGCTGTTCGTCCCGAACAGATAGAGTTCCATGGTATCGTGCTAATCGATCCAAATGAACGACCTTCATCTTTGACCTAGGGGTCCGCTGGATCCTATATACCACATAATTAATCTTCTTTATAATTGTGTAAGGTCCTTCCCAATTTTGGCTAAGTTTGGGCGACTTCCTCACCTTTCGCCTCGGATTGTATAGCCACACCAAATCACCATCCTGGAAGCCCCGGGAGTTAGCTAATAAGTCATATCTTGCTTTGGCTCGAGCACTGGATATCCGCAGTTTATTCCTGACTTGTTCATGAACATTGTCCAGCCTCTCCTTGAGCTCCTCCACAAAGTTCTCAGAGTTGAGCGAGTCTTTCTCTGGTGTTCCATACATCAAATCTGCAGGAAGCCTCATTTCCCTTCCGAACATCACTTTCGCCGGAGTATAACCAGTGGCTTCATGCGTAAAGCCTCGATATGCCATCAACATGAGAGGTAGATGTTGGTCCCAATCACGCTGATGATCTGCCCCCATTTTAGACAGGTAATGTTCCATGGTCCGATTAAATCTCTCTACTATCCCATCCGACTCTGGATGCAAAGGAGTTGTCCTGGTCTTGCGAATTCCGAGAAGTTCCATGACCTTCTGGAAAACAGCCGATTCAAAATTTCGGCCCTGATCAGAATGAAGTTCGAGAGGGACTCCAAATCTGCAGAACATTTCATTTACTAGCACCCTTGCCACAGTCGTTGCTTCTTGATTAGGCAGGGCGTATGCTTCAGGCCATTTAGTGAAGTAATCCATGGCGACCAAGATGTATTTATTGCCCGACTCAGTCTGAGGAAACGGTCCCGCGACATCAATTGCTACCCTCTCGAATGGAGCACCTACAGTGTACTGCACCATTCGGCCCCGTGATCTTGTTCGAGGTCCTTTTGTGGCACAACAAACTTCACACTTGCGGCACCAAGATTCGACGTCTTCATGATAATTCATCCAGTAATACCGCTCTTTAATTTTTGCCAATGTTTTATTGACCCCAAAATGGCCTCCGCTTGTTCTGTTGTGCATTTCCTGTAGTACGTCCTATTTTCTGCTACCAGGAACAACCAACTGACTGACTACGGACTTGCCATCCGGACTCTCCGACGCTCTCTTCAGTAGTCCATTTTCTATTTTAAGAGAGTGCCACTGGGCCCATAGCGCCTTCACGTTTGGACTTTTACCAGCGATTTCTTGCCATTCTGGTCTCTTGTCGTCAGTCTTTGCAGAGAGAATGGGTCCATTATCTGAATCATTCAACTGTTCTTCTCGAAGCGTCTGTGTGGTCCAGCCATCGTTTACTTCCACCGACGTTCTCCTTACAGTAGGAAGTCCCTCACGCTGCTCAGTTCTTTGACAATGCCAACAATCTTCTTTACATGGCCGTCTAGACAATGCATCGGCATTTCCGTGAGACCTTCCTGGTCGATGTTCAATTTGAAAATCGTAATGCTGCAGGCGCTCTATCTATCTGGCTATTTGACCTTCAGAGTTTTTCATCTGTAATAACCATTTCAAGGCTCCATGGTCAGTTCTAATCAGGAACCTTTTTCCATATAAGTAGCGATGGTAACGTTCGACTGCTTTAACGATGGCCAACAGCTCCTTTCTAGTGACGCAATAGTTTTTTTCTGGCTTACTTAAAGTCTTACTGTAGTACTCAATGACCTTCTCTTGCCCGTTTTGTCTTTGAGAGACACCTAGACCAGAGTTACTTGCATCCGTGTCCAGAATAAACAGTCCGTCCTTTATAGGGTAAGCCAAGATTGGACTAGAACAGAGGGCAGCTTTAAGCCTTGCAAACGCCTGACTGCAATCATGGTTCCACAAGAAGGGTGTTTTCTTTTCTGTTAATTTGTGCAGCGGTTTTGCGATGTCGGCGAATCCCTCTACAAATCTCCTGTAGTAAGTACATAGTCCCAAAAAGCTCCTTACTTCGTGTTTGTCTCGGGGAACTGGCCAATCTTTAATGGCAGATATTTTACTTTGGCTAGTTTGAATGCCTTGTTCTGAGATAGTATGCCCCAAGTACTCGACTTGCTTTTGGAATAGGCTGCATTTCTTGTAGTTTAACTTCAGGTGAGCATTCCGTAACTTGCTGAAGATTTCTCTTAAATTCTTCAAATGCTCGTCAACATTACGTCCCATGACAATTATGTCATCCAAGTATACCAGGCAAGTTTTCCAAGTCAGCCCCTCAAAACAAGTTCCATTAGTCGCTCGAAAGTTGATGGAGCATTGCACAATCCAAAAGGCATAACAGTGAACTGGTATAGCCCAGAACCAGTAGAAAATGCAGTCTTCTCTTTGTCTTCGGGAGCAATCTTTACTTGCCAATACCCACTTTTTAAATCTAGAGTGGAAAACCACTTTGATCCCGATAAAGTTGCTTAGGTGTCGTCTATACGTGGCAATGGGTAGCTGTCTTTCTTGGTCACATCATTAAGTTTCCTGTAGTCAACACAGAACCGCGTTGAACCATCTTTCTTCTTAACAAGAACCACAGGCGACGACCATGGACTAGATGATTCTTCTATGACGCCCTCCTTTAACATTTCATTCAGCAAACTGTTAACTTCCTGTTGTTTAGCCAGAGGGACCCTTCGTGGATGTTGTCGTATTGGCTGGGCATCTCCTGTGTTGATCTTATGGACAACTAAATCGGTTTGACTGTCGTTGCTCTTGAAGTTAAACATATCAGATTCATCCATAGCAAATTTTATAGCAGACTGAAGTTCTTCCTTTGACAGGTGACTCCACTGTCGCTTAAAAGCATCAATAACTTCTGGGGAAGCTTGGTTAGAAGATTTAACTTTGGACGTCTCTGCTTCGACACAATTACATACCCATTGCAGAGGCTCATAATTGGCAAGAACTTCCTTCTTTGAGCTTGATGGTCTTTTCTCCAATATTTGCAACTCGTACTGGCATAGTCTTCTTCGTGTCGGTCAAAGTTCGTGCTACCATGATTTCAGTCGTCAAATCCAGGTTAGGTTCAATAAGTCCTATGGACCACCCAGGATCATTTTCAGAAGTCATTGTGATAATTTGTTCTGAATTTGGAGGAATTTTCACATCTTCTACCACCAGTAGACGGGCACTAGTTTCCATATTTCCATTGGTTAATGCAAACTCCTCATCTCCAAATGTCAGAATATTCCGTTTGTGATCATAGGAGAATCCATGTTTCCTGATGAGATCCATTCCCAAAATAAACTCGTCTTTGATCCTGGCAACCAACACTTTATGCCGAACTTCGAGTCTTTCTCCAATAATGATGGTGACATCGGCTTCTCCGTCTATAGGGCAAGACTCTCCAGTGACTGATTTTAACATAATAGGATTGGGCAATGGTTGTATGGTATATCCGACAAGTTTATCCGGCCTTACAATGGTCACATCTGCTCCTGTATCGATAGTAATCTGGATTTTCTGTCCCTTAATGCGTCCGGCCACTGTAAGACTTTTGCCGCCCAAATTATTGACTTTAAAGATCCTGGGGGTCTTAACGGGCCCGGTCAATTGCCCCCTTGCATTGACCGGAATTAGTTTTCCTGGGACCTAGGGCGTTCTTGGTCGCCGCTCGGTCTTCTAAACGACGGCGACGGACTTCTTGCCCTATTACGGCAGTTACTCTTGATGTGACCCAGTCTGCCGCAGTTAACACATTTTATGCCCCGATTGTCTGTTGATCGAAGATTTCTTCCCAACAGGGCTTGTATATTGACTGCCATATCCTTAATCGTTTTATGTAAACTGGCCATGGATTCAGTCCTTGACGTATCCTCCTCGTCATCGCAAGTTGCCATTCTTACACGTGGAGAAGAACTAGATGACACTCGTGACGCCTCGAATTCCAGGGCCCGAACTAGTGCCTCGCTGATATTCCTGGGCCTTACTAGACGTAAGTGGTATCTCATGTCACTATCTCGAACTCCCTCAATGAACCTTTCGGCGGCAAATTGCGTTTGAAAACATTCAGGGGCTGATGGGTATGCTAGGTGAATTAGTCTGTCTATGTCCGCCTCAAATTCTTGTAAGGATTCACCTGACTTCTGCTGTCTCATCCTCAGCTGGGCTTGGAACACGGTTTCTTTGTGCTCGTTTCCAAATCGTAGTTGCAGAGAGTGTACTAAAACTGCATAATTACTTTGATCAGCTGCCGACAGAGATTGGAGTAGTTCAGCCGCTTTTCCACGAAGTGCTACCACTAATGATGTAGCTTTCTGGGGCTCGGACTAGCCATTAGCTTTCGCAGCTGCCTTAAATTGTGTTTTATAAATTTCCCACGCCGTAGTACCGTCATAATCGGGAGGCTTAATTTTAGCGTTGGCTGTGCTAAAACTCTCTGTAGACACGGTGTCGTCTTCAAGTTGTTCCCGGAATTTCTTTTCTAGCTCGAGAAGCCTCTGGTTGACAGCTTCGAGTCCTTCGTTAACGGATTCATTAACGGATTGCATTATTCTTTCTTCCAACTGTTGCTCCCTGACTGCGAGATGGCTCATTAATTCTTCTTTGAATTGTTGATGACGTCGCTCTTGCACTTGATCACGTTTTTCCTGCTCTTCTTTTTGTTCTTTATAACGTTTTTCCTGCTCTTCTTTTTGTTCTTTATAACGGCGCTCCTGAATTTGATAACGTTTTTCCAGCTCTTCCTTCTGCTCTAGATAACGTAGCTCCTGTACTTGATCACGTTTTTCCTGTTCTTCCCTCTGTTGTTGCATAAGGGACAGCAGGGCGGCAAGTTGATCCTCCATTGCTTGATGCTGGCTTCTGGTCACTGGCATAAACACGTAATGTCCGGCAATGAAGCACTCGCTTACAGTTCAGCAATATTAGTCCTCAAATTCCCACTGGACTCGCACTTCTGACACCAATTGTTGCGAACTCGGGGTTCAATAATTCCAGTCTAACGATTTAACACGAAGACACTATTTATTTATTCCACAAATACACACAACTACTAAATAACTCGCTTCTTTAACACTTTATAGCCTTCTAATATCGTTTCGTACTTTAACTTACTTATAGCTCGCTTAAAATAAGACTATTATTTAACCGCCGCTCTATGCGCCTTTATATGCAATCCTAAAATTACAGAAAAACCTAGAAAGTTCTTTATAGGAATTCTTGAATAATCTCACAAAAAAAAAACGGTTGTAAACAACTGCCTTCTAGATTAAACCAGCCGAGCAATAAATCACTCGTGTCAGCCATGACGCAGCGCGGATAGGTCGCGAAGCTCCACCAACCAACACGCTCCCATGCGTTGCCCCGCCTCCCATGCGGCGTTGCTGCGAATCGTAACAATACTAATAAAAACATTACAGAACTCGGCGTTTGATATCGCAGAAAACAAAAAATAAAATCAAGTGGTTTGGTTATTCAAACCAGAGAAGCGCAGAAAATCTCAAAGAACATTTTTAATTATTAACACAGTAGGAACCTTCAACAAATTAAACTAAAGTTAGGTATTAGAAGAGCAAAAGACTAGATACAAAAATATGTAGAAGTTTTGGTTATTCAAACCAGAGAAGTTCAGTAAGTCTCAAACAACATGTATAATTATTAACATAGCCACATTCAACAAATAAACTAACTAGGTATTATAGGACCGCAAAGTATTATATAATTCTCAAGGAACAATTATAATTATTAACACATATAGTAGCAACATTCAACAAATAAACTAAAACTATTAGGAACACAAAACAAAACTAGTAGTATCAAAAATAGTAAAATATCTGAGAATGGGCAAGAACCATTCTAAATTATCCGCAGAAAGTTTTCAAGCAGGTTATCAAAATATTTACTGAATAAATTAATGAAATAATAAACTGCAAGTAACAAATTCAAATGAGTTACTCACTAAGAGCATGGATATTAGATTTTTAGTAAGTTCAAAATGGCTTGGTAATAACACTGAACAAATTAATTTAACTATTTTAAACCATTACATAGTGACATTTTACAAGTTTCTATATGTTAAATCTACAACCATATGCAACAAATACTAAGACGTTGAGCAAGTAACAACAATGCTAATGTTATAACAAAGATAAAAAAGATCCAACAGATGACTAGTAGATAATACAAAATATCACATTGACAACTGACTTAAAAAAAAAAGAAAAATGTACTATTTTCGAAACAGTAACATTATACATAGAAGTGGTGGGAAAAAACGGGCACTTTACAATTCTCTCTATCTATTCTTATTTTACTCTATTTTACTTTTAGTCCTGATTTTGATCACAGTTTGAAATTCAGCACTACACCCTAGTTTAACAGTAGGTATTAATAATAGGTAACAGTTAGTCATTTATAAAAATTACTCATTTAAATAAAAAATAAAATAAAGATACCTATAAATGTTTATATTTGTTAGTTTCCTTTATATCTGACTTTTTGTCTTTGTCTTTGTGTTCCGAACAAGTATAACAAGTGAAAGGAATATGTTTTATTAACAATAAATTAAGTTTTTTTGACGAATGAGATATGTAGCCAAATTTGGGTAAAACCGAATTAATTATGCTATGCATTACGTTACGTTACTGAAATAGTTTCACTCACATACGTTAGTCGTTTCTTATCATCCGTACCCAGGCGGGAACATGACGTCATTATAACGTCAACTTTTGGTGATTATTCGTTATTCGACGTCACCTGACGAAAAAATGACAAATAAATGACGTCAATTGTTCGACGTGATAATGACGATTCGTAGTGTTCAAATTAAACATAAAAACTTTATGTTTAGTCGAATAATTTTTGTGTATACATAATGTACCTAATAAATATACACTTAACATATTTAATTGACTTATATGCAACAAAACAATATTTGATGACAATATCATAAAATAAAATGTTTAGCTTCTTTGGCAAAATACAAAATATTGATAAAATTATTCTTTTTGTATATTAAAAATTGGGATGTACACGCTTCACGTCAGTAAAGGTCTAAACTTACGACTAAAGTCAAAATGTTTAAATATCATGTTATTTTTAGACCAATTTTTCTTGTTACTAACTCAATAAATAAAAACTTCGGGTTACGGTTTAGATTAAAATTTTTGCGTTACTAAAGTCAAAACTTCATATTACTTTCGAATCAAAATTTCTTGTTACTACGTAAAAATTTTTTAATTTTAGGTTATGTTTAGAGTTACATTGGGACCAAAAACTTGTTACCAAAGTTAAAATTTTTAAATTTTGTATTAATTTTAAATCAACGTATTTCTTGTTACCAAGCCAAAATTTAAAAAAATCGTGTTACGTTCCGACTACAATTTTGTGTTACTACAGTCAAAATTAAATAATTTTTCGTAGATTAACATTTCAAGTCAAACTTATGAGAAATTTTGTAACTTCTAGACTAAATTTTCGTGTAACGTTTATATTATATTTCCCCGTTACTAAAGTCAAAATTTGTAAATTTTGTGTTACATTTAGACCACAATTTCTTATTACCAAGTCAAAATTGTGTTACGTTAGACCAACATTTTAAATCAAAATTTTAGGATTTTGTGTTACTTGCAGACCAAAATTTCGTGTTACATTTAAGCAAAAATTTCATGTCATCAAAGTCGAAACTTAAAGATTTGATGTTACTTTCGGAACATAATTTCTTTTACTAAACAATTTTTTTTATATTTTTGTGATACATTTAGACTAAAATTTCGTGTTTCTACAGTCAAAATATAAAAATTTTGCGTTATTCACTCTTAGACCAAAATGTAGTGTAATTAAGTCGTAACTTGAAAACCTTTGTGTTACGTTTAGACTAAAATTTCGTTTTATTAATGTCGAAATTTTTTAATCTTGTGTAATTGTTAGAACAACATTTTTCGTTGCCAAGTCAAAATTAAAAAAAATTGTTATATGTTTGGACTAACATTTTAAGTAAAAATTATGTTTTTAGTTACTTTTAGACCAAAATTTCTGGTTGCTAAGCAAACAAGTTTAAATTTCGTGTTACGCTTTAGACTAAATTTTCGTCTCACTAAAGACAAAACTTAAAAAATTTCTTGTTACCAAGTCAAATTTTTTTATTTTGTGTTACGTTTAGACTACAATTTCGTGTTTCTATCGTCAAAATTCAAAAACTTTGTGATACGTTTAGACAAAAATTTCCTGTTTCTAAGGTCGAAATTTTTAAATTTTCTGCTACTTTTACCAAAATGTCTTAATAGATCAAAATTTAAAAAATTCATGTTATGTTTAGACCAACAATTCAAGTCAAAATTTTGAGATTTTGTGTTACTTTCAGATCAAAATTTCTCATTGCTAGAAATTTTTAAATTCCGTTTTACCCTTTAGACTAAATTTTCGTCTTACTAAAGTTGAAACTTAAAAATGTAGTGTTACCTTTGGATCAAAATTTCTTGTTACTAAGTAAAAATGCCTTAAGTATGAGGTACGTTTAAACTAAAATTTCCTGTTACTAATGTCCAAATTTTTGTTACTGTTAGACCAAAATTTTTTGTTATCAAGTTAAACATAAAAAATTTCGTGTTTTAGACTAAATTTTCGTCTCACTAAAGTCAAAACTTAAAAAATTTCGATTCGCGCATTACTGACAGTATGCAAACTGACACATATTTTCATTGTTATCTTTCTCGCACGTCGCCCATAGTAGCGTAAAAAAAAGTTACTGGTTGCCGTAGGACACGTGCGACAAAGTCTTTCACGCACGCCTTAACCATTTATAAAATCGTTAAAGATATTCCATATTAGTGGCAGCTGGACTTTTATACCGTTGTAGAAAAAATGTTGTTCCTAATTCTTGCACAAAGTGTCTTTCGCTTGACTGCTGCCCGAATGACGCGACGCAATCGCGTGCGCGAAAGTGTTACTTTGCGCACTTGTTAGGAAAATAACTATTTGCATCCATGTGCAATACATGCATATTTAAAAACACCGGGAGATGTCATAATTACAAGTCAATGATGGTATCAGTCAAGTAAAGCAAATGGTGAAACTAAATAACCATTTGTGCTTTTGGTAAAGAAATATGATTTAAATGATGTACCCTGCCATCTAAAAACAACTATTGGGCACATTCAAACAGCATAGTTAAATCTGTAGGTACTTTTTCTACTAATAATTATTTATATGAGGGTTAGAGCAAAAATGATGCAACATTTTAAATTGGTTCTTTCTATACTTCTTCTAACTGCAATTATTTACACCTTTGCTGTTACCTATTTCTTAAGTAAATACCTACTAATTACCTACTAGTTTTATTATTGGACTATATATTTTTGTCAGATGTTTAACAAGCCCCACAAAAATCAGTCTGAAAACAAAAACCAAAATTTAATTTCAAATTAGATACTTACTTCTGTATGTTGTCAGCCCAATTATGTTCGCGGTAATTAAAAGATAACTACTATTAACCCATAAACACTTTTTGACTTAAAACTATAAATACAAAAGTGAAACTTAGTTATTTTAATATATTCATTTTATGTTAAGTAAATATATCAAACTAGAAAAAGAAAAACATTATCATCCAGTTTTTTCTTCTAAAATACTATATTAAAACACTATGTTACAAAAAAAAATGACTTAAGTTTTTTGTAAAACTGTTTCTCTATGATCTGTACAAGAATCTCAAATTTACCTATACCTAAATAAAATTAGGAGAAATGGAAAACTGTGAAACATCAACTAAGTAATTGCCTGTGTAGGTACTGACCTCTGCCACTTACTGCTAAACGACAATATCAGACTTGGTTCTCGATTTGATCATCAGGATTCAATTTGTTCCACTGACATATTAAATAAATCTCGATGGATTTGATCTGATTGCTGGAGGTAAAAAGCAGATTTTGCTAAAGTTAATGAGGCTGAAAAAAAAAACACAACTTCATCAACAAATAGGTACCTACATAAGTAGGTACTCAGATAGGTACATTATATTACTATAGGTAGCGTAGGTAGGGTTTGTTTATGAGTTAAATGCCAATTGAGTACATACAAAATTCAATAACCATTAGTTATGTATTAGCACTTTACACTGGCATTGTCTTTGATAATTATTTATGTCTTCAAGCAGCAAGTTCTTTTTATGTCTGATGGCAGTTTATATTTTAATAATTTTATATAATTAGCTATCAGTCTTATCACCATCACCTGATCCCAAACTAAAATCCCATCCATACTTTTGTACAAACCCTACATATAGAGTACTTACATCTTGTCGCTGATCTGAAATCCAAAAGCTATATTTACACAAGTTTTATGGTTGGACCGTTTACCATTTCCCTTTCACTTTCAATCAAGCTGTTTATTGAATGATTTGAATATAATAAATGCTGTTATTTCAAGTTCCGAAATCCGAAATTTGATGACAATTGAAGTTGATTCATGGCGTATTGATTCACTCCACCTAGATTGTCCAGGTGGTAGCAGTGTTGCCAATATCAACTTTATAAAATATTCGTCAAGCTCTTCTAAAATATCCGAAAATATACGATCCCGCCTTTAAACCTGATTTGGTCAGTGACGTAGTTTCGTCGTTATTATCAGGCTGATCCTGAGAAAATACGCTCTGTATTTGTCATAACGTATCTTTTTCACATATTATATTATATATTTATATATATACGGGGTGCTCATTATAAAACTTCAACTAGCAGGCTATACAATTTTGACAGAAATGGATGACATAGTCAAAGTAAATGGACTTTTGTTTTTCCATCCTTTTCTTTTGACATTTCACAGCCAACTAGATGCAGTTTTATAATGAACACCCCGTATATTTAATTTATATAAAATTGTATAGTAATAAATAAGTTACGCATTTATTTTACAAAACAAATAACAAATTAACTATATATCTGTACTTAAGTATATTGCACAAGAAAAGGCAAGAGACATTCAAAATTTGAAACAAATACCATTTGGTAGATATATTTTATATGTATATATAAGAATTAGTCATGCACTGTACTAATTAGCCATTATTTGGCCCTTATTTACATATATCATTTTAAATTAATAAAAACCTTTAAATTCTTAACGCTTTCTCCCTCTTTCTCTAACCCTGATTTGGTTCCCATATCTTCACTTTTAACATTTTGTCACTTGGTTTAAAGCTCACACAACCACCATGATTGGCAACGCCTTGTCTGGTTGCCAATATCGCTTTTAAGGTACTAGTGATTAAAAGGTTTCTTTTATCAGTTTTAATATTAAAAACATTGCTGAAAACCCTTTCCACACTTGCATTTGGAAACGGCAAAACAAGAAGAAGAGAAATCACTTTTTTCAGATTAGGAAATAATTCTATTCCTGCTGGATTCTTTAGCTTAAATATTTGGTACCAGCATTGTTCGGGTTCATTAGACGGCAGGTTCAAATGTTGAAAGTCTAACAACGCATGTCGCCTCCATCCGTCATCTAATGCCTGAATGTCTGGAATATGATTCTTTAGTACTTCGAATCGATTTGCGATGTCAGTCAAAGATTGCATTTTAAAAGATTGTGCAACTACTGGATTAATGATATCTAAAAAACTAAATATTGGATCATCAAATGTAAACCGCTGTTTAATTTGTGTGACTAATTCAATATAAAACGACAAAATACTTTTATAAAACGTTACGATGTCTTTTTTGTCAATATCGGGTTTTCTTTTTAGAACCTCTAACGTAGAAGTTGCATTGGTGCCTAGATAAATTTTATCTAAATCGACAAAAAATTTGGGATCATCCTGTCTAAGGGTAAAAACGTCATGTGTTTTAACTACTTGGATATCAATGTAGTTACTACATAAGATTTTCAGTAATTGTTCTGTCTCTGGTTTAACCTTATAAAGCAAGGGAGTCTCTGATTGAAAGAGCGTATTAAAATTTATCATAAGAGACAAAACGTAGGACATAAATTCCAAATACGCCAAAGTAAATGAATTCTCCATAGCGGAGTACATTTGTTCTGTAGTCACAGAAGAATCGTCAAAAACTTCGGGTCTTAAATAATGTTTTAAGGGGTCGAATTGCTCCAGGATTCTATCTACACAACTTTTGATCGACAGCCACCGCGTAGTACTTGGGGAAAGAATTTTGTGAATTTCTACTTTGAAAAAAATTTGAAACTCTTTTCTCATTTTCTCAAAGAAAATTTCTTTTTCCTTTGAGAACTTCGAGAGAAATCTAGGCAACTGAAGACATGCTTTTGAGATAGCTAAATGTGACACGAACACTTTATGCAAACTACGTTAGGAAATTCTGATTTTATTAGACTGAACACAGAATGATGCGTACCTGCCATAACATTCGCTGTATCAGAAGAAAATCCTATAAAATTTTCAAAAGGTATGCCTTTACATGTAATTGTCTCTTTAAGCATATTAAATAATTCTATAGCACTACCATTAGTTTCTATTAAATTAAAAAATTCTGTAACCACTTTATTCCGTGACGAGTCAAAATAAATTACTGTAAAGGCACACTGCTTTTTTACCGAAATATCGGTCGTTTCGTCCATTATAAATGAAAAAAATATTCCAGGACTTCTTAGCTTTTGTAAAGTTCTTTTAAAAATTCTTTTCCTAAACTATCTACTACCACAGCCGTTGCTTTGGTTCTTTTTAAATTCAAACCTTTGGCAATATGAGAATCAGGAAAAATATTTTTTAGAAGAGGAGTAAGAACATCTATCATTGAAAAGCTTAAATCCTTTGAAGTAAGGAACGCACATAATTTCAATTCAGCGTTTTAATATTCTTAGCTAAAGGAGAATTATTACATAGATCTGAGATTTTTTTGTTTTGAGCAACTTGCTGAAAATTCTGCTTATGTTTTTCAGATAATGAATGCTATAACAGCTTTATGGGCCAGAATATTACACTGACATATTTTACAATATGCCATTTTATTTTTATGGCTAGACTTCATAAGCCAACCTTTGAACTCAGGCACATTGAACCAGGATTCAACAAAATTGAAGGATTTGCCTTTCTGCTTTTTCTCAGTTGCTTGTTTTTTATTTTGCTCATCTTGCTTTTGCAAATTTTCCTAAAATAACAGGCAATTATAGTGAATATATTAAATTGTAATAAAATCAAAAACCTTACCTCAGAATGAAGATTTACCTCATCAGAATCTACGGCAGAATTACGAATTGCCACAGGAATTACAAGAAATATCATCAATTGAGTTTTCCAAATTCAACTATAAGCAAGACGATCAAGCAGAAGCATCTATTTTATTAATTATATTATATAGAGGCAGGCGAACGTAAAAGGTTATACAGGGTGATTCAAAAGTACTTCGACAAACTGCAGGAGGTGATTGCTGGCATTATTTTAAGAAGAAAAGTTCTAATAAACGAAGGTCCTTAAGAGTATCGTTACGTAGATACAAGGTGTTAACCTTAATATAACAAAGGCTACCCTTAATAAAACTTTAACACCCTGTATCTTCGCAACGATGCTCTTAAGGACCCTCGTTTATTAGAATTTTTCTTCTTAAAATAATGCCAGGAATCACCTCCAGAAGTTTGTCAAAGTACTTTTGAATCACCCTATACAGCTATACATAAATATACGTATATAAAAATATTAACTACCTCAGAGTCAGGACTTCTCGATGTAGCTGAACTCGACGTACTAGGAGTACATGAATTCTCCGCTTTTTGTGCTGCCTTAGTAGTTGAGCATTTGCTACCCTTTAATAAATATCGTATATAGATGTTGGAACACGAAGGTAATAAGCCGAAGGTAAATAATCAGAGACAAGTTGCGAAGCACTCCAATAAAAAGTAATGTAAAATAAATCTTTTTGTACTTACCTTAAGCCACTTATCCATGATGTTTGTTTTTTTCGAATTACCGATAGTTCACTGAGTTCACTCTCTATTTGAGTTAGGTATTTATTGTGTTACCACACAATGTTCCTGGAGTTTACGCATAAAAAATCAGGTACAACAAAGTTGAAGAAACTAGCGCCTAATCATCATAATAAAATAATTTTCAATTTCCGCTAAATCACATGCCCTTTGCCCATGCATGCCAAGCTCAGACATTTATTTGAATTACCATTTCGATTTATGATAATTCAAGAGTGTCATGTCAGTGTCTTCGGAGTAAGCAAATTGGTGATGGGAGATTTGTTTCTCTGTTTTCCATTATCATATTCAATAAGTAAGAGAGAGACTGACGTTGTGTGTTCGTCTGTCCGTACTTCGTTTTTGTGATCGCGACTCGCTACATCCTGATCAGTGGCGTACACTTATATAATATCAAGAAAGAATGAGTAAAACTGCCAGAGTAAAGTGTTAAAAAATGAAGTGTGAAGAAATGTTCTATACTGCTTAGATTACACGAATTTACACGAATTTAAAAGATGTTTTTTTTTGCACGCAGGTGTATCTAATTACACGCAAATCGTGTAATTACACGCCAATTGGCAACACTGGGTGGTAGTGATCGATAGATTGGTCGATAGAAGATTCCTTCAAAATTAGTGTTGATTATCACCGCCATGCGCGGCTTATGTACTCGCGAAACGTTAAAGCAAATTCCGCCTATGATTTAAAAGCTCTCCTACCATCGACAGAGAACTGATTTTATTAAGAGCCCTAATTCATATTTTCTAAAATGAAAATAAAATTGCCGCAGTATTCTTTCATCTGCAGATACAGATGGAAAAAAGTTATTTCGAGCTCACACATGATTTTCTGACTGAACACTGTATAACTGCACTAAAAGAACAATTTTGGTTTAATTACAGCCGCCATGGGTCAGAAATGGGACAAGTTCCTGCTTCTCATGTGGAAGAACTGGGTTCTTCAATACCGGAAACCAATCCAGACAGTAATAGAAATTCTGGTACCCGTGATCTTTTCCATGATGCTGGTAGTGCTGAGAAGTGTGGTTGATCCAGAGTTGCACGATGCTGTAGTTTATCCACCATTTTGCACTGCAAGTGAAGGTTGTTCGGAGGACGGCGATGTACTATCGTTTTACCAAGCGATAGGAAATAACAACCTATTCTTGTAAAAAACAATTCTTATATTAATTCTTACTTAAACCTGCTAATACAATTTTTATGATTCGCAGAGATTACGATTTGTATTGTTCACCTGAAACACCTGCCACGACCGAAGTAATGGCTGGATTCAACGGAATTTTTAACTCTATTAAATATTTCAATAGTGCTTCAGAGATGGAGGATGCTTATACACTTACAGGTGCCCAAACTGTATTTGCGGGTATTCAGTTTGATGATGACCTAACTGGGAATGACTTGGGAGCTGACCATAACGTAAAAGTGTCTATTCGGTACGTACCTTATTTGTTTTGCCTAGAGACATTGATGAAATTTTGATGGAACAATTCTTAGACTTCCAGGTGAACTGCGTTACGAGCAAGGCATCATCGTACAACTCAATTGGCTGACAAATTTAATATATCCTTTGCTACAAACGGCTGGGCCAAGGAACTCAGAAAATTCCACTGGTGCTACACCAAGTATGTATTCATAATGAAAAGGATAGGTACATTTTAAGGTGTTCCCGTCCTCCCGAAATTTCGTCTACAACTGCAGCGGAGTTTCGTAACGATAGTGTTGGCTGACGCTATGGGCTAAGTGGCTTCCCTCGCTTCTCGACAGGTCGGTCGTATTTACTCTGTATGTGCGATGATGGAGTCGAGGGGTTGGGGTAAAGATGATTCAAAATTGGGCAAAGATTTGGTGCACGTGACATGTTGTGCAGCAATCGCTTTCAGTCTGAAAGTAGAACCGTAATTTCCTCTCATCTGTAGAAGTTGTCCTCGTGCTGACGTTGCAATGGTGCAAGATATCAACCTCGTTGAAAAGAGAACGTGCTCTGCTACTACTATTTTTTCTGTTTATACCAGCCTGCAACTCTTTTTTTGCGTAATCCTCGTGTCGATGCTGCATTTAATGCTGCCAATCTACAGCGCGTCACAGTTGCATGGAACACTGTAAGCTCGGGGTGCTAATAGGAGACTCCTCTAGTCCTTGGTCGGTTTAAAAACAATTTTGTAGCCGGGTAATCATATCCGTGACGGGGATTTCTGGTAGATTATTCGATTCGATATAGACATATCCGGAGATTTATGGTAAATTTACCCAACCACGCTCTTCCATTAGCTGCTGTGATTTTTTTCTTCGCGATCAACACTTCGTAGATGAACTGCCATATCGAAATCGTACTTGCTATATCCGGTCCTTTACAGATGCTTGACTTCCTTTTTTCCATTCCAGCCGGCTCAAGTCTTCTTAGAGAGTTTTTATAGTTTTTCTATTGTGCCTTAAATGATGGTTTGATCCATTTTTGAGATATCGGGCCGTGTGTGTCGGCTTTCTTGATTCTAAAACCTGAAAAACCTAAAAATCTGAAACATTAACCTGGAAAAACGGTGGGTGCCTTTTTCTCCAACTCCATAGTGAATACAGTTACAGGTTTATGGGGTTGAGATGTAAGAGGAAGTTCGTTTCGGCCATGACTCGGTGTCAAGACAAATAATAAGGGTGTCGTCCACATATTGAAGCCACCACCAATTTTTTGCCTTGGCCTTGACCTTCCTTGTTGATATTTTTGAGGCTAAATCGGGGTGTATGGCAAAAATGGTCAATTTGCTGGTTCCTATATGTTGTTACGGGATACGGGTCCCAATCATTTATCTTCAATTAACTATACACTTTTATTTACTTTTAACTATTACAACACGATTAAAACACAATTACTCTCTACTAACAATTAGCACTGTTCTGTTGTCCGCTTATTTCGCTTATTTGCAACACTGTACACCCGGCGTGAACAGACTCTCGTATTTTCGAGAACGGAGGCGACTGTTCCCGGTTCTCGTTTAGTCTAGATGGGTTCACGGGGTCGCGGTCGGCACTCGGCGTTGCCGCTTCGGCCCCCCTCTTAGTTCTTATTATCCCGATCAGACAAATCTCCACGACTGCAAGTCTTTAACCCTTCAAGATGAACCACTTTCATCTTTGCTCTAGGGGTACGTTGAATCCTGTATACCACGTCGTTGATCCGTTTGATGACTGTATATGTACTCATCCAACTTGGAGACAACATTCTTTCTGGTGGACCGCTAATATTTTGCAGAGGAATTGTTCAATGATTCGATTGAAACGCTCGACCTTGCTATCTGATTGTGGATGGAGCCGAGTTGTTCTTGTTTTGTGGATTCCCAAAAGTTCCATAATCTTCTTGAAAAGTTGCGATTCAAAATTCAGTCCCTGGTTCGAATGAAGCTCTAATGGTATGCCCAATCTACTGAAGAATTCATCAACCAAGATCCTTGCCACGGTGTTAGTTTCCTGATGTGGTAGTGCGTAAGCTTCAGGGCATTTACTGAAATACTCCATGGCAACTAAGATGTATTTGTTGCCATCGTCCGTTTCTGGAAAAGGACCTGCCACGTCGAACGAAATTCTTTCAAATGGGGTGCCAATATTGTATTGCTTCATTTGCCCCCTAGACTTTCATTGGGGTCCTTTTACGGAGCAGCAGGTATCACAATTTCTGCACCACTCTTCTACGTCATCTTGGCAATTCACCCAATGGTACCTTTCCCGAATTCTATCCAGGGTCTTATTCAGTCCAAAATGGCCTCCAGACACTCCATTGTGCATTTCTCGCAAGACATCTTTCCGTCTACTTTCTGGTACAACAAGCTGGAGCGTGGCACGTTTCCCGTCGGAGCTTTCCCAAGTTCTCTTGAGTAAACCATTCTGAATCGCCAAGGAATCCCATTGAGCCCACACAGCTTTTACTTCCGGGTTCTTATCTGCTATGTCCTTTCAATCTGGTCTTTGATTTTCCAACTTCAATTGACGTATTAACCCTACAGAATTATCGGTTGTTTGTTCGACTTTCATTTGTTCAGTGGTCTAATGTTCGTCGACGTTAATCCTGGTTCTCCTAAGAATGTTTGGTCCTGCTCGTTGTTCTACTCGTTGGCAATGTCGATATTCCGCTTTACAAGGCCTGCGTGATAATTCATCTGTGTTGCCAAGAGATCAATCTGGACGATGTTCAATTTTGCCAGGGATGGTGAGGCTTCTTTCCGTGGGGCCAGTCAGCGTTCGCCCCTTCACAATGACTGGTCTGAGTTTTCCGGCTGATATATCAATTGTCGTCGTGGCGGAGTCTGACTCCGTTCCCGTCGAACGCGACAGTCTCTTTTAAAATGGCCCATTCTGCCGCAGTTGACACAAGATCCGGGTTTCTGTAGGTCGGCAGTTCGGTCCATATTTCTCCTGTAATCAATGTCTTGTGCCCTGCTCCTTGATTGGTCGAAATATGAAGTCATTTGCTTACTAAATTCACGCTGTTCGTCCAACAGTTTTTTTAAGATTGAGTTTGGCTGCGGCTCTTCCTATACTTCAACCATTTGTTCTAACGCTTTGGCCCGTGTTTATTCTCGACGCGTCATACTCCAATGCCCGAATTAATGCCTCATTTGCACCGGAAGGACGAGTCAACCTCAAATGGCATTTCATTTCACTGTGGCGAGCTCCTTCGATAAACTGCTGGACTGATAGCTGGTCAAGGAAATTAGAAGGAGCCGCAGGATACGCTAATCTTATCAAACGCTCAATATCCGGTCCAAATTCCTGTAGGTTTTCGCCTGGCTTCTGCTGCCTCATCCGTAATTCTCTCTTGTAGCGTATTTCGCCATGAGCATTACCAAATCTCCGCTCTAACACCGCGGCATTTGCGTTGTAATTACAATTTTCAGTGGTCAATGTAGGCATGATATCTGCAGCCTTTCCTCTCAAAGCTACTAAAAGTTCAGGTGCAGCGGTTCAAGTTGGCCCACTGCGACGTGTTTCCCGGATCCGCCACCATTTTTCTAACTCTGTCATTTCCACCTCTACTTCATGTTTCACTTGATCCACGTCTTGTTTGACTTGATTTACGTCTTGTTTGACTTCAGACCTTTTGGTTGAGACAAGTTCTTGCAACTCGCGACGACCATCCGTTAATGCTTGAAACAGAGCAACTTGATTTTTTTTTGTTCCTTTATCTCAAGTTTCCTTTGTTTTTCTTGTTCCTTTTTCTAAAGTTGCCTTTGTTCTTGTTCTTCCAGAAAATTCTTTTGTTCCTGTTTGTCCTTCTTCAGCATAAGTGCTGCCAGTTGTTCATCCATGATTTTTGTCATAGATCGAGTATATAGCATGTAGAAAAGACCACACAAAGTTCTTGCACTTTCCTTACCACACAAATGTGAAGAAAATTATCCCACTTCCTACACCAGTTGTTACGGTATACGGGTTCCGAAAATTTATCGTCAATTAACTTCACACTTTTATTTACTTTTAACTATTACAACACTATTAAAACACAATTACTCTCTACTAACAATTCGCACTGTTCGCTTGTCCACTTATTTCGCTTATTTACTACACTGCATTATCTATTCGATCCCATCTTACGAGGCTCGCTGGTTTATATACCCGGCCTGAACACACTCCCGTACTTTCGAGAACGAAGGCGACTGTTCCCGGTTCTCGTTCGGTCTAGATGAGTTCCCGGGGTCGCGGTGGGCGCTCGTCGTTGCCGCTTCGCCCCGAAACCTCTGTGGACCGACGGTCGGACGTAACAATATTCACGACACCTGGTTATTTGAAGTCATGGCAAAATTGAACTTAAAAAACTTCTTCTAATACTTTTTCTCTATGGAGGTAGAAATGGCGCCTCCAATGTATAGAAAACACACTCATGAACATGATGACTCATAGAAAACCTGAAGCTAATAGGAATATACGGTATAAAAAAATAGTTGTAGGCAAGGACAAACACTAAAATCAAGAGTAACATAGCACGCTTTCTCTGAAAGCCACGATATTTTTTTCACAATGGATATGTTACATCAATCGTAACGTTACTATCCAAAACTAAGCAGAGTAGCCACTGCTTAACAGTAATGAAAATTAGGACCCTATATATAGATTACGTGTTCGCCAAAAATCCCCCTCCCTTCCCGACCCCATCGCCTCCATTTCATCGTGACAGTGAGAGTGTACATACCACGAGCGTTCAGTAGTTCAATCAGTCAACATTAAGAGGCACATGCGACACCTGCCTCAATGTCCGATGCAGTTGTGGGCGAAACGTCAGAAAGAAATTTCATTTCACCACACCTTAAAAGCTGTGAAAACACACGTTAGAACGTATATATAGAGAGGGCCAAAAGTCCCGCATAAATTAATTAAAAATTCAAGGAACATTTTTTTATCATATGCTCGAACACGTCAATTGTTGTTCTTAGTTGTGCATTTTTTGACATAACAGACATGTATACAGGGTCATCCATGTAGTAGATAACTGTCACTTTTTAATTTTTTCTTATGGAACCCCCTGTACATAACAAGTTTTTTAAATTCTTTTGGAGTTGCTGAACATATTTCGTATCACGTACCCTATCCCTAAACGCGTTAACGAGAAATTTGCGATTAAATACCACAAATCGCACTGATTTAATTACCTACAAATACTAGGTAGGTAATTAAATTACCTGATTGACCTGTGACTTTTAGATTTTAAATTTTCAAAAGTGACATTTTGACAAACACCTATTTCCAATTTTGTTCATTGTTGTGCGGCAAAATGGCGAAATTAAGCGAAACTTAAAGAACAGAAATTTTAAGCATGATTGGATGTGGTAATCGAACAAGGACTCAAAGCGAAATTTGTGAAATATTCAATACCAAATATCCGGACAGTCAAATATCTCTAGTCTACCGTGAGCAGAATTGAAAGGAAATTTAGAGAAGTGGGACATGTAAGAGACCTTTCCCGACCTGGTACACCCTCGATTTCCAAGAATAAGAAATTAAACGTTCTTTTATCCATTGAAGAAAATACCCATAAACCAACTCAAGAAATAGCATTGGATAATGAAATCGGAAAATCATCTGTTCGAAGAATCCTCAAAAAAGAAAAATATCATCCGTACAAAATAAAACCAATCCACGAGCTTAACGAAGATGATGCAGATCATCGATTGGAATTTTGCGAAATTTTGTTAAACAGATCCAACAATGACCGTTTTTTCTCTAGAAGAATAATTTTTTGCTACTGGTCATAAACGAATAATCCAAATTGGGCGATTGAATCTCCCAATATCGTCAGTCTGTCAACGTTTGGGCCGGTATTGTCAGAGATAGAATCATAGAACCGTATTTTCTTGAATATACTCTAACAGGCCACCGTTATTTGCAATTTTTAAGAACTAAACTAATTCCTGACTTTTGTATTATGTTTCCAAATGCAAATAACCCGAATATACCAGATGAATCAATTTGGTTTCAACAAGATGGCGCGCCACAACATTTTAGCAATATTTAAATGAAGTGTTTCCGAGTCGATGGATTGGATTAAGTGGCCTGCAAGGTCACCTGACCTCACCCCAATGGATTTTTTTTTATCTAAAACATAAATTGTATCTAAATAAGCCCGACAGTATAGAAGAGTTCAAAAATAAAATTACGCACGAGACACAACAAATACCCGCTGAAATGATAAGAAACGTGCTAGACGAATTTTAATTACGACTTGCCCACTGTCAAGAAGTTAAATGGAAACAGTTCGAGCATTTGATTTATTAGAGTTAGTAGTTTATATTGTAATTTTTTTCAATTGTTAATAAATTAACTCGTTATTTTCATGTAGTTATTATTACCGTAAATTTCTCGTTAACTGTTGCGTTTAGGGATAGGGTATGTGATATGAAATATGTTCAGAAACTCCAAAAGAATTTAAAAAAACTTTTTATATACAGGGGGTTCCATAAGATAAAAAGTGACATTTATCTACTAAAAGTTGTATATGCACAACTAAGAACAACAATTGACGTATTCGAGCATTTTGATAAAAAACATTTCCTTGAGTTTTTAATCATTTTATGCGGGACTTTTGGCCCTCACTGTATAATGTACGTAATAAAAATAAAACTAAATTTCAGGTTACCAGAACGAAAAATTCTTAGCTCTGCAGCACTTGGTGGCAATTTTTATCACCTTGTACCAAAACGGAACTACACCAATACCAGCATTAAACGACTCTGCTAGCTGGGCCACCATATTAGAAAATAAACCCTTGCCGTTGATTGTAATGCAACGCTTTCCTCACGCGGGCTGGACAGACGACATTCTTCTTACACCCCTTCAGAGTTTCGTTGGCCTGATATTCATGATGAGTTTCGTTTACACTTGCATTAATACTGTGAAATCCATTACAACAGAAAAAGAAAAACAGTTAAAGGTAAAATATTTGTATTTGTATATGTAACAAACCTTTTCACATGTTTCTAAAACAATGCTTTTTTAGGAAGCGATGAAGATAATGGGTCTTCCAAACTGGCTGCATTGGATTGCTTGGTTTTTGAAGTCGTTTGGTTTTCTCTTCATTTCCATCGTGCTGATGGTGATCTTGCTCAAGATCAGATGGTACAGGAATACAGATTATACGGTATTTACCCACGCAAACCCATTTGTGCTTCTGATCTTTCTGTTCTTCTACGGATGTGCAACGATCACCTTCTGCTTCGCTATTAGTGTTTTCTTCTCGAAAGGTAAGTTAAGGCTATGCAGTCTCATAATAAAAATCGTTGCTCCTCAAGTCGTTTAACAAGTGAAATAAAACTCGTAAATGGGTGAATCCACACCTCATTAACCAACCATCCAAATCAAAGCTAAAACCACATGATCTATCAAAATATCGGACGTTAACTGATTCAGTACAATGCAAGAAAAATTGCCTACCTGTTATTGTAATGCGATTTTTCAATGTGTTGATTGTGGATAAGCTGGTGATAATTATCGCTGATGATATTAGTACACAACTCAACTAACTAATAGCTATTTTTAATTATAATGAATTTCATTGGCCTTGAAATCTTAATTTTTCCTCAGTCCAACTCTATTTTACACATTAAAAGAAGACAAACTAAAAACGCCGATGTTAAATCTCCAAAGGTAACAAGATTTATTTAAAATGTGGATAGGCTAAATGTACAAAGTGTTTTCTTTATAATTGAACCCCCGTTAACTATTCAACAATTTGTATTGATGTTCAACTTTCAAACACTTTGATCTAAATTATTATTCATCTGTCCGCTGAAGCCACAAACATCACTTGTATTAAATTTGATGCTGCATTTTCACAAAATCACGAATATCTGAAGAACGGTACGGTTTAGATGCCATAAACCTTAACAAAACTACCTTTTGTCCGTAGATACCAAAAATACATTAATATACTAGGTGTTTCATTTCAAAAAATAAAACTTTAATCAATATTATACTTTTGGGACCACCTGTATACAATGACAATAATTCTAAAATGTACTTCCAATAGACCCTTATCTATTCCATATACAAAACTTTTTTAAAATCTAAACGTTTAACCATAATCTTCCGTGTCGAATAACGTGAATCACCCTGTATAGGGTGTGAAACAAAGTGATGCAAAAATTCCAAAATTTTTATGTTCTACCATTTCGCAATAAGCTATTTTTTCCTTATCGTTTACAGGTCAGGAGTAAGCCAGCATCCATATCTCGGGACCCTTTCGCCACATGTTTTATTAAAGCACCCTGAATTTTTATACAGAGCAAAACGTAAAATGTGTGAAATTCTTGTTGCTGATTTTTTTAAATCGTCGTAGTTCGAAAAAACGGTAAAGAATCTTACTGCGTTTCCCTCCTTTGTTGACATAGTGTCTGCGGTTTGCTACTCATTGAAAAAATTAAAAAATAAGTGCCGTTTTTTCTAGTATACTAGCATTCAAAAAATATGACACCATTATTGTTGATACTCGTGACTTATAATAGCAATATTAAATAAAATAACCTTTCTAAAGGTAAAGGGACATTGAATGATGCCGTCGCAGATAGCCAACATCAATATCTCTAGACGTTTTTGTTATTTTTTGTTTTTGAGGTATTAGAACTTATACAGAGGGAATCAAAATATTCTTAAAAATTTCGTTAGTATTTTTTTAATTCATCGTAATTCGCAAGCAAGTTGACGAATTATTACTCTTATTCTTTGGATCGACAGCATTATCTACAAATTGTTTCTCAACAAGGGAGTTTTCC
Source organism: Taphrorychus bicolor (assembly GCA_951812265.1). Taxonomy (NCBI): domain Eukaryota; kingdom Metazoa; phylum Arthropoda; class Insecta; order Coleoptera; family Curculionidae; genus Taphrorychus; species Taphrorychus bicolor. Next base: position 8,251,234 of record OX638303.1, on the reverse strand, counting down.
AAAATTGATTACTTAAGTACAGGTACGGACTTGACAAAATTAGTATACGGGGTGAATGATAATGGGTGGTCGAAAATGAAATCTCATATACTTTGGTCGATTTTAAGGGTGTCCTCTCATACAATTGTGTTACCTATCGAGCTTCGTTAAAAAGTTACAGGGTGTTGAAATTAGAATTTCAAAATACTTATATATTGATTATTCCGAAAGCGGGTGCGATATTTGATTGAAATTTTGTACGTTTTGACTTCTATGAAAGGCGCACATTTTGCAATAAAAATTTGTTTTTAGTTCCGCCAATGGCGCGCTTACCAACATGTCGATTTACATTATTTGAAAAAAAAAGTAGCACGTCACTGTTTTTTTACAACATGAAACTTAGTTTTTTAATGCCCATTCTACTGCTAAAGAAAAGAGCCCGCTTCGGATTTTTTTTGTACGACTCACCGTTTTCGAGTAAATAAATAAAAACCATTGTAATGTACGTAAGTAAGCCGCGACTAATTTCACTTTGATGAAAAATCTAAAATACTCGATTATTTATGGCTTGAATTATGTTGCAAACCGATAGTATTTTAATGGGCACTCAAAAATGAAATTTAATTTTTCGAAAAACCAGTGACGTCCCACTTTTTTTTCAAATAATATATGTCGACGTGTTGTTAAGCGCGCCACTTGCGAAAATAAAAGGAATTACTTATTGTAAAAAGTGCACCTTACATAGCAGTCAAAACGTACAAAATTTCAATAAAATATCTCTTACGCTTTCGGAATAATCAATACATATGAATTTAGAAATTCTAATTTCAACAACCTGTAACTTTTTAACGAAGCTCGATAGGTAACACAATTGTATGACAGAATACCCTTAAACTCGACCAAAGAATATGAGATTTAATTTTAATTTTTATTTAATTTATATAATATTTATTATAAGTCACGAGTATTAACAATAATGATATCATATTTTTTGACTGCTAGTGTACTAGAAAAAAAGGCACTTATTTTTAATTTTTTTTAATGAGTAACAATCCGCAGACACAATGTCAACAAATGAGTGAAACGCAGTAAGATTCTTTACCGCTTTTCGGAACTACGACAATTTAAAAAATCAGCAACAAGAATTTGACACATTTTACGTTTCGCTCTGTATAAAAATTCAGAGTACTTTAATAAAAAAGTCTGGCGAAAAGGACCCGAGATATGGATGTTGGCTTACTCCTGACTTGAAAACGATAAGGAAAAAATAGCTTATTGCGAAATGGCAGAACATCAAAATTTTGAAATTTTTGCATCACTTTGTTTCACACCCTATATAATAAAGATATTTAGGTTTTTTTTTTCAAAATTATCCGCTTCCTTAATATAGAGGAAATGATGTTTCTGTCACCTTGCAAATTGTGTTTAAAACAATCAAATGCTTAAAAAGTTACAGCTGATTGAAAATGACGAGAAAAATTGTTTGTGCCGAACTTTAAGTTGAGCAGTTATACAGGGTGTCCCAACTCTATTTAGACACTAAATATCTTCGCCTCTGTACATTTTAGAGAAAAAGGTATCAGATAAAAAGTTCATGATTTGAAAAGGTGCTTTCAATGTCAATTTAGTAATATGTACAGGGTGAAGCAAAAACGTTCTTTTTGACGCAAACTTATGTTTTTTCAATGGAATACCCTGTATTTTATTGGAGATTTGGATGTCTCGTGAAATATTCAATCAACAATGTCTAACACTTTTTTTTCCAATTTCAATACTTCTCGAGAAAATCACAAAAACATCATTGAATGTTCAATATTACGGGTAATTTTTATAATCTCGCCTGATTTATCAACAACCATAGCAACGTCATTCTGAAAGTTTTCTGTCAAAAACTAACAGTCAATCATGCGAATGGCGAGAGATATTTAATGTTTCTGACTAAAGTGTTGCCTGTACTGCTGGAAGATTTAACCATAAACGAACGTTTAAATATATAGTGGGAACCAGATGGTGCGCCGCCGCACAACAGCCTAAATGTGTCAATGTTTTTAAATAATTCTTTTGGAAATAAGTGGATAGCTAATCAAGGACCAGTCAGGTGGCCCGCAAAGTCACCTGACTTGATGTCATTAGACTATTTTTTATGGAGTTAGTTGAAGAATGAGGTTTATTCTGTTTAGTCAAGAAATTTGGAGGAGTTGAAAAACAAAATTACTGGTGCCTGCAGGGAAATATCCCAACAAACTATTAGAAATGCATGTATCGGGGAACTGCTTAGAAGGTATGAATTTTGCCATACCGAAAATGGACACCAGTTTGAACATCTCTTGTAAGTTTAGTTTTTAACAACTGTACTTAGTATTATTATGTTTTTGTGATTTTCTCCAAAAGTATTGAAATTAAGAAAAAAAAGTGTTATACATTGTTGATTGAGTATTCAACGAGGCATCCAAATCTCCAATAAAATACAGGGTGTGCTCAAAGTTCTATGAACATTTCATGTAGCATAATGTATTCCAATTTTCAACTATTGCACTTTTGACGACTGAATGAACTCCCAAATGCTTTGAGTTAAAGCAAAACGGTTTTTGTATTCCCATCTTACTTCTGACTACACAGTATTTGTCACGGATCAAAAAAGGATTTGTTAAAAGCCCTGTTTTGCTAATTACCAATCACCAAGTGTATGTTACTAAACCGTACCATTTTGAAAATGTTAAGTAATTATCAAATAGACATGTATTAAACTCAATCACATAGTTAATATGATAAAATATTAGTATCAATATGTGAAAATGTAAACAAATTGTTTTGTTCATGGCACACTTTGCACTTAGCCAAAGCTCAAGTTTACCATTGCATGTGCCGTGCTGGTAAAGTCTTGGTATTTTGTTGTGTTGAGGAAAATGGCAGACAATTAGAGCAATTTTTATGCTACTTAATTTTACATGTTTTTAAAACTATTTGTTTAATACTACCGGTCAAATTTACTTCGTTTTTTATTTATTATTGAATATTTATACCTATGACCAACTTATACAGACTCTATTTTCTCAGAAACAGTTGAAGATGGGTATAGGGTATGCTTTATAAAGCATACTTGGAATTTTGTGTAGAATCCAAATATCGAATAACATACAGGGCGTTTCATTAAAATAAAAAATTAGGTTATCATTGGTCTTTTGTTTTTTCTTCCAATAGGAAAAAACTTGCTAGGCAACTATGCAATATGGTTTTTGCTTCATTCCGATATATTTAAAAACAGCTGATCAAAATGTTATCAAAGTTAATGAAACGCACTTTACATCCAACTCGGGATCCAACTGCCACATCCTATTACATTCTGCACATCCATCAAACTGCTTAAAATAACTCAGGATTCATTCAAGTGTCATACCCTGTTACACTTTGTACATCCATCAAACTGCTTAAAATAATATTCAAATTCAAATTCAAATTTTATTTGACTACGTTTTGTACAGAAAATACAATTGTAGCAAGTCACTTCAATGTTACATATAACGGATACATAAAACACAACAAACACAATTTACAATAACGTATAACGTATTTTGTTGCAGGCAGTCAACATGGTGTTCGAAAATCTTATCCTATTGGTTTCTCATGTACATCTTATACTCCTCAACAGAATAAAATGCATTGCTTTAAATCTATTCAAATCTAATGACTTAATATTCGGTTTTAAAATGTTATATAACTCAAAATCCAGAGAACTCCTTCTGGATACCTCTAACCGAAACCTGGGAGGTCTAAAAAGACAAGCTGATCTTGTACAATAGTCATGAAAATATGCGTTTGTCCGATGAGTATGCCGGCTCTTATGAACTTCAAGCAGCTGCTGAAAGACATACAAAGACGGCAAAGTCAATATTTTAAGTTCCTTAAAAAACGGTTTGCAATGTTCTCTATAAGCTGCTCGAACAATAGTTCTAACTGCTTTTTTTTGAAGTCTAAACAACTCAATAGCACAAGAGACCCTACCCCACAGGAGCGTTCCGTATGATATATGAGAGTTAAATGGAGCGTAATAGATGGTCACCAAAGTACTCCTATCAAGCACACAACGCAATCTCCTAATAGTAAATTATGGGGGCCCCAGCTGAGCCCACTGTCGACGGTTATACCCAAGATGTTCACCGTAGTATCGCTCCTTACCTGTGGTTTAGTAGAAAATACCATATTCTGGGTCTTGTTTAAATTAAGTTTTAAATTATTCTGAGTGAACCAGGTATTGGCAGAGTTGACCAAAAGTGCCCGTTCCTCTTCTAAGCTGTCCACGTTTCCTGCATTACAACCCAGAGAAGTATCATCGCAGTAACAAAAGCAGTCGAAAGGCTCAATATACTGAAACAAGTCATTCATATAGACAACAAATAGGAAAGGACCCAATATGGACCCCTGCGGTACACCCGTGTCTATAGGAAGGGTGGTCGAAATTTCAGCCTCAACCATCACCTTCTGTTTTCTAGCCGTCAAATAGGATTCCATCAGTTTGAGACTATTGCCCTTAATGCCATATTTTGCAAGTTTTTTTTTAATAGTTGATTTGATATACAATCAAAAGCTTTGCTCAGGTCGCACAATGTCAAACCAACCACATTACCCTTCTCCAGTCCTCCGATCACCATCTCAATGACCTTAGAGATGGCTTGAACTGCTGATTTTCCTTGTCGGAAGCCAAATTGGTTCGCATTTAAAAGATTCTCACGGACAAAGTAACACTCGAGCTGATTCTTTAATATTATTTCAAATATCTTTCCAAATATTGGTACAATAGACACTGGTCTATAGTTTTCCCGTCACCTTGGATCTCCCTTTTTAAAGAGAGGAACCACTCTACTAAGTTTCCACAAGTCAGGAAAGACCCCTTCACTTATACATGTATTGCAAAGAATTGTCAGAGGCACCATCAACTGATATAACAATTCTTTTACTATTTTTGTAATAAATATGAATGAATAAAATATGAAACCAAACAAGTGATTAATATATTAAACTTACCTGGCATAAAATAAATGACACTTTACATATACAGTGCGAGTTTCTAAAATGGAACAAATTTAGTAAAAAAAAAACGTTTTATTTTTTAGAAAAACGCTTGCACCTGTCGATGCATATTTTAGATTGCCTTCTTTTTTGTAAAATAAACCATTATACAGGTTGTCCCAATTTGGAGATATGACGTCATCAATTGTTTGTTTAAATGACAACTGCTATATTTTGTCAGCAATTTTCAAATTTTTATAAAGTGCCAGTCGCAAGATAATTAACAAAACTTATTTTATTTCAATCATCAATTCATATTAGTCATTTACCAATTGAATTTACCCCAAGCTACCCTCTCATAGATTACATTTGACTTTCTGGTAACGATCATTTCTACCAGCATTAGGTACGTTTCATTAATGTCAATATCAAATGTACAATTGACAGCGTTTTACTTTTCTTAAATATCTTTGCTTAAATACTTGATAATAATAACTTAATAACTCGTTCAACGTAATGTCTTATTTAACTGAAAGCCACAAGGTTGAAATTTTAATGGTGATTGGATAGAATGGATACGAATGAGATAGAACACGAACACAAAATGAAGTAGTTCAATTATTCAGAGACGAGCATCGTGATTTGCCACTGTTACCTCGAAGTACTGTAAGTAAGATAGAAAAACAGTTTTTCGGAAAACGGACATGTATGGAAAACATTAATTCATCGAAAGAGTGCACTAAGGGAGGATGTCAAAATTAATGTACTATTATCTGTTCAACAAAACCCTAATATTTCCACCAGGCAGCTAACTAGTGAACAGGAAATTAGCCAAAAATCAGTAGTAAAAATTCTCAAAGCCCAAAAGTTGCATCCTTACAAACTAAAAAATCTCCAGGAATTGACGGAAGATGATCCTCATAGAAGACTTCAGTTTTGCGAGCAAATGATGGATCTCCTGAACAGAAACGTTGTGAACATGAACAACATTTTGTTCTCTGACGAATCGACGTTTACGCTAAATGGTGAGGTAAATTGACCAAATGTTTGTTAATGGGCAGACGAGAATCTCCACTGGATGAGAGAAGGTCACAGTCAACGCCCAGAAAAAGTCAATGTTTGGGCAAGAATTGTCGATAATCGAGTTATAGGACCAATCTTTTTTGAAGAAAATCTCAACGGAGCGAGATATTTAGAATTTTTGGAAGAGGAACGAATTCCAAATTTGATTACTCTATTTCCTTGTCCTATAGAAGAAGATGTCCTCAACAGAAATATCTGGTTTCAACAAGATGGTGCTCCTCCCAATTTTGCCAGACCTGTTCGCCAATATCTGGATGAAGTATTTCCGGGCCCATGGATTGGTAGAAGAGGTCCCATTGAATGGCCACCCAGGTCACCAGACCTGACTCCATTGGATTTTTTTTTGTGGGGTTACTTAAAAAGCAAAGTTTACCAAACGAAACCTGAAAATGTTCAGCACGAATAAGGCATGAGTGCAGATTAATTTCCCCCGAAGTAATTGCAAACGTGCAAAACGAGTATCAGTTACGTTTAGGATATTGCCAACTAGTAAATGGACATCATTTTGAACATTTATTGTAGAATATTTATTAATATGAATTGATGTTTGAAATAAATTTTGTTAATTATCTTGCTACTGGCAGTTTATAAAAAATTGACAATTGGCAACTGTGTACACTATGAAAATAGCTAACCCAAAACTGCAGTCGTCATTTAAAAAAAAAATCGATGACGTCATATCTTGAATTTAGGACAACCTGAATAATAGTTTATTTTACAACAAAGACGACAATCTAAAATATAAATCGACGGATACGAGCTTTTTCCAAAAAATAAACGTTTTTTTTTACAGAATTTGTTCCATTTTAGAAACTCACACTGTATAGATAGTTTCCTGGTTAGGTCGGAATAAATTTCTTGTATTGAATACTTTGTTCCAAGTTCCAACTTTAAGTATGTCAATAACTCTTTCATAAACATACACCGACTGTCAGATTCAGATATTTAACTAAACTTTTTTGATATGAAACTAATATTTGTGCGAGGCTTTTAGAGCTTTTATTAGACATTTTTTTTTCAAACTTATCGAATTACTCAATGTTTAAAATTGCAATTCCAATTTGCTGGTTGAATACGAGTTGTTTGAATACCATTTTAAAAAAATTAAATAAATCATGTTATATAATCCTTCCCTTCACAGCTGCTTAAAATTTTCTTCTTATATTTATTCTCATTTCGATAAAATAAGCTTGTGGTCTGAGAAGGATTCTCAGGTACCCATTTTGATGTGCCTTCAGTTTTGCTGAATACTTGTAAAAGTATCGAGTTGTTGAAAATAATCTAATTAGCACTATCACTTGGATACGTCATTATATCCAGGATAAGAAGTGCAAGATTTATTTGAGTTAACTGATACAACTGCTAGCTTCCATGAAAACATGTGGAATACCCTTGCGATCCTTGCAAATCTGGGACGGAAATACTATAGTCGTTTTCAGGAAGATATTCATCTAGCCAGCCATGGAAATATCGGTTTTGTAGTGGCAGCCCTTCTTCCAAAAATTTTTCAACTGATATCTGGTTAAATTCTTATTTTCTATTGGTATCGATGACATTCCGTCAAAATTTAAGAAATGGCATGACGCTTATGTCCTATTCTTGTTTTCTGCATGTATTTTGAGAAAGAGAGCATAATATTACGTCCGTCGATTCCTTGGAAACATCTTTGTAAATATTCTGAATGTACTTCTCATATTTCTTTTTTCCTTATTCCAATTTTCTTGAGTAATTATCAAATAACTACACTGCCTATTATCATCAAACAGTCCTTTATGTTTATGGTACTACTTTTCTACTTAACAACTCATATAGTGAAAGCAGAAAGTGAAATAAACCTAGGACCTACCACGGATTTGATCCCTTGGAGAATTAAGCTATTTTTTCACAATTTTCCTGGCAGTTTCCTTAACTCCACAGCAGAGCTGCAGCTGCATGCATTGTTTGTTTTTCGACTTTGTATGAAGACTGTAAGCAAAGTGCTTGATGCTTGGGAAATGGAAAATATCACTTGCAGACAATAATAAAACCAAGGAAAAAAAGAGTTGCCCAGTGTCAAGTATTCAAGTCACATCATCAAGGTGCTACTGAATGATTTTGCATTATTCAAGATAAATGAATAATGATCGTTTGACCATCTCAATTATCCATGAATGTGCCAAAGGAAGGACGGACGGACTAACCTGAACAAAACAAGTGTGTGTTTCTGTTTATAAATTCAAATGTTCTGTTAAGTGACTGTGCGGGATCCAATTTGAGAGTGTGTAACATTGTGAAATTTATGCACTTACCTCATTTGGGGTAATTATGGTTTTCGCCCATTAGGTCAGAGTTTTATTGTGTACCTAGTTCAGTAATTTCCAATATCACCTTGGTTATCTGCCCTTTTTGACTGAGAATGTATTGCCTTCTATTAAGTTCTGTTTCATGATGCCTGAGTTTACCTTTCTGGGTTGAGAAGAGTGTGGACAGCCCGGCATTAGCTCCCATTGTTTTATAAGTGGAAGGTGTCGCCTGTTAGCTGGAATTTCAAGCTGAGTTTTCCCGTTTGGGGACCCTTTCATGATGGTACATACCTCTATTTTTATTGTTTTCCTGGGCTTGGAGGATCTGAGGATTGTGGTGAAATTGCCATTGCCAATCGGCCAGGAGTGTGTGTTTCCATCGTTATTGTAGGTTTTCTGTAAATTTGGATTGGGGGTTCGTTTGCTTATGTTTATGTTACGATGTTTGGAAGTGGGGTTAAGTAATAAAATCGCCCGTGCAAAATGGACAAATAGTGTCACTGTCACTTAGCCATCACTCATTAGTGACAATTGCGGAGTTCGGTAATTACATCCGAGCGCCCCGTACAGAGACCATCTTCCCACATCTTAACGAGCTAGAGCGAGAGAGACTCATATTCCGAGCGATATCGGCGAAGCTCCCGACAGCGTTCCCTTCGATGGATGGCGCCGTCTGTCATCGTCCAATTCTCCCATACCGTATTCTGACGTCACCAGAGTACTAAAAGGTACTTATTGTCAGTTTTGATTTCGTGGAGATTGATGTTACGTTCCGTGAGGTCGGACTAATTGGCCATTACTAATGGGACACTTCTTCCTGTTTTGCTGTTCCGCATTTCTTCTGTCTCTTTTTTTTTTCTATTTTCAGCTGTTTGTTTTCGGCTACTCTTCGTGACGTCATCGTGGGTCGAGCACGTGCATAATTGTTTGTGGCATTTTGGGCATCATTGCGGAAGGGTTATGAAGGTCACTCGTTGGTATAAAAGGGCAGGACATTGACTTTTGATTTTTTTTTCATTCTGACTTCTGGTGCGTGAGCCAGAATCCCGTCGTGCTGGCCGTGATTTGCAAATGTCCTCGTGGTCTACTTTGAGTGATTTTCATCTCAATACTCTTTGGAGGATCAAGACCAGGGCATATTCCAAATGGTAGTTGCTTTTTGAAGTTTTTCCGGATCCTCGTGGAGAGGATTATTGTCGATTTACGCCGCTCTACCTTTACCTCTGGGAGGGATAAAAAGCAAGCCACGCCGCCAACGTCATCACCTTGCCCCGTTTGTCAACCTTGCAGGGGTTTTTTTTTTGTGACGGGCTTCTGCTACGTCCACGTTTTTTTTATTAACGGGCTTCTACGTTTGACGTTCTTCCGCCGTCCACGTGCCTTGTCGGCGCATTTTTGGAACATCCACGCCGTTCCTGGAGGCCTGCTCCTCATCAGAGACCTTCGGATAGCTGCTCTTCAGGACCACCCTGATCCGCGATAAGGGGATAGTTTTGGAGTGAAAGCTTTCCAATTTGTTGTGTTGTAAATGGGCGACGATAGTGGCTGAGCGTTGAACCGACTATCGTAACTTTTTTTATCTTATCAATTTGAATTATTAACTTTACTTTTTGCCGTCACCATAACAATTTAAAGTAGTATTTTTTTTTGATAGTATTGAGGCCCCAAGTAAGCGATTCTTGTTATCTTTTCGATCAATTTTTATGACAATTTACTGAGTAGTAAGTTCTCTCAGATCTTCAATTTGTTTGTGCTTCACACACTTTAATTTATTTATAAAGAATTAACTTTTGCTAGGTATTGGACAGCACTACGTCTGTACAGTTACGAATCTTTTATGTACCGCACCCTTTATGTCTTGTACCGTATTGTGTTGTGTAATTTTGAGGACAGATATTGAGGGCTCGTGATTCCTCACTTTAGTATTTATCGTTATTAAGTAAATTTCAATTTTCAGGTATTTAAAGTTAGATTTGATCAGGTATTCAATAATCACTCTAACATTACAGCGTTAGTCATTAGTTGGTAAGCTACGGAAGCTACCCTGTGTAAGTTTATGGCCATAAACCCTGAGCTCCGTCCCTAATTAGTTGATTATTGAGAGCCGTATTGATTAGTAATAATTCATATTCATTAATACATAAAGTTCCTTCACCATATATTCCAGAATATTGCAATTACCTTAAATTTTGTGTTTAATTGCTTTATAGCATTTCAAATTTTATTTGAATTGCTTTTCCTTAATTTGTTAACCAATCTATCAATAGAAACAGTGTTATTTGTCCTCAAACAATTTCTTATTTGCATTTTTTTATTAAAAGTAAATTTAAATCAGAGTAGTTAGGAAAGTGGTAGTGAAAGAGGGATATATTTCGTGATTGGTATATTCCTGTATGGCATAACATCCTTCTCAGGACCTGGCGTCTTCCGGAAATCACGTGGCGCCTATCGGGATATAAAATAATACAACTAATATCGTATTGAACCTACCCCATCTTCACTGTTGCTGGCGGCCCGCTAGTGCTCCTGCTCGATTACTTACTATTCACCTCCTTTCGCTCTTTCTGAAGTAAGGTATTAAGTAACGATTTTCTTCTAGTAAGTTCCAGAGATTCCAATTAACAAACAAGAACTAATCAGTGCTTAACATTCCCAATAACCCTTGATAGTAAATTAATATTATAAAATAAAAGCGTCACAAGTGATCGTTGTGTTCTCAGTTATACAGAGTGCTAATTATGTAAGTGTTAATCTCTCCGAAGGATGCGTATAACATTTGTCAAAATAACACTAAGTGTTTATATATTATCTTCTTCTCTTCTTCAAGTGCCTTCTTCATTACTGAAGGTTGGCGACAATACCAGCAAACTCATCTCTATTTCTTGCTGCTCTCAATAGGGTGCATGTGTCTAATCCTGTCCACTCTCTTATATTTCTAAGCCATGAGCATTTTCGTCTTCCGAGTCCTCTTCGGCCTTCTATCTTTCCTTCCATAAGCGGTCTCAAAAGTTGATATTTTTCTCCTCTGTATACATGTCCCAGATAACCAGTTTTGCGCTGTTTCACATGTTGTAAAAGTTCCCTGTCTGTTCCCATCATTCTTATAACATTTTCATTTGTTATTCTTCGGGTCCATGGTATCTTCAAAAGTCTGCGGAAGATCCACATTTCAAATGCCTCCAATCGCCGCATCATCCTCTTTCCCATTGTCCAGGATTCCGTGCCATACAAGAGGACAGAATACATATATGACTTCACGAAACGGTATCGAGCATCGAGCGACAGGGTGGTATTCGTTAGAAATGTCTTCATTCTCACGAACGTGGCTCTTGCGTTTTCAATTCGAGCTCGAATTTCGGTCTCTGGATCCAGGTCTTGGGTAACCCAGCAACCGAGATACCTGAATTTTCTCACTTCTTCTATTGGAGTACCATATATTCGTATATTGGCTTGTAGATTTTGATTTCTGATGACGACCATCTTTTTGGTTTTTGCTGTATTTATTTTCAGGCCGTGTTGGTCACCTGATTTCACAATCTTGTCTACCAGCTCCTGTAAGCCTTCTGAAGTGTCTGCGAAGATGACAGTGTCATCTGCGTAGCGTATGTTGTTAAGTATTTTACCGTTCACCTTTATGCCAATTTCACAGTCCTCCAACGCTTGCTGAAATATGCACTCGGAGTAAATGTTAAATAAAAGAGGCGAGAGAACACAGCCCTGTCGTACTCCCCTTCTTATCGGTATCTCTGACGATACGGTGTCACCAAACCGAACAAACCCCTCTGTTCCCAATATAAATTTTTTATAAGCTTTATGTCTTCGTAGTCTAGACCCTGTTTTTGGAGCAGTTGTAACAGTGTTGGATGCTTGATGCGATCGAACGCCTTTTCGTAGTCAATGAAACACAAATACACGTCTTTTCTTTGGTCTCTACACTTTTCGAGTAAAACCGTTAATCCGAAAAGTGCTTCCCGTGTTCCCAGTCCTAATCTAAACCCAAATTGTTCGGGGCTTATATTTTGTTCGCATTTCAAGTAGATACGTCGATGTAATATTTTTAACATAATTTTCAAAGTATTGCTCATTAAGCTAATTAATCTGAAATCGGAGCACTTTCTTGATGTGTTTTTCTTGGGAATCGGTATGAACACTGACTTGAGCCAATCACGGGGGTACGTTCCTGAACTGTAGATTTTATTAAAGAGGTCGGTGAGTCGTTGGAGATTTTCTTGGTCCAGCAATTTTAGCATTTCTGTGTATACATTGTCTGGTCCTGCAGCTTTTCCACTTTGAGCTGTTTTTATTGCTGCGTTTACTTCTGATGGTAAGATATTTAATGTCAAATCATTGTCGCGTTCTAGTTCCGGTTCTATCCTTTCATCATCAAACATTTCTCGAATATACCCTGACCACTCTTCTTTTATTTCTTCCTGGTCTGTAATTTTTTCACTGTTTTCTGTTTTAAGGAAGTTGATTTGTTGGGCTTTCCTTCTTATTCCTGTGATTTCTTTAACTTTTTTGTATATATTAACCTGGTCGTGTTTCTTTTGTAGTTCTTCTAATTCTTGACATCGATCGTTCATCCACTTCTCCTTTGCGTGTCTGATTAATTTTTGAATGTTGGTTTGGGTTTCTTTATATTTGTCGATGTTTATGTTCTTATATTTCCTGCGAGTTTCCATTAGGTCTAGAATTTCATTGCTCATCCAGGGTTTCTTTGCTGCTGTTGGTTCTTTACTAAGTTTTTCTGTTTGTATTTGGTTAATTGCGTGTTCTAGAGAACTCCATGATTCTTCTATCGGTTGTTCTTGTTGCGTTATTGTTCTTTTAATTGCTACGTTTAGTTGTTCAGTGATTTCTGTACAGATTTCTGGATGTTTAAGTTTTTCGAAATCGGGTCTTCGTTGTATATGATGCTTGATCTTCTTTAGTCTTATGAATATTGTTCCCACGACAGGGTTATGATCGGATCCGACATCGGCTCCAGGGTACGTTCTCACATCACTTATCCCATTTCTGTAGCGTTTATCAATTAATTTGTAATCAATTTGATTTCTAATTATGTTAGTCTTAGTGTCTCCGGGGGACTTCCATGTGTATAGCCTACGCTTTGGCAATTTGAAACACGTATTTGTCACAACAAAATTTTCTTCTTGGCAGAATTCCACCAATAGATCGCCTCGTTCGTTTCTTTCACCCAAACCCCAATTTCCAATTATGCCATCCACTCTCCCTTCTCCTACTTTGGCATTAAGATCTCCCATAATGATATTGACTTCATTCTTTTTTGTCAACTTCAACAACTGTTTGATTTCTGAATAGAACCTGAGTATGTAATTTTCATGTCTTTCTGTTGTGGGGGCGTATACCTGGACAATATTGATATCTCTAGGATGGGCTTTTAGTTGTAATAGTGCGACTCTATCTGATAGTGGTACAAATGATTTGACAGACTTATTATTTTTGTTATCTATTATAATTGCAACTCCGTTGTAATGTTGCGGGTCATCATTCCCACTGTAATACATTGTATGATCTTCTATATTTATTTTTCCTGTTCCGGGCCACCTGACTTCGCTGACTCCGAGGACGTTTACACTCATTCTTTTCATCTCTGCAATTATGTTGTGTGTTTTTCCTGCTGCATAAAGTGATCTGGCATTCCATGTACCAATTTTTAGAGGTGTATTGCCGTTCTTCAAAGTATTTATATTCTTTTTTCTGTACGTTTCCACTTTCGGGTGGTTCCGAGCTTGAGACGCGGGGATTCTTAGCACCCCTTGACCTTCTAAGGTCTGCCGCGGACTAGGGGCCTTACATGTATATGAGCTTGCCATAATGTCTTTTCTAGGAATGTTCCATGAACCTTTAATGTAGTGGTTTTCCATTGCCTTCTACATTCTCGTGCCGTTGATTACTGTTAGTAATTCATCCGCCTTTGAGGCCGATTTCTCAGCCTCAGGACAAGAGAGTGCCCTTTCCTCTACTTGTTCCTCCGCCCGTAGCCGTTGACAAGTTAGAGGTGGATTGCTTATTCCGGCAATCATTCGGTCGTCAGAGCCTCGTCAGTTATCTAACAGGGTGCACCGGATAACATTATTGTTATCACTCGAGTAGGTGAGGTTGACGTTTGGGTTGGCATATTGGACCTTCACCCCTTACACCCCATATATTATCATAGTCCTGTATATCATAATATTAGGTATATTAATTTTTTGCTAATGTGATTGGACCTCAAAAGGCGCCTCTTGAAGTTTACATCCTGGGTTCTAATATTTGAACCACCATACATTTTAAGTGTCTTGTATAATGTATTACCACAACGACCTTTAGTGTACCTTTCTGCAAATATAATTTTTAATTATACTTGAGATTTTAACAGAAACCAAGCAGAACCCTTTTATTTTATGTCATCTCATGGTTCTTGCTCATAACTCATTTCACTAAAAATTCCAAAACAATATACAAGTTAGCTTGAAAGTTTGTATCCTAATCACAAACGCTCAAGTGCATCTTTTAAGCCCAAAATATTGAGGAAACTATTTATACAACCACCTGGGTGACCTTGACCTGCCCTATACCCTTCCATAATCAGTCATATATAAAATATTTAAGTATACTATCTTGCTAAATAAATCAAGTAATCAATAAAAAGTAGGTATCAATAATTTTTTAAATATGTTCCAAAATGTGAACAGGTTGGTTGTGAAGTTTTCATAGAATAGGATAGAACAATGAAAGTAGCTCGTACTTTATTACTCGAGCATTCTTGTCACCTGACAATTCACAGCCAAATTAATAAGTTTTTCCATTAAACACATCATACTGGTTTTGCTTTGTATATAAAATAAAAAGTTCTTGCAACTTCAATAGCATTTTTATTCCAGGTATAGTAAGTTCTTTGCAAAGGGGTTCTTAGTTTCAAACTAATAAATAGCCTTTACTTGTTTCTAAAAGTTACTTCAAATTCTATGCATAATAATATACCACATATTATAAGTCGAAACATTTTCAACTGAGTTTGTAAAAAATGGCCTCTGCTTATGCTAATTAGTTTAAAAGAACTGTAGCTCTCTTTAGTTGAAAATAAGTTGGTTCCTTTCTACCAAGAAACCATTCCAGAAGAGGGTATCATTCTTGACAACTTACTAATATGATATCGAAATTGAAATAAACAATATGCTTGTCCACAGTGGTTCTGCAACCATGTCAAGATGGTTCCTCATTTCAATTTGAAATGTTTGCTGGTGAGTTGGCTAAAATGATTTTTTAAATGTTCTGCAATGGTTCTCTAGCATGTTAGAACAAACCTAATATTAAATCAGACAATTACTAAATCCCCACACAAACATATTAGTTTCTTGATATTTAGGTAGTTTAAGAAATTAAATGCTCAATTAGGCAAGACTTCTTTTAGTAAAATTAATTTATAATGTAAAATCATATATATTTAACAAAACAAAAATACACTTCTCTAAATACCTACAAATGAATGATTTGTAGGTATTTAGAGAATATTTATATTAATTTTATTTATAAAAATATCAAGGGTCAAATTTGATCCAACAATGGAGCTTTACCCAAATGACAACTGAAATGATATAACAGTAAATTCATCAAAATGTTCTTTTCTTTATCATGGGGGGTAATCTTCACTAATATTAACTCAAGATTCAAAGTGATCATAATTATTGATGGCATATCGCACATAGGTACCTATATGCCATATAAAATATGGCATATAGGTACCTATACCTATATATAAAAGGCCTATATATAAAATACCGATACCTATGTATAAAAGGCCACTGAAACTCTCATCACGGATCATCACACAATCCAAATCATATGGCAGTACTTAAATTCAGTCTGGTAGAAAACCATCATTTCTCAGATGCTTTTACTGTTTGGAACAATTTTTACTTGACTGCAATCTGCATTCAATTTTAAACTTGGAAAGTGGTAGACTATATAATATTATGTAAGGCATAAGCATAGTTAAATGTATGGTCTATTCCCAGGGCATCTGGACACTAAGGTAATTTCTGGGTGAGTATATTCGGAACTTTTGGAAATATTCTTCATGGTTGATGGTCCAGTTCAGTTCTTCCCTCTGCATATGCATACTAAATTAACGCCCGTTTTAGCTGGTAATATCAGTCATAAATAACTGCTTGAATGTGGTTTTGAAAGTGTAAAGTTGGGGGTTGCAGATGAGTTTTCTGGGTCATGCGATAGATTATGTTAATAGTTCTGGGTGGTAGTTGGTCGTTTATTAAGCCAGTTTACTTTTCCTACATTACAAACGTAAAATAATGATTGGATTTAAGGCATATTTGAGAAACAAAGTAGTTATATTAAAAAATTAGAAAATTTGAGGTTAAAACCCGACAAATGCGTTCGTTAAGCTAGCTTCGCACCATTCTCCGATTTAGTAACTTTTCTGATATCTTCTTAATTGTTTTTAAAAGGTCCTTTAACAATGTCATGGGTGGCTAGATGAATATCTTCCTGAAAACGACTATACATATTAATTATTACAAAAATTATTTAGAACATTACTGAAATATTATTCATTCAAATATTTTAAAACAACAACAAAAATATAATTAATAAAATAGCTGATGAGAATGACATCTTTGACAGGTGTCACTCTGTCACTTGGGACACTAGGACCCATACACATTAGAACCGATGTAATTCTCCCTCAGATTAATCCTATCCTGGTAAACTCGGGAACACAGCTCGCACTGCAAACTGGAACAAGCAGTCCTGACGTCAAGTGCAGCCTTCACACAACAGCCGGCTCGACGGACCAAAGGGAAAGTTATTAGAGTTTTGCAAAGGACAAATACCATGATTAATTAAAATTTTGGTGCAAACAAATTAATAGTTGCATTTTGTTGCAACAGAAACCACTTGACATAAGTCACCAATACAAAAACTACAATAAATACCCATAAGTCCGAAAAACACAACTTGTATAGAGTTTTCAAGTTTACGAGAGGCAAGAACTAAGCTGAATTCACTTTATTTCTTATTGATTCAGTAAATTAATAAAATTAGGGTAAATGTCTGAATAAGGCACTCAAAACCGCTTTAAATGCACCACTTACCAGAGAAAGTCAGCTTGGATTACTTATCCTGAGTTATGATTAGTCCAGGAAGGACGGAGAGTAGTGCAGTTATGTGACACTTGACTGGGGCACGTAGAGAGAGAAACACGAATAATGCAATTAAATTATGATAATTGCACAATACGACAAACGGGTTGTGCACTCATACACTAGACTAATGGGCAGAACCATAGACAAACTGAATTGAAAACCGGCAAAAAAACATTATTTTTGCAATTAAAATACGTTTATCGATTGCAAAACATAAGAAAAGAGTCTGCACACCATCGAGAATGGGCAGAAAACAGAAACACACTCAACTCAGGACACGAGACTGCAATTAATCCCAAACGATTATTTCATCCAACCTGCTGACCGACAGATCGATATTTTTCGCCCGAGAGACGTCAATGTTTCACGTTGGAAATCTGAACTTGAACTCTCGCTCATCCTGGTGAACGAATGCATTTACGGCCCCTCCCGGATCAGCCAAGAACGTGCCAATATACGATCGCTCCATATTATAGACCGGCATTGTTTGGTCTTCGAAACCTGAACTTAAACTCCAATTTCACCCTCGGTGAACGCTTACAGTCTAGTTTGTTCCCAGGAGACATCAGCCTATCACATCAGACAAAAAGGCGCCAAAATACAAACAGTAAGGAGCGGTCCATATATCTGCGGTCCATATAATCTGAGGTCAGAATGAATAAACAATGGGGAATTAGTAGTCGCATTTGGGAGTCTTCTTAATCAAGAGTAATAAAACTGTGCCATAGGCTATTTTTATTGCCTAGGGCACAGATTTATTGCCTTTTTGTCTGCATGAAAACAGATGATTAATTCTGAATGTTTACTATTTAGAATTGTTTAAAATACGATTATTATTATTTCCTTCTTACGTTGTGTTTCCCCCACTAGAGAACATAATAAAGTGATAGTGCAATCATTAACTTTTAAAATCCCAAGAGGCTTCCCATTCTCACTTTTATTGACCCAACCAACTTGCAAATTTCTATAAAACTGATTACGTTTTACAGCTAACACAGCAGCTACAATGGCCGGATTTGCGTACTTCTTGTCATATGCCCCCTACTCTTTTATGCAGAACAGCTACGACACTCTGTCTTTAACTACTAAACTCGTTTCCAGCCTGGCCGCAAATACAGGAATGGCGTTCGGATTTCAGATCGTTTTGATGTATGAGGGAACTGGTGAAGGTAAGTACGGAACAGAAATGTCATCAGGCAATAAAGCAAAATAATTCTGTTAAGTCTTTTCCTGGTTACTCGAATTTTACCACATCATTTACCTCCGATAAAAGGTTTGCAAGGAAGGGCCACTTTGATGAAGCCGAACAAACAAAACTCGAGTAACTTAGAAAAAGTGACGCTTGGTTCCATACCGTTTGTAAAGAATCTTCGGTTAAAATAATAATATGCATTTTACTCTAAATTTTTTTTTTACCAGGTGTGCAATTTGATAATTTTTGGAAACCAAACACAACAGACGACGACCTATCCCTTGGGCTTGTAGTTGTGATGTTGGCTGTCGACGCTTTGATTTATCTTATCATAGCCCTCTACGTAGAAGCAATATTTCCTGGAGATTACGGAGTTCCAGAAAAATGGTATTTTCCGTTTACCCTCAGTTACTGGCGTGGAACACCTGTGGACAGTAAGTATTCTATCTTCAGGAACGATTAACATTCAAATAACTGAATTTGTTAGCCAATGAAAAATACGGAGAACCACTTGGAAACGAAAGTGAGTACTTCGAACCTGACCCTGAGCACCTTAAGCCGGGAATCAAAGTGAGAAACTTAAGAAAAGTGTACGGAAAGAAAGCAGCTGTGAATGGACTTACACTTAACATGTATGAGGGCCAGATAACGGTATTGCTAGGCCACAATGGGGCTGGCAAATCGACCACCATGTCTATGTTAACTGGGATGATAACACCCACACAAGGTCTGGCAACGATCAATGGGTAAGGATTTAAATATTCCTATATATTTTTCTGAAGAGTTAATATGTTTCAGTAGGAAAGAATATATTTCTTTTTTATTTTCAGACATGATATACGAACAGACATAGAAGCCGTCAGGGGCAGTTTAGGTCTGTGTCCTCAGCACAACATCATCTTTGACGATTTAACAGTTCGAGAACATCTATACTTCTTCAGTAAACTGAAAGGCCTGAGAGGAGAAGAGATCGAAAGTGAAATTACGAAATATATTGATCTGCTAGAACTTCAACCCAAGGTAACATTATAATAATACTATAATTGATGCATCCGGTTGATGCAGACTGGTGTATTATTGGATGTAGTAGCCTTGTGATCCTGACCGAACTCCCAGTAAATGTTTCATTACAGCCAATTAATTTTCCTGTTCAACTCAAGTTAAAATATTTTCGTCGATCATCTTTACCACCTCAGCTTCTTGCTAATCAATCAATCAGCCCGTAGTAGTTTTTCTGTTTTTTAAGGACAGCTGATCTATTTTTAATTTATCAAAACAGGAGTTTTTATTCTTTGTTCCTAATGCAATTTCACAGTTACGTCGACGTCACGTGCAAATGCTGCGCTGTTTCTTCATTTCAAACGCTCTACGCATTTCTCTTCACTATAGCTGCTCTGTCCGGACAAGTACTCTGACGACTAACCTAAAAAGGTACCTCTCTTCCTCCAATGAGTGAATTTTACCGGTATCGTTTACAATACACTTACACAATGTAGACTAACAAGTGTAGTGTGCAGTGAAGGAAAGAAGGCAATGAGAAAGGATATTGTTAATCATCAAGGCACATTGATATATGTGACTTTAAAACAAAATTACGCTATTTTTCTAGAGGATTACAATTAGTTTTCATAAATCAACATTATGTACATTTTTAGAATATACTTTCACATAGATACTAATATCATACATATAGCGGTGCTCGCTTACTCGCCTTATTAGAAGTCACTCGTAGTGATAGCAACACTGTAGGTTACTCAGTTGTTGCGAGTGGATACGTCCTTCGGTTTGTAAGATACTTGTCCTGTAGTTTTATTTGGATCTACCTAATTCGTCTGTAGCCAACTTTTCCAAATACACCCACATAGCAAACTGTACAGGGTCTCTATACTATACGATGAAATTCGCCACCGTTTCAGCAGCTTACAAACTCTACCAGTCTGAGTGGTTTAAAAGAGTTGATTGCCTACCCAGTCCGTTGAAGTGTCTTCTGGCAACTGTGGTAAATTTGTATTATATTTGTATTAGTAAAGTATGAAGTGGTATTCTCCTTGGGAATGACGCAAACATGACGTGTATTGGTTAGTATTTTATGTTGAGGCTTCTGTAGTTCAGCATTAGGCTACCCATAATCAAGTATTCGGCCTCAGATATGTTGAAAACATGCGACATACGACCACGACAGCGTAGATTTCGTAGAGGTTATTAAGATGCAATACAATATCGGACACCACAACCTTCTTCTGGAGCCTCTATTACTTGGTTAAACTCCCAGGCCCTGAAACTATTTGTCAACCCCACTACTAAGTTCTCCTCTTCTCTAGAAGTCCAGGTTTGGAGAGGTCCCTGGAAGGGCAGTTTGCTGCACATGCATCATGCAAGTACCAATTATCCTAGAGCTGCTGATAGATCTTATTGGCAATATTCTGGCAGCATTGCTTTAGAGTTTCATCTCTTTTTCATCTGAACTTTGTACTTGTATACTACCCAATCTAATTAGGTAAGAAAATATTGTTACCTTTCTTTTACTTAATGTATGCCGGCTTTCGATGACAAAAATTTACTTCTTTTTGACCAGATTCATCTCAGCCTTCAGCGTCAGTGAACTCCATCCCTGTCCTTCGACGATAAGAAAACTGAGGGAAGTCGCTGCACTAGTTGAGATTTATGTTTTGTTGTTCTTCTAACTAGATCGATATTAGCTGCCATACTGTTCAGTTCACCAAAGTGATGGGACATCATCTCCTATACTTGTCCTCTGGACTGCTGTGCGCAATTTGCCGTCGTCAGATGTATTGTATGGTATTGTATTTGATGAAAGCGGACGTAGGTACAGTCCTTCACCGCGACCTGCGGTCTATTGTGGCTCACCTGAAGTGTTGCCAGCAGGGTTTACCCCTGCTTGCCCCACTAATTGTCACCCGTTAATCGCAGACCCTCAACGAATCAGATGAGTCTTTCGGGCAACACTTCGTTTGCATCTTGAGACTCAATGATCGTGTTACCGAACAGTGAGTATCTCGATCTGGCAATAGCCGAGCATTCGCATAGAAGGTGCTCGACGGTTTCATCTTTCTCCAAGCACAGCCGGCACTCCGTTTCCTTAGACAGTCCGAGTCTGTGCATGTGGATTCTTGGCCCTTGTAGAGTGCCACTAAATAGGAGACAAATCAGAGTAGCCACTCTGATGTCTGAGTCTGAGGAATGTTTGGACTTTTGCCCTCCCTGTTCCTGTGATAAATTTTTTGGAGTGTGTTAGCCCGGGTAGGCTCTACCACCATTCCTGGGACTTGACATTGTCCCATTTCTGGAGATCAGCCTTGACCAGGGAGTATGGGACCCCCAGCACCGGTTCCGGGCCGACAAATTCCGAGTCCGCCGCCCTCCAGGCTAAGGAGTCGGCCCTCTCATTGCCTTCGTGCCCTCGATGCCCTGGTATCCATACCAGTGTGACGTTGTTTTCTTGCGATAGGATGTTCAACCTCCTGTTGCAGCTCCAAACTGTTTTTGAGTAGCAACGCATTGACTTTAGCGCTAAAAGTGCTGCCCGACTGTCCGAGCAGATCTTTATTGATCTATTGTGTCCTCCTTCCTGTAATAGGTGTCGGGCACAAAGCTCAATGGCGTGTATTATTGCCTGAAATACTGTGCTGAGTCGGCTTAGGCTCTCTGCTATGCAGATGCCATCCATACTCCTGTATACTCCGTCGCCAGCACCTTCATCGGTCTTGGATCCGTCTGTATACCAGGTACTAATTGCCATTTGCAGTTCTTCGCCTCGCTCGTCCCAGTCCTCCCGTGAGGGAATCCGGACGACGTAGCGAGTGTCGGTTAAGCGTTTGGATGCCATTAGGTCGGAGACCATTTCCAATATCTTAACGGCCTCCAAGTCGGCCTGGGCATTGTTGGTCCCTCCATTGAATGGCTGCGGCGTTATGTATGCCACCTATCATTCCAAGAGTATTGGAAGCGGAAGCAGGTCAAGCATGCGCTCCATGGCTGCCGTGGGCGTCGTTATCATTGCCCCCGTGATGCAGATACATATTTGTCTTTGCAGAGAAGACAGTTTGGCCCTAATGGAGCTCTGTCTGCCCTTCCGATATCAAACTATGGCCCCATACGTGATCATCGGTCTTATCACCATCACGTATAGCCACATAATTTGTTGGGATCCCATCCCCCATGATTTACCGCACAGGTTCTTACACGTCCATAGGGAGAGCAATGCCCTCCCCACGGTTCGTGTCACATGTGGGGTACTTGTGAGTGATTTGTCCAGGATAACTCCTAGATATTTCACTTCATTGGTAAACAAGATTGTCGTCCCGAAGAAAGATGGTGGTTTCAGAAAGTCCAGCTTCTTCTTTCGGGTAAATGGCACAATCACAGTTTTCCTAGGATTTATTGCTAGGTTTTCTTTTGAGCACCAGCTGTGTATCACGTCCTGCACCTCCTGCAACCACTGGTCTGGGTGGTTTCTTATGAGGATAACGATGTCGTCCGCGTAGGCTTTGACCTTGACTCCCCATAGTTTCAGAGTGGCCAGCAGGTCGTCCACTAGAATGGACCACAGGAGTGGTGAAAGGACTCCGCCCTATGGGCAACCTCCCGCTGTTGTGAATCTGACAGTGTCATCGTTTAATGCTGTAGTAATCAGTCTGGATTCTAGCATATTGCGGATCCAGTTGGTTATTGTTGATTCTACCCTTCTTGCCTAGCAGGCGCTGAGAAGGGAGTCTGTAAATGCGTTAATAAAAGCCCCTACGATGTCAATGAAGATACCAACTGCGATACATTTTGTATCCATGGTATCTTGGATTTTTTTCATAAGATTGAGGAGTGCTAGTTCTGTTGATTTGTTAACCTGGAATGAATACTGTTCCGTACTGAAGGGGTACGTTGATAGCGCTCCCTCCCTCAATTACAGGTCCAGCTTTCCAGGCTTTTCAGCAGGAACGAGGTTAGATTGATTGGCCTGAGCGATTTAGGATCTTCTTCCCTACATCCCATCTTTGGTATGTACACGACCCTCACCCTGGACCAACAGTTTGGAATAAAGTTCCAGGCAAGGCTCCCTCTAAAGAGCTTTATTAGTGAGGGTGCAAGTTGTTCCAGGCCCTGTTGTTAAAGTGCCGGAAACAATCCATCCTCTCCAGGGGATTTGTATGGACCACTTTTTTGGAGAGCTCCCAATCTTCCCTATTGGGTCGTTTAAATCGTCCCAAGGGGCTTGTGTTAACTTCCAAATTTGTCAGTCGGCTACCCGGAAAGTGACGGCTTGCCAGGACCTTACGTTTCTCTGCCAGTGGAGGTGTAGATGCCATCTGACCGTTTTATCGATCCAAGCACCTAACACGGCGCCCTGGAGAGAGAACCCCATGGATTCGGGCTCCTGTTGGCAGGTCTTCAATCCCGCAACAGAACCTTCTCCAGGACTCTCTTTTAGCAGCCCTGATCTGCTTGTTGTAGTTAGTTAGGGCCTGACGGTAAGTGTCCCAGTCGCCGTTTATTTTTGCTTTGTTAAAGAGTCGTCGGACATTTTTCCTTTGACTTTCTAGGCGGTTATTCCACCAGGATGTTTGTCTATTGTCTTTTTTTATTCTAGTTGGACAGTTATCTTCATACGCCTGCAGAGCAACGGCTGCCAGCCGCTCTGCTGCCAGCTCTATGTCGATAGGACCGTCAAAAGAGATGTTATTCGTATTCAGTTGTGCCTGAAGGGAATCCCGATACAAAGCCCAGTTTGTGCTTTTAGGATCTTTAAAAGTGACAATAGGTCTGATACCTGTCTTTAAGTTAAACGTCATATGTTCATATGTTTATGATCGGAGCAAGATTGCTCCGGAGAAACTTGCCAGTTGTAGATCTTATTTGAAATAAGGTTTGCGCTGATCGTGAGATCTAACACTTCTTGCCTGTTGGCAGTTATGAAAGTTGGACTGTTGCCCATGTTATTTATTTTTAGGTCAACCTGTGTTAGGTAGTTAAGTAGGGACTCACCCCTTATGTTAATGTTGGTGCTACCCCATACCGTGTGGTGGGCGTTCGCATCACATCCCAGTATTAGTTGGGTGTTGCTTCTCTTATAGTGGTCGACAAGTCTCCGAACCGCCTCAAAAGGAAGTTGTTCAGCTTCCGCGTCCCCAGGGAGGTAGGCTGAGCAGATTATTACATCTGTCTTGGTGTTCTGGGTGGTCAGCGATATACATGCCGCTGCCACATCTCTAGTGCAAAACTCTGTAAGTGAAAAGAATGCTCTTGGTTTACCATCCCAATCGCAGGCAATAATCTTACCCATGGTGTCGCTTAGGCCGCATACGCGGTCCGTATTAGAGGTCCATGGTTCTTGGATGAGCGCCATATCCATCAGTTTCCCTGAACCTCTTCCCCAAAAGGTAGGTAGCTGCTTTCGCATGCTGAAGATGGACCTGTAGAAATGTGGTCTTACCTACCATTCCTACGTTTCCTTCTTCGGGTCAGGTTTGGGGTCCTTCCTCTCCTCCTTGTCCCTATTTTTGCCTGGTTTGGGCCGTTTGGGGATGGATTTGCCTTTCCTTTTCTATTGGTCCTGACCAGGTGTTGTGGGCTTGCCGCCCTTCCCCAAGGCGGCTGGAACAGCCCCGGGTATTTGACCGGCCTTTTTGTCTCTGGATATTCCAGAGCAGCCAGGCTGGTCCAACCGTTCCACCTGTGAGACCGCGGTGGGTGGTTTACCAGACCTTTTGTTGGACTTCCTTGCTGAGGACACACCAGAGCAGCCAGGCTTATCCAGTCGTTCTGCTTGTCCGTCAGCGGAGGGTGGTTTGCCAGCAGCAGCTTTTTCTGCTTGGCTAGTTTGCCCGCTTTGCTTCGGTCTGTGACGGAATTGAATCCTTCCAAAACCGAAGAAGGGTCTGAATCAGTCAGGACTGCATCGTCGATTGCAAAGGTCCTGGTGTGTCCAGGACCTGCTTCCACACGATGTAGGATCGTCCACTCGCTGGTGTTCATTTTCCTAAGCCGAAGTTTTACCATTTCCGGCGTTAGTCGCTGGTTGGCGGTGTCATCTGGTATGCAGGCTACACAGATGTTGTTTTTTGGCATATCTGATCCCCTTAGAAGTCTGAGGCGAGCCCCATCCCAGGGTTGGAGTCCGTCTACCGAAGCTTCCAACCATGCGGAACTCTACTCGTCCTCGCAGGTGACTTGCAGTGACGGTAGCCAGCCGGGACGATGGGTACAGCCCTGGAATCTTACTTGTGGTCCATCTTCTGATAGGTTCTCGACTGCATTCAGGATTGCAGCCTGTATCAGCCTGAGCTGGTCCACACTCAGAGTAGCTCTCGGGTAGTCAGGGTGGATTATGCCAACCCTGACCCCCCCTTAAAGCCTCCCAATAGCTAGCCCCCTTAGGCGTCCTTCGGGCTTTTTTCGCAGCCTGCTCGGGTGTGTTACCCTCCGATCGTTGGCGTTTTGCGCCTTCGGTGGAGCTGGTAGGAGCAGCTTTTTTGCCCCTTTCTTTCTCATCGAGAATTTGCTTCAGAGCGGTGGCGTAGTTTGCCCCTCTTCTGATTATGTTTTTTAATTGCCTCCTTGCAGATTTTGGGACCCGTCTTCTCTTGAGAGATAACCCCCAAGAGCCTCGGCCGCCTCACCGTCCGGATCGGCTTTCTCATCTTTCGAAGAGGATTTTAAAAGCTTCTCGTCGGAAGTTTTGTTATCTGCTGTTGAGGTGGACTGCTGGATTTCCTCCACCACGGCAGGTTCTGCTAGAGCCGATTGACCGGCCTTCATAGGTTCCTCAATTGCCTGAGGATCAAGGGACGAGTTTCCCTTGTCGGATGTAGAATTATTTTTCTGCAGGTTTGTTCCCACGAGTAGCAAGGCAAATAGTGTGTCGACTGCAGCAGGGCCCCACATTATTGCAGCAAGGCCATATAATGCCAGGGTTCGGCTTTTCCCTGGAGGTTCACGGTTTGTGGCACAATCACTCTTGTGTCATCCATTCCTCAGCACGGTGCCACATCTTGACTTGAAGGAGTTTATCGACCTTCCTTGTCTAGATCCAATGTTTTTAGTATGGCAGCAGGGGGCAGCTCGGGCAGCATGTGGCTCTTCACCACGAACATTGGTTTTGAACTGTCGTTGTCCCAATGAAGCCATGGATCGTAATCCATGGGCAACGGTGCAACAACGCAGTCCCTTGTAAATCCGTCACCCCCCGTCAGATGTAATGCTGTGGATCGAACTTGATCTGGTCTTGTTTATGTAGACCAATATGAGCCATTGTTTGATGGTTTGTTTCCAGTTTATTGTTTCTCTTGTCATTCTTCCTGAAATAAGTCTGAGTATTTAAAGCAGTCCTTGCAGCAAAAGCCTGTATGTGCCCATAAAAGGGGAATGATGATAATTTGTTTTTTCATTTAGAAGAAACGGTATCCCGATAAGCCAACGAATTAGACCAGTTTTTATAGGTCACTTGGTAAGAGCATCTGCCCAGCTAGCAGACGGTCGCTGGTTCAAATCCAGCTGAAGGCTTACTTTTTCTTTAATTTAAATTAATATACTTCTAAGCCACAAAAGAATTTTTTTATACACGTACCAAAACACGTATCTTGATTTTATAGAAGAAAAAAATTTGAGAATTTGCAGTAAATTTTATGTGATTCAACAAAGGTCCAAGAATACCAAAAACGTACATTTTAAAACACTTAGACAAAACTTTTCTTTCAAATAAAAACTTTTTGAAACTTGCCAGGAATTTCAAGACATGTGCTTGAAGCTGGTGCCACCCGCATTAGAATATCCTTTTCTGTTTATAAAATTGCAATACTTTAGAAATTACGCAAAAAATGCAGCGATGCGTATGCGACCTGAACAGTCATTTATTTAAAACTGGTTTCATTTGGTCCAAAAGAAGTACAAAAAGTAAACAAAAAGTTTTTTAAATTAAGAAATTTTTTTGATAGAAGAAATTATAATTTACAGCGAAATGTCGTATCTAGCAAATTATCAGGAGGCATGAAACGGAAACTGTGCGTGGGCGTGGCCCTATGTGGAGACTCCAAAGTTGTGATGCTGGACGAGCCCACTGCTGGTATGGACCCGTCGGCAAGACGTGCCTTGTGGGAGCTTATGCTGAAACAAAAAACAGGTCAGATCACGAACTTACCCATGTTTTATATTTGTTTAAGTGAAACACTTTTGTTCTACTTAAAATAGGTATATTTAAAACCTCGTTTAAAACTTAAAAAGATTCCTATTGAACCACATGTTCATAACTAGATATTCGAGGTGTCCATGATCTCGACATGTGTGACAGTCCAGGTGACAGCTGACATACTAGAGCTGTACTTAAATTACCGACATTCATCAAACACCTTCCCCTCAAAGATTAATCCTACGCGGCCTTACAATCTTCCGGCCAAAGTGAGAGCGTACAAGATTAGGTTCATTATCAAGTCTACAAGAAGTCAATAATGTGGGGTCCATAATAGGTAGAATATCCTCAG
This sequence comes from Taphrorychus bicolor, assembly GCA_951812265.1. NCBI lineage: Eukaryota > Metazoa > Arthropoda > Insecta > Coleoptera > Curculionidae > Taphrorychus > Taphrorychus bicolor. The sequence continues at coordinate 8,223,036 of OX638303.1, read as the reverse complement.
ACAAGTCATTAAAATTGTTGTTAACACTATTACTATCCTCATCCAATATCAATTCATCACGCATTACATATTCTGGGTTTAATTCAGGTTCCTGATGAGTTATTGGATCTGACTTGGGGCATGACAATTTGATTTGGCTACTGTTACGTCTAACTATCCTATTATTACATTTCTTTTTCAACCAGACCCCACACGACCTGGGCTGTTTATCTTTTTCTACAACAACAGCCTTATACGACACTTTCTCATCACCACTTTATCTCCTTTCTTAAATTGCACTGCTTTGAGGCAGGTTTATTAACAATTGCAACTATGTGATGGCTTGTGATCCGTTTGGACATCAAAATCAAAACTTTATATAAAATTATGAAATTTCTGTGTGCCATAATAAATCGATAATAGTTCTGTTTCAGTTCGGCTATAATTAATTTCATGATCATTCATTGATCGAGATGCACAACAAACTAACTTTAACAAACCATTTCCCATGAATTTGAAACAAACAACAACCTAAACCATTTTTTGAGGCATCACATTGTCAAATAGTTTTCTTTTTAGGATCAAATGGAACCAATGAAGGAGCTTTTGTAATTACCTCTTTCAAAAGTTTAAATATTTGCTCATGTTATGCCAGTTACGTACCTCCTAATGTAATTGAAAGAACCAAGCACTCTCTGCAATTCAATCTTATTTTTTGGGATTTCTAATTTACATAAAGATTGTACTCTATCAGGGTCTATTTTCATGCCTTCTTGAGAAAAAATTTGACCTAAAAATTTATTTTACTTGGGGGTTGACAATACTGAGATTTCTCTTTATTAAATTTTGCACCAACCTGCCTTGCTCGCTTCACTAATTCAGCCACTGCCTCATCACGTTCTTGCTGTGTTGCCCCTGCAACAATCATGTCATCATGACATACTTGAACATTCTTTAAATTTGCAAAGTGTCGGTGTACGTGCTATTGAAACAAGTTCTGTGAATTAGACAGTCCATATGGCAATACATTATATCTGTATATACCAAACGGAGTTGCAAAAAAGCACTTCCATGATGAGTCCTCGGACAATTCTAAATGGTGGTGGCCCTCAGAGAGATCAAAAATGGTAATTTTTTTTTTCATATTAATTTAAATGAAATATCTTCAATATTTGTAACAACTCTTGGTTTTCTTATAATTTGTGCATTTAAATTCGACGGATCAAGACAAACTCGCATATTACCATTTGCTTTCTCAACTAGAACATTCTGGTTAATGCTTGCTCGGGGATCAATAACCTCAACTTTTGTAATTGCTCCTCTACTTAGAAGTCTATCTAATTCATTTTTTGAATGCATCAGAAATAGCTAATGGCACTTTGGTAGGTGTATAACTAACAGTTTGAAATTTTTCTACTGTAGTGATTTGAACTTTACCGGAAATCCTACCAGAGTTACTAAATATATCAATGTGTTTTTCAACAAATTGACTTTTTTTTACATTTGCAAATGCATTAGCTGAATGTACATAAATACCATTGATCCTCTTTAGCATACCTAAACTCATACAGGCTTGCCCACCAAGTACTATTTGAGTGTCTTTAGATACAATTACAAAGTCTTCATATAAAACCTTGTCTTTATATTTACAAAGTAAGTTAACTACACCTATGGGTTTAGCCTGGGTACCTTCAAAACCTTTAAGTATATAAGGACTAGATCTAACCTTCAACTGCTTATCAATTGTCTTAAAAGCTTGGTAAGGTATAATACTTACATCTGCCCCTGTATCTAGTCTCACCTTAAATATCTTGTCTTCAACATTAATACTTTCTTCCCATACACTTATTTCACAGTTCTTTGGTATCTTCTTCTGATCATTCACTACCCCTATAAATAAATCACTGGCATCACTTTCAGTGGCCTTCTCACACTCCTCTTGTGCATTTCTAATGTTCTTCACCTTGCAAGATACGGCGAAGTGATTAAGTAACCCAAATTTTTTACACTTTTTGCCATAAGCGGGACATTCTCGTACACCATGGATGGTTTGACATCTTTTGCACTTAAACTTTCAATTTTTCTCTTCTTGGGCATGACTTGCTTTGGTTTTTTTTTAATTAAAATCCTTGTATCCCTATTTCATGCCATTTGTTTGAACTTTGTCCACCTCTGCTACTTCATTCTCTTGGAACCTTAAACTTCGTTCTTGCTTTGCTCACTTGCCCTGCAGAATTGTATAGCCTTCCCTAAACTAAGCTTATCAATTCTCAACAAAGACTCTCTGGTTATAGGATCCCTAATGCTCATAACAGTCTTATCACGTAGAGCTTTATCATCATTAGTTTCATTAGGATCAACTACATTATAGTTACAGCTTCTGACTAAATGTCTGCACTCAGTCAGAAAATGCTCACACTCTCTTCTGAGTTTTCTTCAAAAACTTGTATCTTTCAAAGCATTCATTTTCTCTGGGGTTCACATAACTGTCTATCAACTGCAACATTGCCTTATACTTGTCGAGTTCTGTTTCAGCAATCACAAAAGTTGACATAATCCTGGCAGATTCAACACCGATTATATTTCTAAGTATTGACAATTTTATATTGTCTTGTGCCTCATGCTGGCCTGTGGCTACAAGGTAATCCTCAAAGGTTACCTTCCAAAACTTCCACTCTGCTGCCGCACTTGGACCTTGTAAATAGAAGTCAGGAGGCAATTTTACTGGTCCCATTAATGCTGCCATTTTGTCCTTTCCACTTCGGCCCTGATACTTTACAGTTTACAGTAATTACTTTACACTTTTTGAGTACCTCTGCACAAAATTTATAAATTTAGTTCTGGTAAATTGACACGAGAGACTGCGCCATGTTTCTTATTTGTTTAAGTGAAACACTTTTGTTCCGCTTAAAATAGATATATTTAAAACCTCGTTTAAAACTTAAAAATATTTCTATTAAATCACATGTTCATAACTAGATATTCGTGATGTCCATGATCTCGACATGTGTGACAGTCCCGGTGACAGCTGACATACTAGAGATGTGCATAAATTATCGCCATTCATCAAACACTCCAGAGATATTACCATTACAGAATATTATTTGGAACATTTTCTACCGTTTTTCTAAATTGGTGTCACATTTTTGCTACAGGTAGAACTATTTTGCTTACCACTCACTTCATGGACGAAGCTGACCTGCTCGGAGACAGAATTGCGATTATGGCTGGAGGCGAACTTAAATGTTGTGGTTCCAGTTTCTTTTTAAAGAAAAAGTACGGTGCTGGTTACCATCTAATTTTGGACAAGTCTCCGAGGTGTGACGCAGCTAAGGTCACGGAGCTTTTGCGAAAACATATCGCAAATATTGAGGTGAGTATCTATATATATTGAGGTATTGATCTAAACGCGTTATCAAATATTCTGCAGGAGTTAATTTTTACGTTCGTTTTAGGTCCAGAGCAACGCTGGATCAGAACTAACGTATTTATTATCTGAAAGTGAGTCCTACGTTTTCGAGCCCATGTTGAAAGGCCTGGAAGAGCGCAGCGATGAACTTGGGATTAACAGCTATGGCGTGTCGCTGACAACGCTGGAAGAAGTATTTATGAAGTAAGTATGGTATGAGGTATAGGTTTTTACCTGGTGAACTTTTTCTAGTACCTCATTACGAGGTAAAAATGGATACTTCCATTTCGAGTTTTTTACTGAAACAGCAGTACTAGTTTTTTTATTTGAATATACGATATACAGTTTTTGATATTTTTATGTTGCCTAATAGGATCATCGGGTACCAATCAGTCTTCAAGATTGATTTCCTAGCTCCTGCAAAGAGTTCTTTTATATTTATAGGCAAACAGAGGAGCTTTCTACTTAAACTGTAAAATCAGTTTTACGATATAAAGATTTCAATATTTTTTAGTTCCCTAATAGGATCATCGTTGATCAATCAGTATTCATAATTGATTTTTTAGCTCCTGCTACGAGAACTTCTATATTTCGACTCAAACAGAGGAGTTTTTTTACTGAAACAGCAGTACCATCAGTTCTCTTATTTAAATATACGATATACAGATTTTGGTATTTTTCGATTGCCTAGGATATCAGTTCTTAATGTTAATGTCCTAACTCTTTCAACGGGTGCTTTTATATTTGTAATCAAACAAGGGAGTTTTCTGCTGAAACAGCAGTATCAGTTTTACGATATAAAGATTTTGATATTTTCAAGATCCCTAGTAGGATTAGCGTTTAACACTCAGTCCTCAAGATTGATTTCCTAGCTCCTGCAATGAGTTCATTTATACTTGTACTCAAACAGAGGAGTTTTTTCACTGCAACAGCAGTGCCAGTTTTTTATTTGAATGTAAGATATACGATTTTGATATTTTTAGACTGCCTAGTAGGATCATCGTTTACCAAGCAATCCTCAAAGTTGATTTCCTAGCTCCTGCAACGTTATTTTACATTTATATTCAAACAGAGGAGTTTTATGCTGAAACAGGAGTATCAGTTTTACGATATTTTTATGCCCGACCGTCGGTCCACAGATATTGGGGCCGAAGCGGCAACGCCGAACGCCGACCGCGACCCCGAGAACCCATCTAGACTAATCGAGAACCGAGAACAGTCGCCTGTGTTCTCGAAAGTACGAGAGTGTGTTCAGGCCGGGTATATAAACCAGCGAGCCGCGCGAGATGGAATAGAATAGTGTAGAAAATAAGCGAAATAAGCGAACAGTGCGAATTGTTAGTAGAGAGTAATTGTGTTTTAATCGTGTTGTAATAGTTAAAAGTAAATGAAAGTGTGTAGTTAATTGACAATAAATTATTGGAACTCGTATACTGTAAAAACTGGTGTCAGAAGTGAGATAATTTTCATTTAATTTGTGACTGTACGGACAAAGGAGACATCGCGCGCGTGGGGTTTTGCGTGGTAAGGAAAGTGCAAGAACTTTGGTGTTTTCTACGTGCCATAAGCTCGATATACGACAAAAATCATAAATGAACAACTGGCAACACTTATGGAAATGCTGACTAGTACAAAAGGGAACAAAGAAATTTTCTGGAAGAACAAGAAAATCAAGGGCAACTTGAGAAAAAGGAACAGGAAAAACTAAGGCAACTTGAAATAAGGGAACAAAGAAAAAAATAAGCTGCTCTGTTTCAAGCATTAACGGATCGTCGTCGTGAATAGCAAGACCTTGTCTCAACCAAAATGACTGAAGTCAAGCAAGACGTAGATCAAATCAAACATGAAGTAGAAATGAAAACGATGGAGTTAGAAGAACGGTGGCGAATCTGGGAAACGCGTCGCAGTGGGCCAACTTCAACCGCTGAGCGACTAAACATTACTAGGTCTCCGGTTTTCGACGGCACCACTTCTTGGGGCATTTATAAAGACCAATTTGAGGCGGCGGCAGTTAAAAATGGATGGACAGATTCGGACAAGACTACCGAACTTTTAGTAGCTTTGAGAGGAAAGGCTGCAGAAATCATGCCTACATTGTCGACCACTGAAAAGTGTAACTATAACGCAGTTGCCGCGGCGTTAGAGCGGTTTTGCGTAATTGAGGGGGTTTGGTAATGCTCATCGCGAAATAATCTACCAGAGAGAACTACGGCTGAGGCAGCAAAGCCAGACGAAAACCTACAGGAATTTGGAGCGGACATTGAGCGTTTGACAAGACTAGCGTATCCTGCGGCTCTCGCTAATTTCCTTGACCAGCTATCAATCCATCAGTTTATCCAAGGAGTTCGCGACAGTGAAATAAAATTCCATTTGAGGTTCACTCGTCCTTCTACTGCAAATGAGGCATTAATTCGGGCATTGGAGTATGAGGCATCGAGAATAAACATGGGCCACACAGTTAGAATAGTTGACGTACAGGAAGAGCCGCAGCCAAACCCAATTTTAAAGCATTTGTTGGACGAGCAGCGTGAATTCAGGAAGAAAATGACTTCATATTTGGACCAATCAAGGAGCAGGGCATTGGTTACAGAAGAAATATGGACCGAAATGCCTACCTACAGAAACCTGGATCTTGTTTCAACTGCGGCAGAATTGGCCATTTTAAAAGAGACTGTCCTCACATCAGCCGGAAAACTAAGACCATTCAGTGTCTTAGTTTTCCGCCTGAAGGGGCGAACGCTGACTGGCCCCACGGAAGCCCCCAGGATCATTATGACTGGAGAGCTTGGAAGAAGTTGGATGCTTGGGAGCATTGTCCAGGCAGATCTCATGGTAACTCAGATGCATTATCACGCAGGCCTTGTAAAGGGGAATGTCGACACTGCCAACGGGTAGAACAACGAGAAGGGCCAAGCATTCTCAAGAGAACCAGAATTGACGTCGACGAACATTGGACCACTGAACATACGAAAATTTTTTGGCAAAATAGGTGAAATTTGACTCACAACGCATCAAAATTCTTTTCCAGAAATGAAGGTCGAACAAACAACCGATAATGCTGTGTGGGTTATACGTCCATGGAAGTTGGAAAATCAAAGACCTGATTCGAAGGACATAGCAGATAAGAGCCCGGAAGTAAAAGCTTTGTTGGCTCAATGGGATTGCTTGGCGACCCTGGATAGGATTCAGGAAAGGTAGTACTGCGTGAATTGCCGAGATGACGTCGAAGAGTGCAGAAATTGTGGTACCTGCTGCTCCGTAAAAGGACCCCAAAGAAAGACTAGGGGACAAATGGGGCAATACAATGTTGATGCCCGATTTGAAAGAATTGCGATCGACGTGGCAGCTCCTTCTACGGAAACCGACGATGACAACAAATACATCTTAGTTGCCATGGATTATTTCAGTAAATGGCCTGAAGCTTATGCACTACCAAATCAGGAAACTAACACCGTGGTCTTGGTCGTGATTGACGGATCCTTCAGTAGGTTTGGCGTACCTTTAGAACTTCATTCGGACAGGGACGGAATTTTGAATCGCAACTTTTCAAGAAGAAAGAGGAACTTCTGGGGATCCGCAAAACAAGGACAACTCCGCTCCATCCAAAATCAGATGGCATGGTCGAGCGTTTCAATCAAACCATGGAAAAATACGACACCTTTGTTATTTGGAGCCATGGAAAGGGCGAGCTTCAAAACTTCCTCTTACACCTAAACTCTATTAACCCGAAGATCCAACTCACTATGGAGAGAGAAAAGGAAAGACGCCTACCGTTTTTGGATGTTTTGGTGGCAAGGAGGCCCAATGGAAAGCTTGCACATACCGTGTATAGAAAACCAACACACACTGACCGATACCTCAACAACGGATCAAACCATCATCTAAGACAAAAAAGGGGAGATCAAAACTCTGTCTGTGAGAGAAGAGAATTTGTGAGCCAACTGAATTGGAACGAGAAATGAGGCATCTGGAGAGAGCCTTTGGTTGGAATGGATACAGCAAGCGATATATATAGCATAAGGAATGGATACAGATAGCGGAGTTCGATAGAGCCGTGCCCCCAAGGAATGTAGAGTGACAGGAAGCAACAACAAAGGAAGAAATTACGTTTCTAAATGCAGACTGGAAGCGAGTTCTGCGACACACGTCGAGCGCGTTGAAACCCTGCGCCACCACCCCCACCCCGGCCCCACCACTGCGACCCGACGGCGGCGGTACGAATACCTCGGAGCGTGCTACAGTCGAATCAGTCAACGTCGGGAAGCAAGAGAGATCACTTCGCCCACTGCCTCATCGCCTTTGATAATGTCTGCCGCAGTAGTAGACAAAACATCAGGAAGCAATTCCATTGGACCACGGCTTCATAGCCCAAAAAACACTTTAGATAGCATGGAAAAATACCTCTGCAAAATGGTGGCGGACCACCAGAAAGATTGGGACGAATTTCTGCCTCTTCTAATGATGGCTAGGTGGAGTGCATAACACGACAGGACGTACCCCTGCCAAGGTTAAATTTGGTGAAGAACTTAGTCTTCCGGTAGATTTGATGTACGGATCACCAGAAGAACCGGTGCAAGATGTCCAGATCTATGGTGATGAGTTTCGAGAAAAATTAAAGAAAATCCATGTTGGGAGGTTTACTACACAGTCATCAAATGGATCAACTGTGTGGTATACAGGATCCAACGTACCCCTAGAGCAAAGTCGAAAGTGGTTCATCTTGAACGGTTAAATACTTAGAGTCGTGGAGATTTCTCTGATCGAGATGATCGGGGCTAAGAGGCGGGCAATGTTACCCCCGATCGTCGGTCCACAGAGATCAACGGGCCGAAGTGGCAACGCCGAGCGCCGACCGCGACTCCGGGAACCCATCTAGAATAAACGAGAACTGGGAACAGTCACCTCTGTTCTCGAAAGTACGAGAGTGTGTTCAGGCCGGGAATATAAACCAGCGAGCCTCGCGAGATGGGATCGAATTGATAGTGCAGTGTGGAAAATAAGCGGACAAGCGCACAGTGCGAATTGTTAGTAGAGATTAATTGTGTTAAAAGTAAATAAAATTGTGTAGTTAATTGACGATAAATTTTTTACTCCCTAATTGTACCATATTTAACAATCAGTTTTCAAGTTGATTTCCTAGCTTCTGCAATGAGTTCTTTTATATATCGCTGCTTTCCAGAAAAAATGGCACAAATAAAAATTTCACGTTTTTCAATAAACGATATAATAGTATTTTAGAGGTTAATTGTGTATAATTGTCGTTTAATGAATCGCATATCAAAGAAGGTTCATATTATTAATAATTATAAACATCTAGTACATTTTATTTTCAAATTTGCTAGCTATAATTAAAGAGGTCTTCGGGATTTTTTTAAGAAAAGTTAGAAAATGTGACGCTTTTTCCCTCAAAACCTTTACTTTATATTAGGTACTTTTGATAATGAAATTATCTTGGATGGCTTTGAAATTCCTTATATATATTTTTTTTAATGTTACAAACAGCAGAAATGCAGTTGCCTTGGCTTATAATACACTATTTAGCAATATTATTGGAAATATTGAAAGCAGATAAGTTTTCAATTTCCAATTAGTAAATATTGCTTTTTTGCATATTTTAAACTAGAGTTTCCTGCGAAAAAGCTAAAAATTTCGTTCACTAACATATTTCGCAGAAAATAAGTTTCTTTTAACTTACATTCGTTTATGTCAGCGCAAATTCAGAAAAAATCAATTTTCCAAGAAAATGCAACGACCAAGCTATAGGAATGTTTAATAGTTTTTGATAGGAAACTAAATTATGCATCTAATGAAGTTTGCAATAATTTAGTGTTCATTTTCTTACATTTGGTACACAGTAGTTAATATTTAATCCATACCGCAAAAAATTCAATGTACTAGTAGCCCACCGGCCAATTTCGGTGGTTGAAAAGAAACCAAGTGCTGAGGTTTTAAACATAAATTTGATGCTGCATTTTCACAAAATCACGAATTACGATATATGAATGACTGAATGTGTGGACTGAATTACGGTTACTTTGAAGCAGTTAGTTACTTATTTTACACCACTACCACCCGTGTCATTTTTAATATATAAAAATAAGATTAAAGATTTTGATAATTTTGAACTCCTAGTAGGATTCGTTTACCAATCATCCCAAAAGTTTGACTTCCTAGCTTTTGCAACTAGTTATTTCATATTTATACTCAAACAGAAGAGTTTTCTACTAAGAAAGCAAAAACATTTTTACGATATAAAGATTTTGATACTTTTGATACAACTGCCTAATAGGAATATTGTCTACCAGTTAGTCCTCAAAGTTTGGTCTTCTAGCTCCTCCAACGAGTTCTTTTATATTTATAGTCTCACAGAGGAGTTTTCTACTAGAACAGCAGTAACACTTTTACGATATAAGATTTTAATTCTTTTGCACTGTCTAGTAGGATCATCGTTAAACAATTAATCCTAAAATTTTGGTTTCCTAACTAATGCAACGATTTCTATGACAATTATACTTCAACAGCTGCATCAGTTTTACGATGTAAAGATTTTGATACTTCTGAACTGCCTAGTAGAATCATCGTTCACCAATCAGTTATCAAAATTTGATTATGTTAGCTTCTGCAACGAGTTATTTTACGAGATGTTGTACAGAGCAGGAGCAGGCGACATCTACCAGCGTATTTTAGATCAAACACTTCATGGCAGATGGCTCTCAGTTCGAGAGGCAGGCCATATTGCTCTGTACCTCGCTGGTTATCGGACGGCTAGAGACCATAAACTTTGTCTTGGCAACATTTATATCGCAGCAGAAACACTTTTACAATATAAAGATGTTGATAGTTTGGAACTGCCTAATAGGATTATCGTTTACCAATCTGTTTTCAAAGTTTGATTCCTTAGTTCCTGCAACGACTTCTTTTATATTTATACTGAAACAGAGGAGTTGCCTACTAAAATAACAGTAACAATTACAATATAAAGATTTTGATATTTTTGAACTGCCTAATAGAATCATCGTTCTCCATTAAGTCCACAAACTTTGATTATCTAGCTCCTGCAACGAGTTATTTTATATTTATACTCAAAGAGAGGAGTTTTCTACTGAAACAGCACTATCAGTTTTACGATATAAATATACGATATAAAGATGTTGATACTTTTGCACTGCCTCATAGTATCAGCATTCACCAATCAGTGCAAAAAGTTTGATTTCATAGCTCCTGCAAGAAGTTCCTCTATATTTATACTCAAACGATTTTTCTGCTAAAACTTCAGGTTTCTATATTTGAAAACTTTTTTAGAGTCGGAGCTGATCATGCTCAAGAAGAACTAACCAACGGCCAAGCCAACTACAAAGATATTGAGAAAAAACCGGAAGAAGTTGCCGGTAAGTTTCAGCCTCTTATTCATGAATTCTAAGCTGATGTTTATACTTTTAGTGGATGTAAATTCCAGCCCCCCACCGGTCACCCGCGCGGAGTTTATTTTAAACCAAATTTGGGCCATGACTTTCAAAAGGGTTTTATCGACGTTACGGTCATGGATCATATTCCTGATTCATATATTCCTGCCAGTTATCTTCCTAGTGGTATCAATGTTGGTCTATAAACAAATGTTAGCCCAGGACGAACTTCCTGCGATGTCCTTAAGTTTAAATAAGTTTGATAATCCCGTTACTTTAGTGGAAGGGAAAACGCAAAGCAACAACTACAGCGACTATTTGCAGAGTTATATTCCGAACAGTTATAAGGACACCAATTCTATTCAAAGTGACGCCTTAAATATGGTGAGTATATTTTTTGAAAACTTGTCTACCACTTTTCTAAAAAAACCATATTCACGTTTTCCATTAAAGGATCACGTTCTTTTAATTACTATTGAATGTTGTATATCATTCACGACTTCTTTTATTTCATATTTTTGCGACAACGAGGTTTCAAAGATTCATTGTAACTGGAACTATCTGATTGAACATCCGGTGCTAAAGTAAACCCGATCTGTTCTTTAGCTCTCGTGAGCATTCCCATAAAGAACTTATTAATGTCAACTTGATTCGTTTATGACATAAACGTTACTCTTATATAAGTAATCAAGTGAGTCAAACTTTAAGTTGAACAGCTTAAACTGTCCAAGCATGGAGACCCGTTAATCTTAAAAATAACTTTTTTGCATTTTTTAATTTGATTTCAGTTATTCCCTTGAATTGTAGTATATTAAATTGCCACCATTGCCTTTTTATACATTCTCATCAAATTAACTGATGGATGGGCACAAGCTAAGTAAAGAAGCTCCGAGTAAGTCAGAATCCTCCTATGTCTTGGCACACCTATACCCTATCCAGGGGTTGAGACGAGATTCACTTGTTCTGAACCGAAGGATGATACCGCTAGCGATAAGAACATATAACTGGTCCTGACAAACTTTAGATTTTTAATTGAAGATCTGCCTTGGCTTAGCAGAGAGATTCGTACGCGAGCCTTAATAACTTATGAACGGCCTTGACCAACCACAAAATTCTCCTATGACTTATACGGCCATTCTATTCATCTTTTCCCGCACATCAGCCTGAGCTTATCCTAGTGATAGGTACAGACGAATAGTTCACTATACTGTTACGCCCGACCGTCGGTCCCCAAAGATTCGGGTCGAAGCGGCAACGCCGACCGCCGAACATTGGGGGAACAAGTATTGGGGTACAAAAAGGAGAGCTCCTGGCAAATTATCAACCAATCACTTGGATAGGCCGTTGTGAGGAAGAAAACTGTGTTGCTGGTGGAAGTTGTGAGGAATTATTGTCCACTATTCTCCATTGGTTTAAAAATAACTGGAAACATCTGAGTAAGGAACAACTCGAATCGGCAAGACTTTTTGTAACCACTCAACGGGATGTCTTCGATATTAACCAGAATGCAACTAAGGTTGACCTTGTAGTTTATAAAATCAACCCCGAGGATGCACAACCAATACGACAACCCCCCAGGAGAGTGCCAATCGCAAAGCAAGAAGAAGTTGATCACCTGTTGAAGGGCCTGCTAGAAGAGGGCGTCATCGAAGAGTCGTCGAGCCCATGGTCGTCTCCGGCTGTTGATGATTGATTGAAAAAAAGGACGGAACAACTATGTTTTGTGTAGCCTACAGAACTTGACGTCACCAAGAAGAACAGCTACCCGTTACCACGAATTGGCAATACCCTGGCAATGGTTTTCAACGTTGGATTTGAAAAATGGTTACTGGCAGGTTAGAGTGGCATCCGAGGATAGAGAAAAGACACCATTCTCAACTGAAAATGGTCTTTTCCACTTTACCGTTATTCCTTGCGGTTTCTGCTCCCACAATCTTCGAGCGATTAATGGAACTAGTCTTGAAAGGATTAACGTGGAAAACGTGCTTGTTATTTGGACGATGTAATAGTAATGGGGCGAAACTTCGAAGATCACCTTAACAACCTGACAGATGTATTCTGCAAATTAAAGAATGCCAATTTAAGAATGAACTGTAAGAAATGCTGCCTGTTCCAAAGGAAGGTGGAGTACCTCGGACATGTCAGACATGAAAATAAAGTAGCGGCTATCAAAGAATGGCCAGAACCCAAGGATAAGCATGAACTTAGAAGTTTTCTGGGACTATGCACCTATTATCGATGTTTTGTCGAGGGATTTGCCAACAGTGCCAAGCCGCTGCCTCGGTTAACGGAGAAAAAGATGTCATTCTATTGGAACCATGAATGCCAAGACGCTTTTCTAAGACTCAAGGCAGCATTATGTGAAGCAAAAGCTATGCGGCCTCAATGGGATTCCTTAGGGATTCAAAATGGTTTAATGAAGAGGATTTGGGAAAGCCCCGACGGGAAAAGTGCCACGCTCCAGCGTGCCTTACCAGAAAGTAGAGGGAAAGATATTTTGCAAGAAATGCACAATGGAGTGCCTAGAGGCCATTTTGGAATGAATAAGACCCTGAATAGAATTCGGGAAAGGTACTACTGGGTGAATTGCCGAGATGACGTCGAAGAGTGGTGCAGAAATTGTGATACCTGCTGCTCCGTAAAAAGACCCTAAAGAAAGACTAGGGGAAAAATGAAGCAATTCAATGTTGGATTGCTTGGATTGGCTGCATTTGAAAAAATTGAGATCAACGTGATAGGTCCTTTTTCCAGAAACGGATGATGGCAACAAACACATCTTAGTTGCCATGAATAATTTCAGTAAATTGCTGGAAGCTTATCCACTACCAAATCAGGAAACTAACACCGTGGCAAGGGTCTTGGTTGACGAATTCTTCAGTAGATTCGGCGTACCATTAGAGCTTCATTTGGACCAGGGACGGAATTTTGAATCGCAACTTTTCAAGAAGATCATAAAACTTCTGGAAGTCCGCAAAACAAGGACAACCCCGCTCCATCCACAATCAGATGACAAGGTCGAGCGTTTCAATCGAGCCATGGAACAATACCTCTGCAAAATGGTAGCGGACCACCAGAAAGATTGGGACAAATTTCTGCCTCTTCTAATGGTGCTTACAAAGGTGCAGTACATAACACGACAGGACATACCCCTTCCAAGGTTATATTTGGTAAAGAACTTCGTCTTCCGGTAGATTTGGTGTACGGATCATCAAAAGAACCAGTGCAAGAAAAATTAAAGGAAATCCATCGAAACTTGATGACAAAGATAAAGATTGCCGGCGTTCGGATGAAAGCTAGATATGACCTAAGAGCGAATTCTGCAGAATTTAAGGCAGGAGACTTGGTATGTATGGGTAATCCACAGAGGCAGAAAGGAAAGTCTCCGAAGTTGTCTCCAAGTTAGGAGGGTCCGCATGCAGTCATTAAATCGATCAGTGACGTGGTATACAGGATCCAACGTACCCGTAGAGCAAAGATGAAAGTTGTTCATCTTGAACGGTTAAATTACAGTCGTGGAGATTTCTCTGATCGGGACGATCAGAACTAAGAGGGGGGCAATGTTACGCCCGACCGTCGGTTCACAGAGATTTGGGCAGAAGCAGCAACGCCGAGCGCCGTCCGCCACCCCGGAAACCCATCTAGACTAAACGAGAACCGGGAACAGTCGGCTCCGTTATCGAAAGTACGAGAGTGTGTTCAGGCCGGGTATATAACCCAGCGAGCCGCGCGAGATGGGATGGAGTACATAGTGCAGTGCACTAAATAAGCGAAATAAGCGGACAAGCGAAATAAGCGGACAAGCGAACAGTGCAAAGTGTTAGTAGACAGTAATTGTGTTTTAATAGTTAAACGTAAATAAAAGTGTGTAGATAATTGACGATAAATAATTGGAACCCGTATCCCGTAAAAATATGCTTTTTCGAAGCAACTCTTCTCTTTGCGTCTTCACCAACATGTTGTGAAATGCCAACACAAACTGAAATTTTCAGCTTCATTGAGTCCGCCTAACATCTCGGAATCTTAAAATCGAGGAGATGAGGTGTTTGTTTGAACCATACCATTTGCCCATCTACTTCAACCGATTCCCGATTTCCATGTTTTCTGAAATAATAACTTAGGAATCAAGGTAGCTGAACAATGGATCAAAAATTGGAACATGGAACAAATTCAATGGATCAAAAATTCGCTGCGTTACAACTTAGTTGTCTACGTAGAATCCGCTTTTTGCCTTCTTCAGAGTCCCTAGGCATATGGCAAATTCGTTACTTATTTTTATAGAACCACATATTGCCAATGAATAGAAATGTATTCTTTTACTTGACGGGGAAAACCTTCGTTTCTAGCAAAATACGTGTTACAAATGGTTCAACCGTCGATATCCTGGCAAATGAAATTTCAGAAGACCCATAAATGACCACCGAGATCACCGACTTTTAGAATCTCTCGTATAAAATATCCCTCTTGAAGGCACTGAAGACCTAAAATAGCGAATATCATAGGAATGCCGACGAATTTCAAACAAAACTTTTTCCAAAGTTCACATGGAATTTGAAAACAGACTTTATCATTGTCTTTGCCACTAATGGGCCTCAATTTAACATTTGACTACACATCTTTTCGCTTTTCATTTTTTTTCAAGAGCTATTATAATTTGTCTTTTAGTCCCATATTTTTTCTTATAATTAGCTACCACAGTGTCAAAATTCTCATTGTTCGGTACCGCTGAATAGGGGAGCTTAAGCTCGTTGCAATTTGACATTTCAAAGTACATACTGATATAAATGAAAGGCCTGTGTAAAAGTATATGTTTTTTTAAAAATTACAGACAGCAGAAATCCCATCCACGTTTAGGAGAAGGTACATAGCAGGAGTTCTATTTGAATCAATTGATTCGGCTCAACGTGATGCCAAGCTGACCACATATTTTAACAATGACCCGTACCACAGTCCTGGAACCGCCTTGGGATTGGCCCTCAATGCTATGTACAGGAAGTTTTTAGATTGTCACGATTGCAGTATTGATTTCACAAATCATCCGTTGCCATATGAAGCTACAACGAGGGTAAGTCTTATTATCAATAAATTTATATATGTAGCTAACTTGTGGCTTACTCTAGCAACCATTACGCCAAGCTAACAACCATTGTATTTTAATACAAACGAACGACCAACACGTCAAATTATTTATTGTTCAGAATTATTATACAGTTTTTTGATCACTTAAATATTAGACCCATTTGGAAAAGTATGATAGCACATGACTCAAAAGCAAGACATTTTCCGAACGAGACAAAATAAAACTGAAATAGTAGTTCATCGCCAAGAATTGTACCCCTACTTCTGGCTTAGACAGAATGAAGGAAAGAGATCCCGTGCATATACATAGCTCAGATTTATTTTGGAGAGTGGTATGGGTCGATTTTATATCTTTTAGATTCTATTAGCCTGTTCAATGAAAACTGCCGAATGCTCACAAACCTTAGTATTATATTTACAAACTTTAAATTTGGTCAATATGGATAATGCCCAGGATGGTATTTCTGTCCCGTTTAGATGTAGTAGTTATTTAAGTAAAAACTAGATTTCAATAATTAATTCCCCAAGAGGTGAAGCCTCTACTTTCGTATTCGGTTTACACGGGATACTGTGAATAAACAAGGGAATTAGTTAGCCTAGGCGTAAAAGTAAACAAATTCTTTTTTTAAGATTAACCAATTTCTTGTCCAACTAACCAATATGTAAGATTATGGAACAGACCCACCTGAGATTAATCCAGGTTTATGGTGGTGCCTTGTATTCAATGGTTCCTATAGTCGGTCAAGAAGCGGTATGCTTGGAAGATCTTAGTTGAGTTAGTGGACAGAAGTCTAGTGCGTGGATACCTTGTGCTTGGAGACTGTAGGTAATCATTACACCAATGTAGCACACGTCAATGGAGAAAAGAATTGAACTGGAGGCGTTGGATAAGAGTTACAACACTCAATTATGCAACGAGGATAGAAATAAAGGCTTAAAATAAAGAGAAATAACTACCTGATATTCTTAGATAAATTTAATGAGAAAGATGAAGGCGTCAATCGACTTATCGAGGTTGGTATGTGGCCTTAAAGAGTAGCATTTCAAGTGCGTTTTGTATTTGAAACAGTCCTCGACTCTCTGTGATCCACAAGTTGCCCCTCTTGAAGGAAATGCCCACCCAAGTGGTACAAAGTGGCGAGAGGTTAATGCTTTCTCCGAAAGATGATTTTCCGCACAAGGCGATTTTGTGAAATCTCTACACTTGAGAAGAATCCAACGAATGTACAATATCATTCAACGGAACAATGCCAAATTTGACAAAAGGGCGGTTTTTACCTCATCTTTATTATTCAGAGATCACCAGTGACTAGTAGAAGTTCACTCAATATTGTTGTATAAAAGTAAGAGTAATTAGAAGACACTACCTTTCACGCCCAAATCCGGGCAGTTTTCAAAGAGCTCAAAGGTATAATTTTCAACACGTAATAGACTGGGAGCCAGCGACCATTTAGTATTAGTCATTTTAGAAAAGCTGAAAATGTTCTCATCCGCTTAATTTGGTATCACTAATAAGGGAATGGATCTCCAGCTGGCTCACATCCGGGGGATGTAGCTGCGGCAGCCTTTTCGACACGTAATAAAAAAAAAATTACAAAAGCTGAAACTTTGTTGACATGTTTATTATGTTGCACGCAAATAGAAAAACGTATCCAGCTGACTTGAGAGTGGGGGAATATGCCCCAGCTGGTCACGTAAACATGTCAAAATTATGCATTTGGTGAAATTTCATTCGAATTGAGTTTGTTACATTCTGAGGGAATTGCAAGCGTGCCCTTCCGATCAAAAAAAAAAATTCAAAAATTTGTTTGAAAATGATCAAAGGGGAGTTAGTTATTACGACTTATTTCACATATCTCAACTTTGACCGCCTGTAACTTGACAACGCCGGGACCGATTCGAGTTACTCCTACTGTTTTGTCCTTTTCTCGATGCCATTTTTCACCTGCCACCATCGGAAATTCCGTAGGTGCAATATTTTCGGATATAGACCCTTGGGAGATTGATTTTTAGGCACATTTAGAATCGCGTTTTTTGACTATTTTTAAAAACCTCTTTATAGGGTATTTTTATTCGAATTGAGTTTGTTACTGCAAACGAGCCGTTCCCATCAAAAGCAGCAAAAATAAAGTCCGATTTTTTACCGACTTTTTTCACATTTCTCAACTTTGACCCCCTGTAACTTGAGAACGCCTGGACTGATCGGAGTGAATCCAACTGTTTTGTCCTCTCTTTGATGTCTTCTTTCACCTTCCACCATCGAAAGTTCCGTAGATGCAATATGCAAATTACGACTTTTTTCACATTCCTCAACTTTGACCCCCTAGAACTTAGGAACGCCTAGACCGATAGGAGCGAATTCGAGTCTCTAGCTGATAAAATCAAAGATGCAGCGCAAGTTGACCACGCGGACAGCGTTGTCTCTTTGATGGCAGCAACTAGACACTTTTCCCCCACTAATGTAAAGCTGGATATTGTTTTGTTTCATTTGTTAAGTTATCTAGTAGTTTACCAAATTTTAGCTTTTCTGGTATCGGTTAACAGAATGCATTTTTTTCACTTGTTATCATGACCAGCTGGGGCATAATCCACCACTCTCAAGTCAGCTAGATACGTTTTTCTATTTGTTTACAACATAATAAACATGTCAACAAAGTTTCAGCTCTTGTAATATTAGTTTTTTTTCTTATTATTTTTTTACGTGTCGAAGAGACTGCAGCAGCCACACCCCCCGGAAGTGCGCCAGCTGGAGATCCATTCCTTTATTTCTGATACCAAATTATGCGGATGAAAACATTTTCAGTTTTTCTAAAATGACTAACACTAAATGGTCGCTGGCTCCCAGTCTACAACAGAATGTAGTAGGATCTCAATCTAATATATTTGTTTATTAGGATAATAAACGCTTGGAGACCCCAAAGATTAGTAGATTTCTTTTGCCAGTCTACAAGAACTCCTCTTCGAAGATATATAGAGGGCCCCTCTTCGAAGATATATAGAAGGAGGGGTGGGGTGGGGGGGTGGATTGGGATAGAGTACCCGATGAAGCGCGGTTCCTGAAGGTTGCGGTTGCTGCCTCTTATGATGATGACAGCCTCAGCTCTGCTGACCATCCCAATAGAAAAAAAAGGTTTTGATATGAGGCTACTTATCTATAAGCAATTGGTATTGGATGCTGAATGATAATTTATGTAAAGGGTACAAAACTGGGTTGTGGATCGAATCTGATTCGGTCTCGGCGCGACTTCTAGCTGGGGAATTTTCAGATCAAGATACTGTCGTACTGTGTCTGGGTATCTGCTGTAATGGCGTGTCGTCATTGCCTCTGCTGAGGGAAACGCTTTCGGTGAGTGGGTTTACAAACCTACTACTTCTTCTTAGGAGTGATTTGAAAATTGTTCCAATTTCTACCTACAATCGTCTCCAGTCACCAGGTTTGCGCTTCGGTTCTCTGAGTCAGGAAATAATGTGTCGCTGATGTGTTAGTGATGCTGATGTAATGACCGAAGGTTTTACGTACCATCTTAAGTCTATATGTAATCTGTTGACCTTGTATGTGAATGTGAATCTGGTCTACTGTGGATCAAGGATTGTCTTCTGGTTTGTAGAACTTATCGCCTCGAAGTGTGACAGTGAAGTAGGGAAGACCATAAAAACTGTTTGAAACACGGTGACGAGTGTTGTGGTTCGTCGGGTTAAGAGTCGGTGCCGGGTACTGACGACCGGTATGGTACAGCTAATGCAGTGCTAGAAGTGCGTAACGGGAGTATTGTGGCCTGTGCGGATTTCTGTCAGTCTGCAGGTTGAGGAATATCTCAGAGCAAAACTCCTTTAGGCGATACAGCGGTGGAACTAAATTGAGAGTTATGGTTGTCAATCGATAAAAAATTAAGTTGAAAATCTTGAACTTATTCCCTTGTTCACTGCGCATTAATTTGCAAGACCCCAGTCTTTGGCTAGGTCTCTTTACTTTGCGATGACCCTATGGAGATAAACTGCTCAACTTAAAGTTCGGCACAAACAATTTCTCGCGTCATTTTCAATCAGCTGTAACTTTTTAAGCAATGAATTGTATTTCAGACCGTGCAATACAATTTACACGGTCGGAAAGCTCATTTCGTCTAGATTAAGGAAGTGGAAAATTTTGAAAAAAACCGACATTATCTTTATTATACAAGGTGTGTATAATTAACATTAATATATATTATATATATATTAATATAATTAACATAATGTACATTAAACAAAGTGATGCAAAAATTTCAAAATTTTGATATTCTGCCATTTCGCAATAAGCTCTTTTTTCTTTATCGTTTTCAGGTAAGGAGGAAGCCGACATACATATCTCGGGACCTTTTCGCCAGATTTTTTATTAAAGCACTCTGAATTTTTATACAGAGCGAAACGTAAAATGTGTGAAATTCTTGTTGCTGATATTTTTAAATCGTCGTAGTTCGGAAAAGCGGTAAAGAATCTTACTGTGTTTATCTCATTTGTTGACATATTGTCTACGGATTGTTACTCTTAAAAAAAAAATAAAAATAAGTGCCGTTGTTTCTAGTATAGTAGAATTCAAAAAATGTGATATTGTCGATACTCGTGACTTATAATAGCAATATTAAATAAAATACCTTTCTAGAGGTAAAGGGAAATTGAGTGATGCCGTCGCAGATAGCCAACATCAATATCTCTAGACTTTTTATATTTTTTTGTTTTTAAGGTATTAGAACTTACATATACATTTACATGTATATGTAAGTCTGTATATACAATACTTATATATACAGAGGGAATCAAAATATTCTTAAAAATTTCGTTAGTATTTTTTTAAATCGTCGTAATTCGCGGACAAGTTGACGGACTATTATTTTTATTCTTTGGATCGACAGCATTATCTACAAATTGTTTCTCACAAGGGAGTTTTCCAAAAGTGATTACTGAATTACAGGTACGGACTTGACAAAATTAGTATTCGGGGTGAATCATAATGTGTGGTCAAAAATGAAACCTCATATTCTTTGGTCGATTTTAAGGGTGTTCTGTCATACAATTGTGTTACCTGTCGAGCTTCGTTAAAAAGTTACAGGGTGTTGAAGTTTTAAAAATGCATATGTATTTATTATTCCGAAAGCGTAAGAGATATTTGATTGAAATTTTGTACGTTTTGACTGCTATGAGGACGCACATTTTGCAATAAATAGTATATTGTTCAACAAGTGACGAAAATAGCATTTTCTCTCGCAAGAGAACAGTTTAACAAACGAGGCGAAGCCGAGTTTGGTAATGTTCTCGAGCGATAAAAAATGCTTTTTGACGAGTCGAACACTACTTTTTCTTCGACCATGCTAACATTAGTTCCTCATTTACTTTAAAAATAATCTTTATAGAGTATTTCTTTCGAAAACCAAGGAGCGTCATTGTCAAAATGCCGATAAATCGAACGCGCGCCTACTCGATGTCTGATGCGCCGCCGCCATGCTATGTATTCGCCAACTATTCTCGCAATTATTATTGAATTATTGGTTTATTAGTTATATTGCTCAATATAATTGTAAATATACGAAATTTGATATCAAATTATACTTTTGAATATCTTTGAAATTCAGTATTTGAAAATTGATGTTGCATCGAACCCCGCGCCATGCTCCTCCGAACAACGGCGCGTCATTGTCAACATGACACCTCAACTGTCAATGAGTTCAGTTTGGTCAAATTTCAATACTTTGATTCACTTTTCTGAGGCCCGAGCAGGCAAAATATACATGTTTTTGTATGATATCACCATTTTCCATGGTGTTTTATAAGATTAGACCCGTTAAATCGCATTTAATTGGCGATATACAGGCGAAATTAGAACAACTTACTTTCGTCACTAGAGACGAAAGTTAACGTTATGGGATTTTCTCTCTCTAGAGGCGAAAGTTACGTTTTCGGCTAGGGCAAGGTATGACGAAAGTTGTTTATTTTTACATGGTCGTAGAAAAAATTTATTTTTATATCCGCCAGTGGCGCACTTACCAGCACGTCGATTTACATTATTTGAAAAAAAGTTAGCTCGTCACTGATTCTTTGTAAAATGGAAATTAGTTTTTAATACCCATTCTTATGTAAAGAAAATAGCTCTCATCGGTTTTTTAGTACGACCCACAGTGGTCGGACGGACCTCATTTTACGTGCAAAATTCTGAGTTGCATTATTATATGAAATTAAGCAAGTGGATTTTTTTCACAGGGGCTCAATGTGGTCTGGAAATGTTTACAATTTATTTTTGCGGTTTATACAGAGTCCTCACAAAAATCTCCATACCGTACCATCTAAATAATGTAACCCTTTTTATTTTTTGAACCACAGAATACATTATCACAAAATTTTGGATATATGAAATAAGATCCATTTTCTCATTTTTGGCCATATAAAATTGGCAGCTCCAAATATCATATTTGGATATCATCAATATTAAATTGTGTATATCATTAACATTAAATTGTATAGAAAGAATATCATTTCTATATTTTAGGTTTCTAGATTCTATTGTAAGCATTCTAATATTATTGTGGAAAGGAATATAGGAAGAATGCTTTATTCAGAAAACTGCGACTACACTTAAAGAAACCTGAGCCAACATCAATTAATGACCACCAGAAGTTTTATGATATTATTTTTGAAGGTACCAATAAATTTTTGGTTTTATTAGTCAAGAGATTTTTAAACATGATTACAATAACCTAATGAAATTATTGAAAAAAGATTTGATAATTACTGAATTTCACAGGTTATTGCGTAAATTTAGTTTAATTACAAATGTGACCTGCAGAAGTTGTTTATTATGTTTATAACAAGAAAACCTTATACTAATTTTTTAATTAAATTAATACAATAAATGTTTCACAATTAGAAGTTATTCTGGTGCTCTCCAAGGGAATATGGGTAAAAATAGTTTTTTTTTATACCATTACTTATCATATAAAATGCACAACTACTTTAAACTATCTGCGCGCGCAATCTTTCTTTGGATATGTATGTTTTTACGTAAAAAAAAATTAAATACTTAAGTACCTTCGTGAGAAAAAAATTAAGTTGCATCCATTGAAATTCTAATTTCAACACCCTGTAACTTTTTAACGAAGCTCAATAAGTAACACAATTGTATGACAGAACACCCTTAAAGTCGACCAAAGAATATGAGATTTCATTTTCGACCACCCATTATGATTCACCACGTATACTAATTTTGTCCTGTAATTCAGTAATCACTTTTAGAAAACTCCCTTGTCGAGAAATAATTTGTAGATAATGCTGTCGATCCAAAGATTAAAAATAATATTCCGTCAACTTGTCCGCGAATTACGACGATAAAAAAAAATACTAACGGAATTTTTAAGAATATTTTGATTCCCTCTGTATATTAAAAACAAAAAATGACAAAAAGGGCTAGAGATATTGATGTTGGCTATCTGCGACGGCATCACTCAATTTCCCTTTACCTCTAGAAAGGATATTTTATTTAATAATGCTATTATAAGTCACGAGTATCAACAATAATGTTATCATATTTTTTGAAAGCTCGTATACCAGAAAAAGTGGCACTTATTTTTAAATTTTTTGAATGGGTAACAATCCAAAGACAATATGTCAACAAATGAGGGAAAACGCAGTAAGATTCTTTACCGCTTTTCCGAACTACGACGGTTTAAAAATATCAGCAACAAGAATTTCACACATTTTACGTTTCACTCTGTATAAAAATTCAGAGTGCTTTAATAAAAAATCTGGCGAAAAGGTCCCGAGATATGGATGTTGGCTTACTCCTAACCTGAAAACGAAAAGGAAAAATAAGCTTATTGCGAAATGGCAGAACATCAAAATTTTGAAATTTTTGCATCACTTTGTTTCACACCCTATATAATAAAGATAGTGTCGGTTTTTTTTTACAAAATTATCCGTTGCCTTAATCCAGAGGAAATGAGAATTCAGACCGTGCAAATTGTATTTAAAACAATTCATTGCTTAAAAAGTTACAGCTGATTGAAAATCACACGAAAATTTGTTTGTGACGAACTTTAAGTTGAGCAGTTTATTTAATATGCTACGTTAAGAGGGTAACAGGAAAACCTTAAAAGCAGTGAAGGAAAAATGTCCATTTCTTTGGCATTTTTTTCCTAGTGATGAAAGATAAAGTATTCTCGATTTATTGCACCACTTCAAAAGCGTCTTTATAAAAATTGCATATGGATTGAGAGCGCAAACTTAAATTTTAAATGGACCCCATATGAAAAGACTTCGAGAAGTTCCAGAGAAGAATTTCAAGTCTGGGAAAGAAGATCAAACTACCAATTTCAATCATATCGCTCTGGCAGTGTTTAATCCCTAGCGTTCGGAAAGTAGAAACAGCTTATAGATTACCTACTCGCGTTAATCTGCTTACAGCTGACACTAATCTACCTAAACCTGAGATAGTAATTTCGAAAACCCTTTATATGAGTATTCTCGGTCTAAGAATCCTTAGCAACCATTGCATGAAACAAGTTTGGATCAATCTTGGATATTGGACATTTAAATTAATCAATGTCAGAATAAATTCTTCATCAATGACTTTTTTCTGTTAAAAATGGTTTATGCTACTGAAGAAAAGAGAAAGATTTACGAAGTGTTTATTAAATTAGGTTATAATAAAAGACAGTCAAGACGTGACTACCAATTATTATACCCCAATAACCGACTTCCTAGTGTCTCTACTTTTAAAATTGTATATGATAAAGTATGCAGAACTAATACATTTAATCGCAAAAAAAAGAAGTTTTTGTGTATGAATATGAGGAGAGAGAATTAGGAGAGATGAGGGAGATATTATTATATTTTCAGGGTTTGTAATACTTAACAATTTTTAAACATGTAGATAATCCACATTTTTTCGTAGATCGACCTGAAAGTTCTATCTCGGAAGCTTCTGATTATTCAGGTATACCACAGTGGAAAATTCAGTTGACATTGAGAAAGCACAAGTTTTATGCTTATAAATATACCAAAGTTCAATTTTTGACTCAAGAGCCTAAGAGAGCGCGTTTAGAATTTTGTGAAGAAATTGTTGAAATGATGCATGAAAATCTAGATTTGTTCAATAACATTTTGTGGTCGGATGAGTGCAGCTTTACAACTGCGGGAACTTATAATCGAAGAAACACACATTTTTGGGATAACATTTATCCAATAAAAACTAGACTCATTCAATTTTCTGGCCGACAATCTATAAATGTATGGTGTGGTATACTCCGAGGAAATCACAGGTACTTAGAGCTTATCGAGAGCGTTGTAAACAATGAAATCAACAGAATATTGCCAAACGAAAATTTGGATGGGGTCGTATGGCAACAAGATGGCGCTCCACCCCACAATATTGCTGTCGTCCGGAACTATTTAAATGATATGTTTCGTAGCTGGATGGGGCGATTTGGGAGTATAAGATGGTCAGCTTGTAGTCCTGATCTTACTCCCCTCGATACATTTTTATGGGGGACCTTCAAGGACAAATTATGGAAGGGTCAAAACTTGAGCCTTATGGATATTCAAAATCGAATTCGAGAAGAAATAGACATATTAAATAATTTTAATCAATTTTCTGTATACGTAAACTAGAGTGGGGCTATAATAAATGTATACAGTTGGGCGGAGGTCATTTTGAGCACCTGTATCCAGGTTATATCAATTAATATGAATAGCTTTTTTTTTGTTATTTTATATCTGTTAATTGCGCTGTTAATTGTTAGATTGCAAGATTACTTAAAAGAGTGCCCTTCTCTTCTATTAAACAAATTATTTCAGTAATTTACAGTTTTGTTTACATATTAGAGTAAAGAAAAAATGAAAAGGAAAGTTTTGGTATATCTAGCTGAGGTCTTCAAGTATACGCTTACTTAGTATACGGTTTAAAGCCTTTCAGTTACAAAAATTTTGGTGTAAAAAATTTCACCCATCAATTTTTCGAAAATGGTAGGTTTTGTTTAAGGGTATGCTATGTAAAAAAAATTGGCGTAGAATACCAAGTTGCAAAAACATACTAATGGTACATTAAAAAAGAAAAAAGACTTTTGATATGTACATCCTGTATAAAATTACACCGGCTTTGTATAGACCCTGTATAAAGGATTTTATTTTGGAACAAAACTACACCTAATTATCAAGAACTTTCGAATTTCGGAACAGTTTTTTCTTCGGGTTTAATTAAAACCTAGAGGTGGGTAGTTAACTTATAACCAATGACCCTGTAACAATAGGCACTCATAACTTAATTAGTGGAGCTATTGCACTGAAGTATTTGGAATATTTACGATGGGCTTAGGTTCGAAGTTTTGATGCGCTTTGTGCTAGAATTCTGCTGCTTGCTTTGCGTCCCTTTCTGCACGAGAGCGACTTGGTGCAGCGATCGCTGCGATTGCGTTTGTTGGATCGCATTTGCGATATAGTTTATGTTTTTGAGAAACCTGGAAGAGTGGCCTCTTCAACTCTGGTTTAGGATCCAGAAGGTTGCTGTTTGGTCACTTTGTTTCATTGAGAATATTTGTCTTTGTGCGTCTTGGTTTATTCTGAAAACGGTCGGTCTGATGAATAGAAAGCATTGTGCAGTCATATTTTCGTCATTGAAGGTTGGCATTTTGAAAGGCATTGAAGATCGGCACTGCTTCTCGATTCCCCTACCAATTCCATCGAGGACACTTACTTGGAACTCGATTTGCAAAAGATTTTATCATTGACATGTATTTGACCCAAAAATTCGGCTAGGTTGTGGTATGCTTGGTTTAGTAAGCTGGTTCTAGATTGTAACACTTACTAGGTAGGTAAGCTGTATTTTGTATTTTATTTTTTTATATTTTTATTTTTAATAGTATTCGTTATACCGGGTGTTGCATCGTAATGCGGGACATAGGAAATCCCATGTAAATTTTAAAAGGGTCTATTATTGGCTTCCCTAATTATTTTAGAGCAGAAATCTATTTATATTTTTTGAAGAACATTAACAACTAAATGGACAAATTCAGACATTTTTAATTAACCCGTTTACGAGTTATTTTCAATAACTTTTTAAGTATTTGGTCCTTTTTATCGCCCTGTATTTACGGACACCAATAAGACTGGGCTATCAAACACTAACAATTCATGAATCAGAGCTTTATTTGACAGCTAACTCTCACCCTGACTGGTGTCGGTGAATACAGGGCGATAAAAAAGGCAAAATATTAAAAATGTTACTGGCAAATAATTCGTAAACGGATTGATCAAAAATGCTTGAAGTTAACTTGTTGGTTGCGAATTTTAGCGCTCTTTAGAAAAAATACATACATTTTTGCACCAAAATAATTAGGGAAGCCAATAATTGACCTTATCAAAATTTACATGGGATTTCCTATGTCCCGCCCGACGATGCAACACCCGGTATATATTTTGGATTGCCAACAAAATACTATGTTCTTATTACAATTTTCACGTATAAAAAATGTTGTTGGTTATATTTAAATAAGCAAATGGTAATATTAAAAATTGTTCCGCTATATTATACTTTACTGCTCTTTAACGGTTTGGGTACCGGGGCGTACATTACCTCCCTCGAAGGGTTCTATGCTAAACTTTTAAAAAACAAAAGAGGGCGTTTCAAGCTAAGACCATATCTCGCCCCTCAATTCAGTGGACCTCGTAGCTCCGGTCTGCCTTATGGGTGCAAAAAAAACTTACGACAACAAAGGAGTGGTTCCGCCCTTTTCATTACTTTGAAAACCAACTTTGGCTGGAGCTTCTACTGGTGATCGTTAGTGATCGTTCGTCCTTACGGCGTAACTGTCACTCCTACTCGGCCCCTTTAACCAACCCCCAAAGCAATCCTTCTCGATTTTGGTGGATCACGAGTCCTCCAAAAACGAGCCCAAACGCGATTTTGGGAGACCGTGAGGCCCCCTAAAATCGCACTCTCTTCGTGAGCCCTCAGAACATGACTTTTCCTCGTGAGTTCCCAAAAAAAATACTCTTTTTGCGAGTCCCCCAAAGAACTTCTTTTTCTACTTTTTAGCAGTGGGCTGATAAATAATGGTGGTCGTTCGTCCTTCCGGCGTAATATCGACCTTCAACCAACACGAACGCCGCTCCCCGCACGACTCCTTGTGAGTCCCCCCAAAACTGGTCTTCCTTCGTTATTCCCTCCGACTGTCTGCTGTTTCTCTCTCAAAAACGCTCGTACTAACTTTCTTTATCGTCACAGCAAAATTTAAATCCCAAACAAAATATTTACAAAATTTTAATCATCTGATAATCTGCTCAGTTACCACACAAAAACTCAACAAAATGTAACTAAACAGTGTTACGAAGAATATAAGAAATACACGTCAAATACAAGAAACAACGCCATAAATACACAGTGGACCATATCTCGCCATTCATTTAAACGGGGCTTGTAGTTCCGGTCGGCCTTATGAATGCAAAAAGACTTCCAAATGGAAGCTTCCGCCCTTGAGCCATTTTTTTTACTTTGAAAACCAAACTTGGCTGGAACTTCTATTGGTGATTTTGGCTGGTGATCGTTCTACGCACATAGGGGTATTTCGGCTCCAAAAGCGGACAAAAATCGAATAATTTAAACTTGTTCATCCATTGCGAAAATTTTACTAAAGAATCTAAAGAATGTATATAAAGTACAAAAAGTCGATTTAAATTGATACGATATCAAAGAAAAGAAGAAAAAAAAGGCTCCAGTCCAGCTCGTATTATAGGCATTCAAGTTTACCTCAAAGATATTACGAACTAGGTGGCATTAAGTAATTCAGTAGTATTTGTATAGGATGTTATTGCTACGTTAGTGTTGCGTACATTTGTCGACTATCGTTTTTTTCCTCAAGCTATAATACTATAAGCTATAATACACCTCATTCTGTGAAGCTTTCTGTATTTGAAAATTTTAAAGAAGATTAATTTACTTGTGGTCTTCTAGTACACTATCCAGGAATATCAAAGTGTGATTTTAATTCTAAATTAAAGTTTGAACTATCAGTTTCAAAGTCCCATTTAAAAAAATTGCGGAAATTTGCGGTTTTCATACGGCAAGCAACTTAAAATCGCGTCTACAATATCCAGATATAGAGCAAAACTTTATTAAACGCGGACTAAATGATTACTTTGTGCTTTTTTAAGCATTTATTTAGTCCTAAATACTTTAACGCGGACTAAATGATTACTTTGTGCTTTTTTAAGCATTTATTTAGTCCTAAATACTTTATTTTCTCTCAGGGTGTGTGTCTTATAAATAATCATAAACTCAAATTTGATCATACTATGTGTTCATTACAAAAATTCATCTAGTTGACTGCAAAATGTGATTCCTTTCTGTCAAAATATCATAGCTTGCTTAGATGAAGTTTTATAATGAACACCCTGTATAGAGTTTACCAAGATTTGGTAACCAAATAAAGTAAGTCCCCTTTGCACCAAGCAAATTTAGGTAAATCTAAAGTTAAAGACTCCACGACCATAGCTATTAGCATGAGTGACCATGGTAATAATGGAAGCCGTAACTAGGTGTACTTAAAAATTCCTAAATTAAAATAAGTATTAAAAAAAGTCCTGGAAAAATTGGAGAGAGAAACTAAGTTTAAAATAAGCAAGAGCGCATGCTAACGGTACAAGCATGCTTACGAAACAAACGAATAAACGCAACAATAAGATGTGTGTTTTTTAAGGAGAGAAAGTAAATATTCGATTAGTAAGTATGAGGGTTCGGTTGGACCGTATATTATTTAGACAGTTCAGTTGTTCTACTAGTAAAGAGAAAGAAAAATCGTTAAATTTGTAGGAGTTTTCGTAAATCTTGAGAAAATATTATCTAAAGAAACAAAACAACTTCGCAATGTTACTAAAATTTACGTAGATGTCACATTTTTAATGGAACACCCGGTAGGTATATTTTTTCATAAGCGATTTTTGAATATTTTCTGACGATTTAAGAGAAATACGACAATTTTTGTATTTCGTCTAGTTTTTATAATAAACTTACCTGAAGCTCCACATATGCTGTCCAACCCTGTACTTAACCAGTTTCCATAATCATTAATCAACATAAAATATTATGATATAGGGGAAATCGGAGGAATTGGGACAAGGCACCAAAACATACAACTACCTCTTCGTCAACGTTTCGTCTAATTAACCATTAAACTTCATCAGGACTCACCAGAGATAGATGGCGGTTCATCAGAAGTTTAATGTTCTCTCTCTCTCTCTCTCTCTCTCAATCATGTCTCTCTTTAAGTCATTATTACAACTTAAAATTTAATTTGTGTTTTTTTTTTGATGAGGTTAACTTCGGTTAGTTGAGGTTAGGTCTGGTCAGTTCAGGTTAGTCCAGTTCTAGTTTTCCTGCTTAGCTAAGTTCAGTTACACTATTTACGTTTAGGTTAGGCTAGCTCAGGTTAGTTCAGTTCTAATCTTTATGGCAGGGTTAGAGAATAAAATAAAAAGCGGGCCCCCAAAGGGCCCTCCTTTTTCTTCATTTTTAGAACAGGTTAACTTTCTGTTACTTCAGGTAAGGTCTGGTTAGTTCAGGTTAGTCCAGTTCTAGTTCCCCTGGTTGGGTTAGTTCAGTTCTAGTTTTCCTGGTTCGGTTAGTTCAGTTACACCTTTTACGTTTAGGTTAGACTAGCTTAAGTTAGTTCAGGTTAGTCCAGTTCTAGTTTTCCTGGTTAGGTTGGTTCAGTTACACTTCTTACGTTTAGGTTAGGTAAGCTAAGGTTATTTCAGTTCTACTCATTATGTTAAAATTAGAGAATTATAAGAACTGACGAGTCGTTGCCGTAATTTCATTGGTGATATTCGCAAACGTTATGTGTTAAATTAATACCTTAAATTTTCCTAATATCAGTTATGTAATTTTCTTTTATTTTGTTTCTAGATGCCACCACATAATTTTATTGCACTTAGTGATGAACTCCGATGTTTGGCATCACTGTAAATATATTTCTAACCCTACTGTCAGAAACGAGAGTTTTCGCATCAATTTTGTCAAACATTTTCAATTTTTATTTTCTTGTTTCTCAGTGAAAAGTGGCATTTTTTTCTTCAATCTGTTTTACAGACCGTAAGCTACTATTAAAAAAAGAAAAAACCTTGAGAATTGAGATGACATAAACTTTACAAGCACCGAAAATATCTATTATTAGTTTATGTTACATCAGAAAAATCAATGAGAATGTTTAAAATAAAAACTAAACTATGTTAATAATAATTTTGTCCGCTTTCTTACTGTAAACACCCCTATGTGCGGCGCAACGACACTCCTGCCCAGCCCCTTTCAGCAACCCCCCAAAGGCCTCTCGATTTTACTGGCCACCGTAAGTCCCACAAAACCGAACCCAAACGCAATTTTGGGGACTCACGGTTCCCTAAAACCGCATTCTCTTCGTGAGCCCCCAAAAAACGACTCCTTCCGCGAGTCACCCAAAGAACTTCTTTTTCTACTTCCAAACAGTGGGCTGATACCTGACGTCGTTCGTTCTTCCAGCCTAATGTCTAGGTTCAACCAGCCCAAACGCGGAGGCTCCCCGCACGACTCCTAGTGAGTCCCCCCAAAACCGGACTTCCTTCGTGAGACCTCCAGACCGACTGCCGTTTTTTCTCTCTCAAAAATGCTCGTGCTAACTGTATCGCCGACAGCAAATTTTTCTCAATCGATTGCAACCTTCTATTCCATGACGTCAATAAACGGTTCGATGTACCCACATGTTGGACAAATTTGCAAGATTTGATTTTTGAAATTTGGGTCAACTAGTGCTTGGTTACTAAACCAGTTATCGGCTGACCATTTCTAAGAATGCTACAATTTGTATGCGTTTTTTCTCCTTTGTGACACAACAAAGCTGTTTGGGGTCGTGGATTATGTTATCGAAAGACCTTTGTGTCGTGATCGTGTTTAATGCTAATGAAATGATTTCACTGATAATGATTAAATTATTAGCTTTATTTGCTATGAAAAAACGATTTAATTGAGGAGCTGGACATTTACGTGTGACAACTAGCAACCGAGTCACTTTGACGTCCGCCGTCAACTAGTTTACAATATTGCCGCACTTAACTGGGAACAGAAGCTATTATTGTTTGATTAGTACATATTTGGGTATTTACATATACTTACTGTTTTAGGCTAACCAAGTAGAACTGGGCAGCACAAGTGGATTCCAAATAGCCTTTAACATTGCTTTCGGAATGGCCTTTGTTTCTTCCTTCTATTTGCTGTTTATCGTAAAGGAAAGAGTCAGCAAGGCAAAGCACCTACAGTTCGTATCCGGAGCCAAAGTTCCAGTCTTTTGGTTGGTCACGTTAATCTGGGATTTTATCACCTACATAGTGATCGTGGTTGCTTTACTGGTGGCCCTTATTTGCTTCCAAGAGGAGGGATTTAAATCACAAGAGGATATATGTAAGATTGCACTATACCTAATAAGTTAAAATAATAAATAGTTAAGAGGTATCTTGCTTCTTATGTTGGTGTCTACTGGATGTTTAAATTATTGTCTAGATCACCTCTTCGTAATATCACAGTTATGGTGAATCAGCTATAAGATTCAGAACAATGCTTAACATCCAGTAAAGATCGATGGCTAGTTCTAATAATAGTATCAAATCGTTTTTATTTCAGCAAGACTCTTCGTCATATTCGTTTATTTCGGCTGGGCAATGTTACCTATGATGTATATTGCTGGGTATTACTACAGCGTACCTTCAAGTGGCTATACAAAATTAACATTCGTAAACATGACAACAGGTATGTGTCAGATTAAAATTAATTGAAATATTATATTAGCCATAATCCCGGTGCATATTCGAATATAAAAGTTATGTTTTGGATAGGAGTTCAAGACACACTGTACAGCCCTAAACATTGTTTTGTATATCATGATTGTGTCTATTCTCAAACACATGGACAAATTGTAATTAGCAGTGGCTTTTAGGTTGTGTGGCCTTCCTTATCATACAGATTTTACAAACTCCCGCGCTGGACTTAGTGAACGTGGGCGACGCGCTACACTGGATTTTCCTAGCAATGCCCCACTACTCTTTGGCTACCGGCATTCGGGATTCAAATACGGTTTACTTTTATAACAAGTTATGCGGTCAATTTTTCGAACAATGTCGTGACTTGCTCTATCCTCTGCCTGTTACAGACGATCAGTGCTTAGCTTTATATCCCGATATGAAAGGATTTTGTCAAGGTCAGTACAGAACAGCTTTAAGTTAGCTCCCTCATTAAACAAAATTTTGCTTTTAAAGATCTGGACAGAAACGTCTACAAATGGGAATCTCCAGGAATCGGTAGAAACCTCGTATACTCCTTCATTGTCGGAATAATCTTGTTAGTACTTCTGCTGCTAATAGAGTACCAGGTGTTTTCGGAAATCAGTTATTATATCAAACAAAAGCTGTTTCCCAAAAAGCCGGCCGAGGTTTCAAACGAAGATTCCGATGTTCAAGCGGAGAAGCAAAAAATTAGGGAAACTCCCGAAAAACAGCTCCAACAAACATATAACATAGTCGTGAAAGATTTAACCAAATATTACAAAAAGCATTTGGCTGTTAATGGCTTGTGCATAGGAATCAAAAACGCTGAATGCTTCGGCCTCCTAGGTATCAACGGGGCGGGCAAAACTTCGACATTCAAAATGCTCACCGGCGATACTAGGATTTCTTACGGGGATGCTTGGGTGAAAGGAAAAAGCATTAAACGTAACCTTAAAGAAGTGCAAAAGGCCATTGGATATTGTCCCCAGTTTGATGCTGTTTTGGATGATTTAACTGCAAGAGAGACACTTCGCATGTTTGCGTTGCTAAGAGGAATCCCTGCTGCTTATTGTGGCCTAGAGGCTCAAAAATTGGCGGATGCTTTCGACTTTCGACAACATTTGGACAAAAAAGTAAAGGAGCTGAGTGGCGGTAATAAAAGGAAGCTGAGTACCACTATAGCATTAGTGGGGGATCCACCTGTGGTGTATTTGGATGAGCCAACAACCGGTAAGTCTTTCCATCCCTCTCCTCATAAACAAAATCCTCGCTACCATATTATGTTTTATTTCTTTTCAGGTATGGATCCTGCAACTAAGCGTTACCTCTTCAACGCCTTGTGCAAAGTCCGAGACAGCGGCAAAACCATCATCTTAACTTCACACAGCATGGAAGAATGCGAAGCCTTATGCACGCGGTTAGCCGTGATGGTTAACGGCAATTTCAAATGCTTGGGCTCAAATCAGCATCTGAAGACAAAGTTTGCGGAAGGTTACACCTTGACGGTGAAAATCAAGAAGCCAAAGGACAGTTTCGCCTCCATTCACGCATCCACAGAACCTATCAAACAATTCATCAGAGAGAATTTTCCAAGTTCAGTTTTGAGAGAAGAGTACGAAGAGATGCTTACTTATTACGTGACTGATAAGACTGTTCCGTGGTCCACGATGTTTGGAATACTGGAGCGGGGCAAGAACAGTGATCTAAATATTGAGGACTATTCACTATCTCAGAGCAGTTTAGAACAGGTAAGAAACCATTCTAATGTTAGGTACTTATTAATTAGATATTAATAATAAAGTTTACAAAAAATAATGGATCCTCAGAAAATGTCAGTATAAACTGCTCAACTTAAAGTTCGGCACAAGCAATTTTTCGTGTCATTTTCAATTAGCTGTAACTTCTTAAGCAATGAATTGTTTTAAATACAAGTTGCACGGTCTTAAACGGGGTTGCCAGAGGAAGTGTCTAATTTATTGACCAGTAAAAAAAACCGATTGACTGCGTATTTATTCTAATCAGATTTGCAGCAAACTTGGTACAGATGATGCTTCCGACTCGGGGCATACATTGTTTTTAGATACAAAATTTCAGATTCGGATGTCCATTCTAAAGGACACTACCCTCTAGAGAATTTTGATAAAAACCGATTCACTGATGAGTATTTGTTCTGACCAGATTTACACCAAACTCGGCATAAATGATGCCTCTGTCCTGGTGATTACACTATTAAAATTTCTGATCCAGATGTCCGTACCAAAGGACACCACCTGCTAGAAAAATTTGATAAAAATTGATTGACTGGTTATTTATTTTAATCAGATTTATACCAAACTCTGATGGGTTTGGATGCTCTTGACACGGAGCATACACCGTTAAAATTTCAGATTCGGATGTCCATTCTAAAGGACACTACCCTCTAGAAAAATTTAATAAATACCGATTGACTGGGTATTTATTCCAATCAGATTTACACTAAACTTGGCACAAATGATGCTCCTGACCCGGAGCATACACCGTTAAAATTTCATATGACGTTAAAATTTAATATCATTCAGACGTCCATTCTAAAGGGCACTACCCTACCCTCTAGAAAAATGTGATAAAAACTGATTGACTGGGTATTTATTCTGATCAGATTTACACCAAACTTGGTACAAATGATGCTCCTGATACGAAGCATACACTGTTAAAATGTCCATTCTAAAGGACACGACCTTCTAGAAAAATTTGATAATAACCGATTGACTGGGTATTTATTCTGATCAGATATACACCAAGCTTGGTACCAATGATGCTCCTGACCCGGTGCATACACTGTTAAAATTCCAGATTCGGACGTCCATTCTAAAGGAAACTACCCTCTAGAAAAATTTGGCAAAAACCGATTGACTCCGTATTTATTCTGATCAGATTTACAGCAAACTTTGCACAAATGATGCTTCTAACATGATCCCCACATTGGAAAATTTTTAGATTCGCAAGTTGATTCTAAAGGACACTACTCTCTTGGAAAATTTGATAAATCCGATTGACCGGGCATTTGAATCATTATATTTAAACCAAACTTCGCACAAACGATGCTCCTAACACGGTTCATAGGCTTTCAAAATTTGATATTCCATTTCATGCATGTCCATTCTAACGGAAACTACCATTCTGCTTATATACTTTGCGCTTGCTTATATACTTTTTTCCGTAGAATTCTGTGGCGCAGTTAGTTTTTGACCATAAGAAGCAAATTTCGCCGCAGTAAACCAAACATAGGTTTTTTTTTAATACGACACCCTGTATATTTTTACATATTGAGAACCGCCTCGACAAGAGCTTTTCAAAATACCAAAAAAATTTTTTTATTGTTTCTTATTTTTACTTTTTTATTTTTAAAATTACTAAACTACTATGTGCAGATAAAAATTTGGTGCGCCAGTGGATTCTACGTCACAAAAACTACCGGAAAGCATTCTTACTTTTCATTAAACTAGAAAGACTGTGGCCTCTTTGTTGCCAGCGGCTGCAGTAATTTCTTTGTATTGATAAACACATACGTCGATTTTTGCGAATTAATTTATTACTTTGTAATATTGGTTTTCCTAGATATATTTAACCAGGAATTAAAGTCTTAAATAGGTGAACATGATGTAAATGGGGATGATAATTGAGAGGTGTTGAGCCAGCCGGCGCTCAAGAAGAGGCGCATTTGTCGCTTTTCATGGTTTCCAGCAGCCCGTCAAGGTAAAATGATGCTCTCGCTTCAAGCTTGCGACGAGAACAATAGGACTGAACAAAACTTATCTCGAAGGATGCCAAAAATTATTAAGAGATCAATCGATAACTAGTGGGGTGGCTGATGTATTTGATAGTCAAATTACTACAGAGAAAACTCGATTTTTTGTTTCTTTGGCGATATCTCACATGATGGTTAAGCGCTATTAGGAAGTGATTTCTATCGTACCCTAGAGGAGAATCGGAGGTAAATTGTCACCAGTGGGGTAGCAAATGATAAAACGTATATGCCAAGTTGCTGCAGAGAAAACTCGATTTTTAGGAAAACTGGCGATATCTCTAAATTGTTAAGCGTTCTTGAAAGTGATTTTTTTTTGTATAAAATAAGTCAGCAAATTCCGATGGCCAGATTTTCTTATCTGAGTGTTACAAAGGATTGATTCACCTCGCGTTTTGTTTGTGGGTCGTATATGTACGTGGAAGCCTTAAATAGGTGTACTTGAAAATTGCTTGGCGCTTAGTACTCTTAATAAATGAGATACTCTGAATCGAGCCAGCAGGCCTGCTCAAGATTACGCGCAACTGTCGCTTTTCAAGGTTACCAGGATTTTCATGGTTAAGCGAGCTCGACTCAAGGTAAAAGCTTTAGCAGTGAACATGTACTGAACAAAATGCGTCAGCAAATTCTGATTTTCTTATCTGAGTGTTACAAAGGATTGATTCACCTCACATGTGGCCATGAAATTCCTCTCTCGCTGAATTACAATGCAAAGCCTTCGCAAAAGTCAAGGCGTTTTGTATGAATATTTTTTCTAGCGCGAGCTCAAGGCTAAACGATGCAAAACCTGCACTTTTGTACTTGAAAAGCGTCATGGCGTTTTGTATGAATATTCTACTGCCTCGGAAATTTTAGCACGTAAATCCGTCGCTTGATGCGAACATGGTCGTTTGTCTCATTGACGGAATGCGTTCGAGATTGGTTTTACAGTATGACCTCGTTGCGTCAAGGTGGAATAAAGTCCCAACCCACATTCTGGGGGGATAGCTCTCAAGGTCCAAGGTAGCTCGGCTTGCTGCGACACGTTTCCCGCGCGAGGTCAAGCCTAAACGATGTGAAAAACGTCAAGGCGTTTTGCATGAGCCTCGGAAATTTTAGCGGGGGTACGGACGCGTCAAGGTGGAATGTCCGTGTGTGAACCAAGGTCAACTGAGTTCCAAGGTCAACTGATTTTCAAGGTCACTTTTCAAGGTCATGAGCGCGATTTTCAAGGTCAACGCCTAGCAACCTCGTCTGGCGTTATCTAAGAGGCTCATGGATGTTCCTGTG
This sequence comes from Taphrorychus bicolor, assembly GCA_951812265.1. Taxonomy (NCBI): domain Eukaryota; kingdom Metazoa; phylum Arthropoda; class Insecta; order Coleoptera; family Curculionidae; genus Taphrorychus; species Taphrorychus bicolor. The sequence goes on along the minus strand of OX638303.1, from coordinate 8,185,310 downwards.
ACCTTGAAATTGTCATGAAAAACACTTTGCTTATCTACTAACAAGTTTCCAAAATATCAAATTTCGAAAATCACCCTGTACCTCAAAAACAAGTAGCACACTGCCGCGATAACCCCAATCCTTTACCTTTAAAACTAAGACAAGATCCCTTTTAGAAGTGCCGAAAATAGGATACCTTGTATATTCTCGGGTCCGGTTTTCCAGCGAAGTTTCCTGATGTGCTGGATGGATTTTCTGGAGTTTCAAGGATGTGTTTTAGAGATAGCGGTTTTTCAGTACTGACAAAAAATTTTGGTTTTTTCAATGGAATACCCGGTTTTTAATTAGTTATTTATAATCCTCTTTAATAAAATACTTTCAAGAACTAAAAAAACACTAACGATATAAAAAAATCGATTACGGCACTGAATTCTGCCTTAAAATGTCAAAAAATACCGCCTTTTAAACTTCTGCAGTATAATCTGTAACACCGCCTTGTTAACATGGAAAGTTTTTTAAAAACGTCGTCGAAAACAAATCAAATTAGCCTTGAAACAATCACACCAGGAAATTCAGTTTGAAAATCCAACCCGAGAACATGCCATCAGATTTCGTCTATCTATTACCGTTTCCTCAATAGGTAGGTACCCCAAAAATATATCGAAAAAAGCGCCATCCTGTGTTTTCAAACTTATCTGGGGAAGGAGACTTGATAGCTTCCTTGTTTTTCGTAAAAAGTTGAAGCTAAAGTCATATTGTATCATTCATATACTAAATTATTTGTGCCAAGTTTGATGTAAATATAATTAAAAAAAAACCCAGTCAATCGGTTTTTATCAAATTTCTCTAAAGGGTAGTGTCATCTAGAATGGACATCCCAATCTGAAATTTTAACAGTGTATGCCCCGGGCCAGAAGCAGCATTTGCACCAAGTTTGGTGTAAATCTGATAAGAGATATACCCAGTCAATCGGTTTTTATCAAATTTTTCTAGAGGGTAGTGTCCTTTAGAATGGACATCCGAATCTGACATTTCAACAATGTATGCTCCGGGTCAGGAGCCTCATTTGTGCCAAGTTTGGTGTAAATCTGATCAGAATAAATACCCAGATCGATTTTTATCAAATTTTTCTAGAGGGTAGTGTCCTTTAGAATGGACATACGAACCTGAAATTTTAACGATGTATGCTCCGTATCAAGAGCATCATTTTTGCCAAGTTTGGTGTAAATCTGATTAAAATAAATAACCAGTCAATCGATTTTTATCAAACTTTCCTAGCGGGTAGGGTCCTTTGGTATGGACATCTGGATCTGTAATTTTAACAGTGTATTCACAGGGTCAGAGGCATCATTTGTACCAAGTTTGGTGTAAATCTGATCAGAATAAATACCCAGTCAATCGGTTTTAATCAAATTTTTCTAGAGGGTAGTGTCCTTTAGAATGGACATCTGAATTTGAAATTTTAACAGTGTATGCTCCGGGTAAGGAGCATCATTTTTACCAAGTTTGGTGTAAATCTGAATAGAATAAATACCCAGTCAATCGGTTTTTTTCTGGTCAATAAATTAGACACTTCCGTTGCTAGATCTGTCGACTCGATTTCCCCAGTCGAAATAAATAAATCCCTCAAATATTGGCCTTTTCTAAAAAAATCCCCAAAAAATATTTTTGTAGATTATAATTTGTTATTTCTCGATTTTAATACATTTTTGCGATTAAAATATTTCACGCCTATGCCCCAAAACGAGATGTGTTACAAATAAAATCCCAAGAACTAAAGAATATTTAGTGCAAATAAAAATGATTTATTATTTAAATTATAAAAATTAAGCATTTCGTTTTTTTTTAAAGAACAGATTGTTCTTTAAAAGTAGGTAAAAGTCAATTTCAAAATAACATTCATCTAGTAAACTGTGAAAATGACATATAAATGACAGATTTATTACATGGGCTGAATAGGACAAATCTGTCATTTTCTCAGCCTACTAGATGAATATCCTTTATAAAAAAATTTAAAAAATCTTTACATAAAATCTCTAAAACATATTGGCAATCAAAATCTAAAGAAAATAGCATCATTATATTGAAGAAAATAAATAAAAGTATATCAAATAAGATAAAGAAAAAGATCAAATTTAATTAGCAATGGCGGCAAAAACCGATTCATTTTCTTTAGAGCTATTATACATGCTAACATTAAATTTATTTAACATTGTTTCACTTGGAACAAAACTGATACAACTGTCATTCATAAGATGGAACCGTAATCTCATTATGGCATTTGCACTACTACAGGGTTGTTACGGACTGATTTACATATGTGTACAAATTTCAAATAAAATTGTGTAGCCTTGATCAAAGATTTTTTAATGATGTTTATAGCGTTTTCGATTGACAATTTTAGTGCAAAATTAATATATTGCCATTCTACTCCACTGACATTATTTGAAATTTGATGGTTATATATAAGTGATAAATGTGCTTCAGATTCTGTTTCAAGCACTTAGGCATGACTTACCTGTTTAATCGGAAGTACCGCCATATTTCATTTTTTAAATAGAACATCCTGTATGTTTGTTCATTTTCGGATTCTCCCTCGAATTCTAACTTATTAACATGTAATATGATGTACGCTTGTCTCTTACCGTTTTCGAGAAATTCGCGCACGATCTTTTCATATCATCAATAATAAATGTGGATCTTTATGGGAACAAAAGAACAATGTCTTCAAAATATCAATTCTCCATCATTTTTCCAGGACAAGTTTGAAATACTTTTTTAATGTCTATTGATAGAGAGCCTAAAAAAATGGCAGTCTATGAAATCAGGGCTGATCGATGTTCACTTGTTTCCATAAAAATCGACATTTATTATTGATGATACGGAAAGTTCGGGTGCAATTTTCTCGAAAACGGTAAGAGATAAGTATACATTACGTTACATGTTAATAATTTAGAATTCGACGAGTAATTCGAAAATTAACAAATATACAGGGTGTTCTATTTAAAAAATTAAATATGGCGGTACTTCCATTTAAACCGGATGCCGTGTCTAAGTGCTTGGAAAGGGCTCTGAAGCACATTTATGACTTATTTAACACTTCCAATTTTCCAATTTTTAAAATACAAATTGTAGAAACGCTGCGCTATTACATTCATCTTGTGTCACCCGGTATATATCTATATATACGGAGAACCTCCCAATAGATTTGAATAGATCGAAAATGAAGCTCTCCAGTTGGCTATGAAAATCTTGTAGATAGAATCCATTTCAAATAGATATTCATCTAGTAAGCTCAGAAATTGAGATATAAATGACGTGTTTACATGGATGGAATTGAACTAACCTGTCAATTCCTCAGTCTGCTAGATGAATATTTATTTGAAATGGCCCATAGTTAAATAGCGACATCTGTTGGCACATAGTGTAGACACTAATAGTTTATTGTTTCTGCTCCATTCTAACGAGATTAGATCACAGAGTTCTTTTTTAAGGTAAGAGTGAAAAGGGCGAGCAGTTTTTTGATAATGTGCAGTAAAATACGCTTATTCATTATTGGGGTGTAGCCTTGCAGTTCGTTCACGGAATGTTTAGCACTTTACAAAATTGTGTAGTTTGTAACAACCCTGACTACTAATGGCCAGTCGGTTTCGTAGTTTGTCCTTGATTAGATTCGTTAATGAAAATGCCCTTTCCACAGCGGCGTTAGAAAATGGTAACGAAAGAAGCGCTAAGGCCAGTTTCGCTATATGTGGGAACCGATTTTCACCCAAGGCATTTCTATTTTCGTCCACTTCAATCCAAAATGATTCAGGGTCTTCGAAATGTTGCCATTCGATTCGATGAAGAGCGTTCCATTCGTTGATTGTTGAGTCAACATCTTCACAAATTGACTTGAAATTACTAGTTAGAATTGTTAGATCTGATCTTCTAACTTGGGCAGTGGCGTTTTCAGGATTTAAAAGGCATATTTTTTCAGGAGATCAATGTTGGATGGAAGTTGACATTGAATTTGGTGACAAAGCTTCATTAAAAAGTTTTTGCACCTTTCCCGGACGATTGTCATTTCGTTTTTCTCCACTCCCACTTGTGCTTCAGTGAATGAATAACCCAAATTGATAATATCAGCGCTCATTACATAGTCTTGAAAGTTAAAAGAAATAATATCTTTATCAAGGACTTTTGCAAGGCGCATTGGAGGTATGAGGATCCCTAAGTAATTTCTAAGCAAATGCAGAAGATCTTGCATTAGTTGAAGAGAATTTGCTTTCTCACTTTGAAAAGCCATGTTGAGGGTGGTTAATTCTTTCAAAGTTGTTCGTAAAAAGCATGTACAAGTAATTCTTTCTATTAGCTAATATATCATACAGTTGCTGGGCCGTATAGCATCTCTCCCTCATTTTACTAATTGAAAGTGTAGTTTCAAGACATCCCACTGGTCTAATATTTTAACCATTGCGTTATAACGCGCCAACCATCTCGTACCGGTTAATTTATCATTTTTTTTTTAATTACTTCATATAATTTCTTATATTCAATCTGGCGCTTAGAGCTGTAGCTAAACCAGTTGTGAGATTTATTTATTAAAAAAATTCCAAATGTTTAGGTAGCAGTTTAAAGGAATGCTCGGCAGCCAAATAAAGGGAGTGGCAAATACACTTAACCACTACCAAATCTTGACTCGTCATAGCTTGTAGTTGTGATGAGAATGAATTGTGCTTCCCAACCATCACATTTGCACCATCTACTCCAACTCCGATTAAGTTTTCTAGTTGTAGTTTATCTTTCATTAATTGACTCCTTAATGTTTCGGTTAACGTTAAAGCATCTCCGGCGTCAATTTCCAAAATTCTATAGAAGGTAGTAATTATTTTTTTCTTGGATCTACTAACATATTTTATCATGAAACACATCATTTTGGTACAGTCGATAGCTGTATAGGCATGGGGCAATCACATTTAAAATTAGGGCGGTACATTTCGATCTGTGAATTTTTAATCCTCTAAGTAATTCGGAATTATCATCTAAACTATTTATTAATTCGCCCAAATCGTCTGCTGTTCTTGTAGAGCAATGCTCAGCCAAAAAGGCAGCTATTTTCAACTTTGCAATTTTTCTTTTCTTGGAAATATTTATAGGCATAAATTCTGTAATTCTCTTACTAGGACCAGCCCTACAATTCTTCTCAGATTGGATGTGTTTTTTTGATTTACCTTGCACCAGCAGATCTTTTTTTGTGTGCGATTAGTGCGCGATTGTGTGCGATGTGTGCAATTATTGCATGCTTTACAAATAGTACCAGTATTCCCTTAGGGGGACGTTTGCGTCATGAGCCGCAGGCGATTGGCGCAAGTCTCCCGTGGGAATAATGGCCATAAAAAGCGAGTATAATACTATACTTTGTCCACGGCCATTGTCTAATAATTACAAATTATAAAATCTATAGGTAGTGTAAATAAAATCATTGAAATGTCAAAGTGACACTCGCGTTTGACGGCCAAACCGGTGCCACCAGTGCATTTTTTACGCTGCGGCGTTTGATATTGCATTGTTGCCTACTCCTACTGGTTGCTAAGGCAACATATATAACTTAAATGGCGAGCGGGAATAATATCATTATTCCCGCTGTTTCAACTCATATATCCCTCTGACGCTAAATGAGCCCTATTTAACTTTTGTCAAGCAGCTGAATATCAGTATATTATTAAGTGGTCGTGCCCAAAAGCTTTTTTTCCATAGTGAGGATCGTGGGCAAGCCATCCTATCGAAAATGTACTAATAATTTTAAGCACCTACACGTATAAATGCAAACTCTAAAACTTTAACTCATTGTTTTGCTCCCAAACACTTCTATATTTACTTGACATTATTCAAAAGTAAATAATACGTAACTCAACACAACACACAACAGGCGGCGATGCGCTAACCCACAAACTGTTAACTACGCAGTTGCAGTTCAATACCCAGGAAAATCCCCGAAAGCGGTGACACAGCGTTGTAAACATAAAAATGCGAAAATAATTAGATGGCGTTGGCGCAGCACGTACATAGATTAGTAAAGTTAACTTTGTTACTTACAGTTACATATTAAGAAAAATTCGATTTTTGTAATTTTAGTTTGGTTTTCAGATTTACTAAGTGAGATTTCAGTCTAGACCAGTCTAGTTGCGAGTAGTAAATGTCAGAGCTAATCTCCCCAGTTATTTCCATAGTAAATATTTTTTCCCCAGAAGAAATCCCCCGGAAAAAAAATATCCGCAAAAAAATACCCCAAAGAGAAAAAAACTCACTGTTTTTTGGGGAAATTCCCTAATCTGGCAACCCTGGTCTGAAACCTCATTTCTTCTAGATTAAGGAAGCGGATAATTTTGAAACAAAAACCAACATTATCTTTATTATATAGGGGTGTGAAACAAAGTGACGCAAAAATTTCAAAATTTTGATGTTCTGCCATTTCGCAATACGCTATTTTTTCCTTATCGTTTTCAGGTCAGGAGTAAGCCAACATTTATATCTCGGGACCTTTTCGCCAGATTTTTTACTAAAACACTCTGAATTTTTATACAGAGCGAAACGTAAAATGTGTGAAATTCTTGTTGCTGATAATTTTAAATCGTCGTAGTTCGGAAAAGCGGTAAAGAATCTTACTGTGTTTCCCTCATTTGTTGACATAATGTCTGTGGATTGTTACTCATTAAAAAAAATTATAAATAAGTGCCGTTTTTTCTAGTATACTAGCATTCAAAAACTATGATACCATTATTGTTGATACTCGTGACATAATAGCAATATTAAATAATAGTATATTATTAAACGAGCTTTATATGATCGCCATTATTCCCTTAGGGGGACGTTTGCGTCACGAGCCGTAGGCGAGGGGCGCAAGTCTCCCGTGGGAATAATGGCCATAAAAAGCGGCCATTGTCTAATAATAATTGCAAATTATAAAATCTCTAGGTAGGGTAAATACAATTATTGAAATGTCAAGGTGACACTCGCGTTTGACGGCAAAACCGGTGCCACCAGTGCATTTTTTACGCTGCGGCGTTTGATATTGCATTGTTGCCTACTCCTACTGGTTGCTAAGGCAACATATATAACTTAAATGGCGAGCGGGAATAATACCATTATTCCCGCTGTTTCAACTCATATATCCCTCTGACGCTATATGAGCCCTATTTAACTTTTGTCAACAAGCTGAATATCAGTATATTATAAAGTGGTCGTGGACAAAATAACCTTTCTGGAGGCAAAGGGAAATTGAGTGATGCCGTCGCAGATAGCCAACATCAATATCTCTAGATGTTTTTGGCATTTCTTGTTTTTTAGGCATTAGAACTTTTACAGAGGGAATCAAAATATTCTTAAAAATTTAGTTACTATTTTTTTAAATCGTCGTAATTCGCGGACAAGTTGACGGATTATTATTCTTATTCTTTAGATCGACAACATTATCTACAAATTATTTCTCAACAAGGGAGTTTTCCAAAAGTGATTACTGAATTACAGGTACGGACTTGACAAAATTAGTATACGGGGTGAGTCAAAAGTCAGAAATAATAAATCTCATATTCTTTGGTCGATATTAAGGGTGTTCTGTCCTACAATTGTGTTACCTATCAAGCTTCGTTAAAAAGTTACACGGTGTTGAAATTAGAATTTCAAAAAGCATGTATATAGATTATTCCGAAAGCGTAAGAAATATGTAAAGTTCGGTCTTTTCTGGCTATTTTAGCCCGGGAGCATGTGACCGATTAATACTTAAACAGCAAGTGATTTCAATAAAAATCATAACAAACACGATAAACTTACTTTTTGATGCTTCTGTGGGTCATAACGATGCCATCAATCGGTGGTTTTAGTATAATTCAAATAAAGACGTCGATAGAGAAGGCTCGGGAAATATGCACATGAAAATAATGAAACAGTTACTGTTCTGCATCAAAATAACAATAAATCATACTACTCACAGGGGGTCCGAAGCACCCCCGCGTCGGGCCTCTCTTGCCCTACTAACTCCATCAATCCATGTACCGTCTAGTACTAATATACACTCGTAACATGGACCAGGGAAATGTAAAAATAAATAATATAAATGCTCTCAACATAAGTCACCAATTACTTTGTTACCTTCTGATCTTCGACAACTAGCTAGTGCCCCCCCTAAAATTGATTAGTAAACGAGTTGAGGCTCGCACCCGAGAACTCAGAAGCCGCTAAGCAGTGAGTATCTCTAACCAGCAGGTACGGTCATCAGGCTGACACTACATACCCGCTAGTGTCGACTGGGGAGCATAAGAGATACCCCCAAAACTCTTATGTATCGGCAACCCCAGAAGCATAGTACTATCCCCACCCCTCGGGGTGTCGCCGGGGTTTTTCCTCATCAGTATATGCATATACATTATCAACAACAAAAACAACTTTGCCTAGGTCTTACCAACTTAACACCCCTCTTCGGTAGGGTCCCCAACTACTTATCACACACCGCTACTTTCACGGAACCACTCCCTTTCGATGCCGGCACCATTCTCGTCTTTTTCGCTCAATCTCGCACACATCCAACATTCACCCTCTCTTCCCTCCTACATTCCAGAGCCCCCCTGTATTCTAGGCATGTGTCCCTTATTCCTCTTATCGACTTTGGTCTCCAGTTTTACCATTTCACTTTTACCAGTATTTAATTATCTTGAGACGTAGGCCTGACTGAATTAGGTTATTAAAACAGCTAGAGTAAGCAAAAGTTGCATATTGATTATAAGCGAATTAATGGGAATATAAAAGTAGTAATTAAGTTTATAAAAATAGCGAAATATTGAAATATATATAGAATCCTTAAAGTCAAAAAAAAAATAGATTTTACACTCGGCCAACCTGATAACCGAGACGCGACCCCGCGTCTCATTCCGAATCGTTTAGTAAGGGTGGATTATCTTCCGCACTATCACCCGATGAAGAGTCGTCAGATACGCCTCCGGGGGGAATCTATTTCTTCAAACGATCTTCTAGCTCCTGATACGTCGCAAGTTCGTAAGAACGTTAGTAGAGCCTCACAGGTTTGGTAGTCGCTAGCCCTTGCAGCAGAGCTCACTATCGGATCAGAAATACCGTCAAGCAAACAGGAGACTGCGTCAGCCCCATAAATGCGACTCCTGTTAATCAGAACTAATTTTTCATAATAATACGCCAGGTAGGTCTCATTGGCGGTTTTTCTTCTACCCATCATTTCTCGCAAATAACCAGCGTAATCTCGCTTTGGTGGGAACGCGGCTGTTAGTTTTTCCTTCCATTGCTCCCATGTGTAGTCAATGGTTTCCAAACTACGGTACCATGCGCTAGCTAAGCTGCTAAGTCTCGAAATTGCGTGGTACACTGTCGCTCCATCATCCCACGAATGCAAACGCGCTAACTCGTCAATGCGTCGGCACCATTGCCCTATCGAATTGTTGTGATCTTCAGGGTCAAAATTAGGCATAGTGTTGTCACTCGGATGAAGAATTATTTTTGATTTCGTGGATTTATTTTGGAATTCAAGGGCTTTAACAAAGTCCCTCATTACCGCGATCATCGAGTCCGGCCCTGCTTCACCCGTCATTGAACTGGATTCACCTGCTTCTGTGGAAGAAGACGAGTCCGAGGGGGTGCTTACGCGTGCCCTTTTTGCGACGGCGTTTTCTTGATTTGAGGCCATTCTTAAATTGGAAAATAAAAAGAGGTCAATATCATAGCGTGACTTGACCCCCCGCCCCCATTGCACTAGGTGTTATCAACATCGTTAGCATCCAAGAAAACAGACAAAACAAAAGAGAAACAGGAAGGTTCGGCATGGATCTTAGTTTCATTATGAATTTTGGTTAGGAATTCGAACTTTCTCGTTAATTAGTTTGATGCTGCATAAACATATATATTGTCTTGTTACCTTTAAAGTGAGAAAGTAAACGATAAAAATAAGAAATGAAAATAATGATGATGATGAAAAATAAAAATGCCGATCCGGATTAGGTGACATGGGCGGGTCTCTCTTTTTTTACTGAATTTAACACCCCTGCATTTTATTCGCGCTATTATATCCCATTAAAGGACATACCTAGTCTTCATAGCACTAACACAGCACAATTAATTCAGCCTCCCGAAAATAAAGATAACTATTAAATGTTGACCGATACTAAACTGCGCACCGTATACAGTCTTGACTAAATACAACAACCGTAAACCAATTAATTAGCTGAAGGCTAAAGCTCACGCTTCACACGGGGCCAAAAAATTTGCCTGGTCGACCTTTTCAAGTGGCCTAATCCCTTTTTTCCTGGCGATTCCCAAGAAATACTGTTGTGTCCTTTTTAAAAATGCACATTTTCGTATCAAGAACGTTTGACTATGAAACCATCTGGATGTGTCTTTGTTTTAATACAAGGCTTAGCAAAACGGCAAAACTTTTTAATTTTCTTACCACCTGATTGAATTGATCGCTTGACCCCACACCTGAGTGTAAAGTTCGGTCTTTTCTGGCTATTTTAGCCCGGGAGCATGTGACCGATTAATAGTATAAACAGCAAGTGATTTCAATAAAAATCATAACAAACACGATAAACTTACTTTTTGATGCTTCTGTGGGTCATAACGATGCCATCAATCGGTGGTTTTAGTATAATTGAAATAAAGACGTCGATAGAGAAGGCTCGGGAAATATGCACATGAAAATAATGAAACAGTTACTGTTCTGCATCAAAATAACAATAAATCATACTACTCACAGGGGGTCCGAAGCACCCCCGCGTCGGGCCTCTCTTGCCCTACTAACTCCATCAATCCATGTACCGTCTAGTACTAATATACACTCGTAACATGGACCAGGGAAATGTAAAAATAAATAATATAAATGCTCTCAACATAAGTCACCAATTACTTTGTTACCTTCTGATCTTCGACAACTAGCTAGTGCCCCCCCTAAAATTGATTAGTAAACGAGTTGAGGCTCGCACCCGAGAACTCAGAAGCCGCTAAGCAGTGAGTATCTCTAACCAGCAGGTACGGTCATCAGGCTGACACTACATACCCGCTAGTGTCGACTGGGGAGCATAAGAGATACCCCCAAAACTCTTATGTATCGGCAACCCCAGAAGCATAGTACTATCCCCACCCCTCGGGGTGTCGCCGGGGTTTTTCCTCATCAGTATATGCATATACATTATCAACAACAAAAACAACTTTGCCTAGGTCTTACCAACTTAACACCCCCCTTCGGTAGGGCCCCCAACTACTTATCACACACCGCTACTTTCACGGAACCACTCCCTTTCGATGCCGGCACCATTCTCGTCTTTTTCGCTCAATCTCGCACACATCCAACATTCACCCTCTCTTCCCTCCTACATTCCAGAGCCCCCCTGTATTCTAGGCATGTGTCCCTTATTCCTCTTATCGACTTTGGTCTCTAGTTTTACCATTTCACTTTTACCAGTATTTAATTATCTTGAGACGTAGGCCTGACTGAATTAGGTTATTAAAACAGCTAGAGTAAGCAAAAGTTGCATATTGATTATAAGCGAATTAATGGGAATATAAAAGTAGTAATTAAGTTTATAAAAATAGCGAAATATTGAAATATATATAGAATACTTAAAGTCAAAAAAAAATAGATTTTACAAATATTTGATTGAAATTTTGTACGTTTTGACTGCTCTATAAGGCACACTTTTTGCAATAAATAATTAGATTTATTTCCGCCAGTGGCGCGCTTAACAGCACGTCGGCATATCGTCACTGAAGTACTAATCCGTCTAAAATCAGTATTTTACAGGAGAAGCAAAGAACTAATTTCTCTCTAGAATATTTATCTGATGTTATTTTTTCTTGCATTTAAACGATTCTAATAGCAAAAATTTATAAAAAATAACTGTTTTTTCCTGACTGATTTTTTTTTTATTTTTATGTGGTTTACGAGGTATTGGATCAAAAATATTGTTTTCCGGGCGGGATACGTAGTTTGATAATAATTAATTTCTTAAGAACAGGAAATAAAAATATTATATTTTCATCGCCACCAACATTCTATTTTTGTTAACTTTAGTAATTATTAATGTTATCAATTTTCGTTAGTATATTCTAAATGGTTATAACAACTGTGACAATCAACAGGTATAACAGATTTTAAAGCTTGCAGGACTTGCCACTTCTGTTTCTTTATGTTCCTTCTTTCCTTATACATCCCTGGCCACCTTAAAACCCCTGACACCTTCCTCGGTCTTTGTGGAAGTACCTTCCAGTCGTCATCAAAATAAAATTTGTAATAGATATTTTCATCAGGTAAATACCTTAAAGCTCTTATATCCGTGACCACTGGATCATCAACAACCTAAAATTAACGAAAACAAACAGTCTTATTAATTGAAAATTCAATAAAATCTAAAAAAACTCACTTTTCCTAGCCTGATGGAGTTGTATCGGTGAAATCTTTTTGTGGTGAAATCTTTGAAGTCTGTGTACTGCGTGCAGATGACGTCATAGGGGACAGGTTTTGATTTTGCCTCTTTTGAAACCACTTTCCTTTCAATACAGCTATGGACAGAGTCACACTCCATCTGAGTGTGAACTTCCAAAAATTTGTGAACAACCTCCACATTTTTAACAACAGCTTAATTAAGTAGAGCATTCGACAGTATGTTGTTCCGATTCTGGTATGTACATCCGTCACTGTAGATGATAATTGGACCAGATTCATTTGGCACATTCATTCCGTATCTGATAACTGTCCCACTTCATGTTTGGTACACAAATTACACTTGTCTTTTTTTATTGGATGTATTGACAAATTCTTAGCATGGAACATAGTATTGAAAACTGTTCGTGATAAAGCAGATTTGCTGTAGTTTTTACATGTTTTTTTTTTTTTAAATTAAAGAGTTGATTTATGCTGTCGACTGTTGCTTCTAAGTATAATTTTGAGGAACTGGAACGAGCGTAATGAGATGGTAGCTTAGGTAACTTGTTGAAAAACTCTTCAAGATACAGCTTATTGGAATTTTTATCTGCTCTGGGCGACGGTTTTTTTCTTTTTATTATTATTTTCAGTAGAACTAGTGATACCACATTCTGCTTTCTTTACCCAATTTTGAACTGTATATTCTTCTAAACATAATATTTGTAGAAACTTTTTCTTGCAAACTTGAACTTTGTCATTATATGCACTTAGAAAATACTGCAAGCTATTATTTCTTCTGCTGTTTAATTTTATTTTTCTTTTGTATAAGTTCTTTTTTTCTCGCACATTTTGACATGGCATATAACAAAAATCTTTCGATGATCCCAACTCATCTTATTCCAAAAATTTTCAAATATCTTGAGACGCTCTTCTTCAGTAATTTCTGAACAGTGCTTGCTTTTGGCCCTCATACATTCTTTCGATGTGCATATTGGACCTAATTTTCTAGCTTCTCCATGAGTGTTATAGCTAACTTTACCGTCTTTTCTACTATAACCCATGTAAGGATTTCCTGCCATTCTTAGTCGTTTTGATTGATTTTTCCCCAATTTTTCTCCTCGGCTTTCGTCCCTCCCACATGTTTCCAAAGTCTACTTCCAACTTCCCAGGCGGGAACATGACGTCATTATACCGTCAACTTTTGGTGATCATTCGTTATTCGACGTCACCTGACGAAAACATGACAAATAAATGACGTAAATTTTGCGACGTGATAATGACGATTCGTAGTGACGTCATAAAAACGTTATGTTTATGTAGTTTATAGCGTATAGTTTATATTTATGTATATGTAGAATAATTTTTGTGTATATTTAATGTACCTAATAAATATCCACTTAACATATTTAAATGACTTATATGCAATAAAACAATATATTTGATGACAATATCATAAAATAAAATTTTTAATTTCTTTGGCAAAAAACTCTAATCTAAATATACAAAATCTTGATAAAATTATTCTTTTTGTATATTAAAAATTGGGAAGTAACCGCTTCACGTCACTAAACGTCTAAACTCACGACTAAAGTCAACATTTTTAAATATCATGTTATTTTTAGACCAAATTTTTTTGTTACTAATAAAATATTTAAAAACTTTGTGTTACGGTTTAGATTAAACTTTTGTGTCATAAAAAAAACTTCGTGTTACTTTCGGATCAAAATTTCTTGTCACTATACGTAAACATTTTTTAATTTTATGTTATGTTTAGAGTTACATTTGGAGGAAAAACTTCTGTTACCAAAGTTAAATTTTTTTAATTTTCTATTAATTTTTGATCAACGTATTTCTTGTTACAAGCCAAAATTTAAAAAAATTGTGTTACGTTCCGACTACAATTTTGTGTTACTATAGTCGACATTTTTAAATTTTGTGTTACTTTTAGTCCAAAATTTCTTGCTACTAAGTCAAAATTAAATATTTTTTCGTAGATTAACATTTCTAGTCAAACTTATAAGAAATTTTTTAACTTCTAGAACAAATTTTCGTGTAACGTTTATATTAAATTTCCCCGTTACTAAAGTCAAAATTTATAAATTTTGTGTTACATTTAGACCACAATTTCTTATTACCAAGTCAAAATTGAACAATTTTGTGTTACTCTAGACCACATTTTACGTAAAAATTTTAAGATTTTGTGTTACTTCCAGACCAAAATTTCGTGTTACATTTAAGCAAAAATTTCATGTTACCAAAGTCGAAACTTAAAGATTTGATGTTACTTTCGGAACAAAATTTATTTTACTAAACAACTTTTTTATATATATTTGTGATACGTTTAGACTACAATTTCGTGTTTCTACAGTCAAAATTTAAAAATTTTGCGTTATTCACTTTTAGACCAAAATTTCGCGTTATTAAGTCATAATTTGAAAACCTTTGTGTTACCTTTAGACTAAAATTTCCTTTTTCTAATGTCGAAATTTTTTAATCTTGTTTAATTGTTAGAACAAAATTTTTCGATGCCAAGTCAAAATTTAAAAAATTAGTTATACGTTTGGACTAACATTTTAAGTAAAAGTTACTTTTAGACCAAAATTTCTGATTGCTAAGCAAACAGTTTTAAATTTGGTGTTACGCTTTAGACTAAATTTTCGTCTTACTAAAGTCAAAACTTAAAAAATTTCCAGTTACTAAGGTCAAAATTTTTAAATTTTCTGCTTCTTTTACCAAAATGTCTTGTTAGGAGTTCAAAATTTAAAAAAATTTGTGTTATGTTAAGAGCAACAATACAAATCAAAATTTTGTGTAACTTTCAGACTAAAATTCCTCATTCCTAAGTAGAAATTTTTGAATTGCGTTTTACCCTTTAGACTAAATTTTCGTCTCACTAAAGTTGAAACTTAAAAATTTAATGTTACCTTTGGATCAAAATTTCTTGTTACTAAATAAAAATGCCTTATTTATGAGACACGTTCAGACTAAAATTTCGTGTTGCTACAGTCAAAATTTAAAATTTTTTTATTACGTTTAAACTAAAATTTCCTGTTACTAATGTCCAAATTTTTTGTTATTGAAACATAAAAAATTTCGTGTTACGCTTTAGACGAAATTTTCGTCTTACTAAAGTCAAAACTTAAAAATTAGATGCTACTTCCGGATCAAAATTTCTTGTTACTAAGTCAAAAAAAAAATATGTTTAGACTCCCTGTTAAGATTTCCTGTGACTATGGTCAAAATTTAAAACATTTCGGTTAGTTTTAAACCAAAATGGCTTGTTACAAGATCAAAATTAAAATATTCGGGTTATGTTTAGACTAACAATTAAAGGCAAAATTTTGAGATTTTGTGTTACTTTCAGACAAAAATTTCCCACTGCTAAGTAGAAATTTTTAAATTCCGTTTTACCATGCAAAAAGCAAAACTTGATGTTACCTGTGGATAAAAATTTCTTGTTACTAAGTAGAAACGCTTTAATTATGTGATACGTTAAGACCAAAATTTCGTGTTACTGTCAAAAATTAAAAATTATATGTTAATTTAAACTAAAATGTCCTTTTACTAATGTCAAAATTTTGTGTTACTGTTAGACCAAATTTTTTTGTTATCAGGTTAAACATAAAAAAAAATTGTGTTACTTTAGACAAAATGCTTGTATTATGTATCAACTATTTAAGTTTAAAAATTTAAATAGTATAAAAAGTTAAAATTTAAAAATTTGAGATTACTTTGGTATCAAGATTTCTTGTCGGTAAGTAAAAATGTATTTTTTCTGTTACGTTTAGTAGTGTAGTTTTCTGTTACTACAATTTCAAATTACTACATTCAAAGTTAAAAAAATTTGTTTAACTTTCAGACCAAAATTGTGTTTGTTTAAAATTTAAAAATTTCGTGTTTTTTTTTCAGGCTAAAATTTTCTGTTACTAGAGATATTTAAAATTTGTGTTACTTTTAGAGCTTATTATTTCTTGTTACCAAGTCAAAGTCAAAAAGGTACTAAGAAAATTTGGATTCGAGAAGTTTTTTAACTCTTTGACGTCGGCAAAAATACATAACTCCGAAAAGAAACCGTTCGTAGCAAATAACCTAGAATACCGTCTGTGTGTCGCAAAGTGACTTGATTTTGACGTCACAAAGTAACGTCGTTTGACGTTGCAAAATAACGTCATCGGTCTGTGACTTACGCCCGTCATTATGACGTTATTTCGACGTCATCTCATGACGTCATTGGTCACAAATGCTTACCAAAAAAATACGTCAAAATGACGTCACCTTCCCGCCTGGGTTCTCTTCGCTTTGAGGTGCCTCATGTTGACTTACGTCTTGTGGGGATGTAGTAGTACCGTCGAGAGCATTACCATCATTGTCTATATGCATTGTGACTGGGCCGGTGGCGTTCTGTAAAGTTTCTGATTCGGATCATCTGAATAACTGTCGTTTTCGGGGATGTAATTTGTGTCCAAATAAGTAGTCGTTTCGGCTGTGGGAGAGATCGTCATGTTGGTACAAAAACTATCGGTATTATTATTTTATGTTAAAGCAATATTGCTACTACTGCGTCTCTGCGCTTCCGTCAAATATAATTGGCAGAAAATTAATATCAATATCCTGTAAGTTCTGGATTTTGCCATCGTCTGATCCATATATGGGTTCTAAAAGATTGCAATTCCTTGGCAAAGTTAAATTCTGACTTAAAACTTCTCTACATGAACCGAGCCCTGTTCAAATTAACATAGAAACCGTTAGTTATTCTTAACATAATCTTAAAAGGGTGACTTACTTGTCTCCTCCTCGTTTACATAATCAGATATTTCATAATATTCAGGTCTTGATGGATCATTTCTGATCTGTATCTCCTGATTGGGGACTCCCACCTCTAAGAACAATAATTTATTTTTTGCTAACTCTTCTTAAGTAAGTCAAAATAAATACATTCTTTAAAGGTAAAGCCATATCATAATAAATCCAACGAAAATAACGTTGGCAAAGGAGCTGTTTTACTTACCTGGTTTCTGTGATAGAGACACCAACAATTTCCACGATATCCAGGGGACATTTTGATAATTTAATTACTGTAGGTTCCGAAAAACAACAAAAATACTAAAACCACTCACCACAACACCAACATTATCGCATGCTCTAACAGGACTAAGCGGGTTACGCGGTATTGGAAATGACCGTTATTTGTGGGATACGATTTATTAGAAATATGGCGACTGTGAATTAAGAGTTATTGCCTGTAAAAACGTAGGCATTTATAATACGAGGTATTAGAAATCATCAATATCCGATTTACTAATATTTTGTGGCTTACAATTTAGTGGCAAAATTGTAGAAAATAGCTTACACGATTGTGACGTCACAACATGGGAGTTTTCCAAAAGTGATTACTTAATTACAGGTACGAACTTGACAAAATTAGTATACGGGGTGAATCATAATGGGTAGTCGAAAATGAAATCTCATATTCTTTGATCGATTTTAAAGGGGGTCTGTCATACAATTGTGTTACCAACCGAGCTTCGATAAAAAGTTACAGGGTGTTGAAATTAGAATTTCAAAAAGCATATGTATTGATTATTCCGAAAGCGTAAGAGATATTTGAATGAAATTTTGTACGTTTTGACTGCTCTATAGGGCGCACTTTTTGCAATAAATAACTATTTTTATTTTCGCCAGTGGCGCGCTTAACAGCACGTCGGCATATATTATTTGAAAACAAGTGGGACGTCACTGGTCTTTCGAAAAATTAAATTTAGTTTTTGAATGCCCATTTACTATTGGTTTGCAACACAATTCAAGCCATAAATAATCGAATATTTTAGATTTTTCATCAAAATGAAGTTATTCGCGGCTTACTTATATACATTACAATAGTTTTATTTATTTACTCGAAAACGGTGCGTCGTACTGAAAAAACCGAAGAGGGCTCTTTTCTTTACAGTAGAATGGGTATTAAAAAACTAGGTTTTATTTTGCAAAAAATCAGTGACGTGCTACTTTTTTTTTGAAGTAATATAAAGCGACATGCTGGTAAGCGCGCCACTGGCGGAAATAAAAATAATTTTCTATCGTAAAATGTGCGCCTTGTCTGTCGAACTGTCAACTTGTCCGCGAATTACGACGATTTAAAAAAAAATACTAACGAAATTTGTAAGAATATTTTGATTTCATCTGTATAAGTTCTAATGCCCTAAAAACAAAAAAATGACAAAAGCGTCTAGAGATATTGATGTTGGCTATCTGCGACGGTATCACTCAATTTCCCTTTGCCTCTAGAAAGGTTATTTTATTTAATATTGCTATTATAAGTCACGAGTATCAAAAATGGTATCATATTTTTTGAATGCTAGTATACTAGAAAAAACGACACTTATTTTAAAAAAATTTTAATGAGTTACAATCCACAGCCGATATATCAACAAACTAGGGAAACACGGTAAGATTCTTTACCGCTTTTTCGAACTACGACCATTTAAAAATATCAGCAACAAGAATTTCACACATTTTACGTTTCGCTCTGTATAAAAATTCAGAGTGCTTTAATAAAAAATCTGGCGAAAAGGTCCCGAGATGTGGATGTTGGCTTACTCCTTATCTGAAAACGATAAGGAAAAAAGAGCTTATTGCGAAATGGCAGAACATCAAATTTTTTTAATTTTGCATCACTTTGTTTCACACCCTATATGTATTGTGTTAGTGGACTGTATTTCGTTTTAATCGTTAACAAATATTTATTTCGTCCAAAAATTCACAAATTAAAAACGATATTGATTGGAATTGATGTCTTCACCTCTAAGGTGTTGAATGTGCAGAGGTGTCGAAGGTGTTAATCGAAATCGTGGATCGAAGACTCCACGATTTCGCACTTCAACGGGATAGCACGGAACACTATATAATAATGATAGTGTCGGATTTTTTTCCAAAGTATCCAATTCCTTAATGTAGAGGAAATGAGGGTTCAGACCGTGCAAATTGTATATAAAACAATTCATTGCTTAAAAAGTTACAGCTGATTGAATATGACACGAAAAATTGTTTGTGCCGAACTTTACGTTGAGTAGTTTATATCATCCCATTATTGAAATTACTCTAAGGGTCGTATTGTCGTATTTTGAATACCGATCACACACACACCAACACCATATCACGCACACACACACATGCCATATCACACCCACACACCCTCATCATTTAATGCAGAGCTGCGACTTTCATCAGAAACAGTCTAGCAGCAAGTCGAATATAAAACAGTTTGTTGGTCTAGTTATGTAGTTGCTCCCATTTGCTTCTCTATTGTAGCCCTGAAGAAGGCAATAAACAATTGAATTATTTGTTAAAAAAAATATTGAAACTGATGCAGACATCCTGCAGAAATGTCGCAAAATTATGTGTAATGTAACACAGTTTTTTAAAAGTGGTCCTAAGTTTATTGAAATTCTACTAATTAGCCATTTTTGTTTCAGGTATTCCTCACCTTCACAAGACAAAGATAATAGTTCATAAATAGTTGCCGCTGAAATTATAAACTATGACAATAAGTAAAATTATTAAAGCGTTAATTAAATCTAATTCTTTTTAATAATAAATTATTTTATTTATAATTATTAATAAATTTATTGAACCGTGTTGTTACTATATTTGTACCAATAAGTCGATGTCGTCTGAGCTCCATGATAACCCAGGGCCTATAATGCCATATCGGTCTAGCTTTGCAAGAAGATCCTTATGAGACAAGCAATCGAAAGCTTAGAGACGTCAAGAAATAACCTGGCCACGAGCTCCGTTCACGAATGCCTGGAGTATGGCCGATGTAAGTTCGAAAATGGCCGTCTCTACAGATCCCAATCACCAATCATCATCAATCATACCGGGTGTCCAGCAGAACCCTGGACATTTGAGCGGTTTTTATTTTTTTGCGCCTGTACGGTTGATTTGATTGAAAAACTTTTAGGAGTAAAGTTGTAGAGTTTATGGTCAGCTATCATCCTGTAATTTTTTCAGTACCACAGTTTTGGCTGTTTTTTGGAAAAACGCCTCGAAAAGTGCAAAAATTTGAATTTGGCGCGTCACCCCCGCCATGCATGTGCAGTGTCGCCAACATAATAATATCTTATGTCAGAGTCACAGCCGAGTTTCCTATCCTATTTATTTTGAGGGACTATCATGTAGTAATTAACGTGATTATGCAGCGAAAATTAACCGAAAACATGATGATAATGTTCTTAAATCATACGGTAAGTAAAAGTTACGTTTATAATTATCATAATTAGTAAAAGGAAAATCACTCCAATTTGTGTATGGCTGGTTGTCTAATTCATTTTAGTTTAGCAATACGACAACCACGATGACATGACAATTTGTCTCTTGTCACCAATTAAGGGTGTTCGTTGTTGTTGTTGTTGTTGTTATTAAGGTGAATTCATCTATCTCCAAATGTTTTACTTCAAAAGTGTCTATTTTGCAGTGCTGCGTGATGCGAGGCCCCATCCTGCATGTAAAAAACCCTTGCTAAGTGCTGGATTCTTCTATAACAGACAAAATCTCATTGGAAAACCAAATACAGTGCGCCCCATAATGCCAATCCACATATTAACAACTTCTTGACGTTGGTCTCGGTTGTCCTGCACTGTATGTGGATTTTAGAGAGTCCAAACTCATTCATTTTGTTGATTTGAGGGACCCATTAATCCAAGTTAACATTCATTGGTGGAAGAAATGTTTATAGCAAACAAGCAAGACCAGTAAGCAGATAGCGATGGATGTTTGATCTGCTAAGACCAGTTTCTTTCATGTTTTATCTATGTATCTGGAGACTATAGTGCCTGTGAAAAAAACTCTTTTCAGTGACAACAAATCTTAATAAAGGTGATAGTGTTTTTATAGGAATAATGGTTGTTATCTGTGTTATTACCTAAATTTATGTTACATTTCTTTTTCATGTCCACTTGTTAATTTCTTCAGTTAAGAAATTTATGTATAGATTGATTATGGAAATATACTTATTTTGGTATCTGTTCCATCCCCTTTTTCACACACAATTTCCCCGAAATAAAAATGTAATATATACAGAAAGCATGTATTTATTGATATTAAAGGTTCGATTTTCATTTGTTCACTTTGGCAGCAAAAAACAATTGAACATCGAAATTAGGAACCATTTTATTGATACAGTGAAAAATTTTATTTTTCGCCATTGCTTAATTAAATGTTTCATTAGTTATGAATTTTGAGGAGAGAAAACTTGTTTTAAAACAATACTGGGCTGGTAATTCCTTTGCTCAAATTCGAGACAACATTGCTGCATTGTTTCCTGAACGACCAATACCAGAACGCAGTTCACTTCAGCGGTGGTTGCTCGTTTTGAGGAAACTGGGAGTATTAACCCGATATGTTCCTGTGAGCGAAAGCGACGACTTCAAGCTGGTGCGGCTCCAGAGGATGAAAATGAGGCAAAACTTGTTGTTCTTGCTACAGTAAACGATGATCCTTCCAAGAGTATTCGACAGATTGGCCAAGAAACTAGACTTAGTAGATCGACCATCCATAATTATCTGCAATAAGAAGGTTTAAAAAGCTACAAAAAAGAGAACCATCAAAAACTCTTACCGACCGACCTTTTCCCCCGAATAGAGTTTTGTGAAATCCTGACCGAAAAAATTATTTCAGCCCCAAGATTTGTTAGAAACATTTGTTTCACGGATGAATGCTCATTTGGATTGACTGGCTCTTCAAATCAACAAAATGATCGGATTAGGGCATTCCAAAACCCACATATAGTGCATGACAATCGGGACCAACGTCGATCAACTGTAAACGTGTGGATCGGCATTTTGGGGCGCCATGTTATAGGTCCATTTTTCATTGATGGCAGTTTGAACGCCAACAAATATGGCAATGTGCTTTGCAATGACATTTTGCCTGCTGTAGAAGCCATCCAGCCATTAGAACGGGTTTTTTACATGCAAGATCGGGCGTCGTGTCACACTGCACTGCAAAATAGGCGTTCTTTAAACGAAACATTTGGTGATAGGTGGATCGGAAAGTTTGGAGCAATTAATTGGCCACCTCGTTCTCCGGATTTGAATCCCTGTGATTTTTTGTTTGGGGATTCATTCAAGATCGTCTCTACCAGAGAAATAAACAATATGCAAATGTTCAAGAGTTGAAACTTATACATATTAAAATACATGTCGCAATTTTGAACAGATGCTTGCATATTGTACCTCTGCAGAAGGTGGTCATTTTTGAACAATTTCTCTGATGTGCCACATCTAGTCTTGTATTTTATTTATTTGTTTATTGTTCTTGTTTACCTCTGTGTTTGATGTTAAATATATAGGTGGTTATTCACTTTCTTTGTAGCATGTAATTAAATAGATCTTTTAAGAGCCGCCAATCCGTATTTTCTTTTCGCCAATTCCACGATAACTCAGTTGTGAAGTACAATCACATTTCAAGATTGGTTCTTGGTTTGCTCAACAAATGTATCCACCCAACTCGCCGTCCTTAACAATTATTAACATTAACCTAGCTTTTAGCTTTACCAATGACAAAGACAAGCGACATATCGTCGATCCGTCTGTTGCTAATCTAAAATGAATTAGACAATCAGCCATACACAAATTGGAATGATTTTCCTTTTACTAATTATGATCATAATAAACGTAACTTTTATTTACCGTATGATTTAAGAACATTATCATCAGGTTTTCGGTTAATTTTCACTGCATAATCACGTTAATTACTACAAGATAGTCCCTCAAAATAAATAAGAAAGGAAAATCGGCTCTGACTCTGAAATAAGAAATTATTATGTTGGCGACTCTGCACATGCATGGCGGGGGTGACGCGCCAAATTCAAGTGGTTGCACTTTTCGAGGCGTTTTTCCAAAAAGCAGCTAAAACTGTGGTATTGAAAAAATTACAGGACGATGGCTGACCATAAGCTTTACAACTTTACTCTTAAAAGTTTTTCAATCAAATCAACCGTACAGACGCAAAAAAACAAAAACCGATTTTCCATGTTAATCTCCTATGTCCAGGGTTCTGCTGGACACCCGGTATGTAACAAAGTGTTATGTTGCTTGTAACAGGTTTGACACTTAAAAGTAAATCTACATTTGCCGGAATGTGAATTCAGACAAATTCGGCAAGCCTTTTGTTTTTCTATAAAACACACCCTATATTTAACTGCTAGTGATTTAAATTTTGCACAATTATAGGTGCGGCGACTAGACTCCCTACAAAATACACTTTGATTTATCGTCTACCAACTCAAAATTAAACCTATCATTTGGTCTCTTCAATTGAGATATCCCAGTTAGGCTAACTGCCTCCAAAGCTGATGCCCTGTTTTCCAAAAATTGAAGAAATGTTTCAATGGTCGTTAGTTTTCAAATATCTCTAGAAGTTTGGTATTTTCGATTAGTGTAGTGATCTAACTTTTTATATAGTAAACAAACCAGAATCATGTCCCATCCATCAACTGGCTGATTCAAGTTTCTTAAGGCACCCATCTGCTGTCTAAAAATGCTTACAAACTCTCGTAATACTGTAGGAGTTCCTTTTTGAATACGTGAAATATCCAACTGTAACACTTTAATTTCAGTAAAGGTATCTTAGAATATTCACAAAGTGCTCAGGGAAAAGAATCACAATTGTCTGGAAAAATATCTCCCTAGTGGTGATCACCAAGCGTAACAATAAAAAAAAGAAAGGTTAACTTAAATACTACTACTTAGCTTGACACGACGCTATTACTGATGGTCACAAAGGCTATGCGCCTTAGGTCCAAAACAACGCAAAAGGTAGTGGCTATTGGCCCTCCAAAAATTATGGTGGTAGCTGCCTGCCTCTTACAATAGTGGTGGTTTTCGAACAATAAGGTGGTGATTTGCACCTCTCGGTAACAATAAGGTGGTGATTAACCTTCAGAAACAATAATGGTGCCTGGTAGCCCCCTTGGAAACACTAATTGGTGGCGGCAGGCCTCCTTGGAAACACCCTAGGAAGGACATTATTTACTAAGATGCCCCTTGACCTAGTTTATTTTTCATTTACATGTATGTTTCGTGAAGCGATTACATACACAAGTTAACCAATAAAGTGACAGGAAAATTTTTCTCATGAACATCTTTACATCAAATGGACTTTGTAAACTTAAAATCAATAAATAAAATAAACAAAAGTTATTCAGTAATTGAAACAAATCCACCCAGACAATTTAATCCCTTAATGACCCCAGATTGGATTGGAAAAATCCAACAAATAAAGAAAAATCATAAAACTCTAAACATAGATAAATTAATGAATAATTACCTCGTCCACGAGGGTTTCCAAAAGCAGAACAAATAAAACACGTGGTGTGGCTGCTTTCAGCCCTCACATTCACCTTGCTGACACGTGGTACAGTGGCTTATGTGGCCCTGGATCGTAGTATAGGTTGACAAATGCTTTGCTTGTAGGCCCAAACTCCGCTAGAAAGAAAATACAAAAGGCTCAGTGGAAGGAAAAGAAAACCCCTCAACCAAGAAGATGGCCGACGTGAACTTACTTCTTGCTGCACAATCCCGAAATTCGGTTCAACTTCCCTCATCCAAAAATGTCCCAAAAACTGGTCGAGTGACCCCAAAACTAACACCAACTAAGGGAAGGTGAAATAATACTACAAATCGACTAAATCCCACTTAGTGGTTTACACTTTTACGTCGAAATGAGTAGCAGCGAAGAGATGAGTGGTGTCTTCCACGTGTCTTGATCCAAAAAGAAAGATCTTCACCAAAATTCCGATTTTCAATAGATAAAAGGTGGAGGTGGGGAAAAGATATTGGTCGATACCGCCAGCGCGCAACGAACAATTGACGAATGACAACTCTCATTGTTATCGAAAGGCGTTTAAGGACGACACCCAAAATACTTGCTCTCGCTACCCTTTTTACTCCTCAGAAAATAAGCAAAATGTACCACTTTAAGTTTGTCCCACATGTTTTCCATTTCATCTGATGATATTATCATAAAATAACGTTTGACTTACCAATAGCTAACAATGGGCTATTAGGTGCAAGCAAAGAATTTGCAAAGTCCTCTCAAACATGGCGGACTTCCGGCCAAGAAACTGAAGCACTTAGGCTGATAGGCAGTCACCACCATATCTACACAATTCACCCATTGCCAAAACAAATCCGCCAATATATCAGTCAATCAATCCGACATTTGAAATAAGTCAGTTGTTTATTTATTTCCAAGTTTTGGGGTTATAATTTCCCAAACTTAATAAAATCTGTGGCCTCCCTTATTGAAACAAAAGCAAGGAAAATGGGCGCAACTCACTGCCAGCATAGTTCTGAGACCCCTGACAAGACAAAACGCGAACCCTATCCACCTTCCACAGGTTAGCAAAAAAAAAAGGTAAATAAACAACCTCAAATCTTTACACTCGAGCAGAACAACAAACGTTTCAGCCCCAAACAAACGACAAATATCCTCATTTGCAAGACTTATTCTAGCGACAGTTTTTAACCGTTACACAACATTAAATTGATATGAGAGTTTATAATCATAGCCTCATTATTATATCTACCATCCAAAAGCTTCAGAGCTTCTGCATAAGATAAGACGAATTAACTATAGGGAGGGTACTAATCAAAGCGAAAGCCTCTGCCTTCACATACTTTCGCAAATAATAGTATATTATTAATCGAGCTTTTTATGAGCCATTATTCCTTTAGGGGGACGTCTCACGTGGGAATAATGGCCATAAAAAGCGCGTTTAATACTATATTTTATCCACGGCCATTGCCTAATAATAATTACAAATTGTAAAATCTTATAGATAGTGTAAATACATAATATGTGTGCTTTGTGTCCTTTTCAATACAATGGAACTGCAGATAGCGGGTGTAGGACAATTAAACAGCTACTTCACAGTTGCGAATGCGCCAACGTTTCGATCTTTATTTAGATCTTCTTCAGGGCTAAAAGATATGGTAAATGAACATTCTATAAAAACACTCGATGCATGAACAAAATCATTAAAAGATATCGATCAAAAATACACATAAGCACATCGATAAAATGCATAAAAGTACATATTTACCAATTAAAAAATAAAAAAATTAAAAAACAAATTTGACAGCTAACAAATACACTTAACTTTCTACAATAAAGACATAAACCGTGCATCTGTGCGTGCCTATTTTCTCAAAGTGATAGACGGTATACTCTGATAAATTGTGGATTTGCTTACCTTAATTCGGTTTGAGAAGCATGTCACCTAAGCTACATGTATGTCTTTTACCGGACATAACAATAAAACAATGATTAATCCACAAACAGGCAACGACCACACGAATTCAGGACAAAACGAAACATCAACCGCCAGGGACAGAATAAACGATGGAAAGATATTAGTTCTCCTATCACCAGTGGGCGGAATACTATTATGGTCTTTTTTATATAAAACTAAATATTTGCTTTCTCCTTTTTTTTTTATTTTTTTTTATAAATATATTATATTAAATCTATTGTAATTATACTGATGTTGGGAATGATAGACTTCTTTATTTTTTCTTGATGTGATGCAACAAGTTACAATAGATTACATTTAAGTTTTGGATGTCCGTTCTGTCATTAATAGTGTCGTTAATGTAAATGTGCACCATCTCACTAATACCCCGTTTGTAATAATTATTTTCGCGGTCCAATATGTCAACATTCTCAAAATCGAAGGAATGGTCCTCCGTAAAGTGGTGTTGGGCTAAGGCCGTCTTTTCTCTCTTATTCCGATTTATTTCGCGACAATCATATTCGTGTTGATATACTCGATTTTTTAAGTATTGTCGTGTCATCCCTATATAAAACTTACTACAGTTTTTACATTTTATCCTATAAATTAATTCTGATTGCAGACCTGTGGGAATTTGATGTTTTAAGTTTGAAAAGATCTGGTTAACGGACCTGGTCTGATAAAAAGCTAGCTTTATATTAGGGTTATTTTTGGATAAGCGACTCTGTATTCTTTCTGACAGGCCTCCAACATACGGAAACTTACAGTACATTATTTTGACAGCTGTTCGGCGATCAGACGTATCCGAAATCTGGTGTCTATATTCATTCCATATTCGGTTCACGAGATTATTTTGATAATTGTTAAGCTTCAAGACATCTTTCACTTTTTATATGTTAGCACTATGAAACGTTGGACTGCTAAGTTTAATGGCTCTATAAAACAAGTTTTTAATTATGGCAGCCTTTTGATTAGTTGGGTGGGATGATAGATAATTAACAACTCTGCCCGAAGACGTTGGCTTAATATACCAATCCGATAACAAGGTACCATCTTGGTTCCTAACAATCAACGTATCCAGAAACGGAAGTGCATAGTTATTATTTTCCGTTACCATAGTGAACTGTATTTTATGGTGAAAGCTGTTAAAGAAATCTAAGATTTCAGGAACCGCAAGCTTTGGGCAAGTCAAAAACGTGTCATCAACATACACCTTGATCCACGGTATTGAAAACGGCAGCTTTTTAAGAACCTCAGTAATAAGGTGGTCCATCACTAAATTAGCCAACACTGGACTTGCCGGGTTACCCATAGCAGAGCCATCAAGCTGTTCATAGAAATTACCCTGAAACACAAAATAACTGCTCTTAAAGAGAAACTGAACCAACTCACAAAACGATTCCCTCGATAAGGTGGTATAAGCCGAAATATGTTTCCATTTGTTTTTAATTATGGACAATACCAAAGCGACTGGTATGTTTGTGAAAAGTGACACCACGTCCAGTGAAATGAGAACATAATCAGCCGGAACTCGTATGCATTTTACAAACTCCACAAATTCAAATGAGTGTTTAACATTATAATGTGATGTTGTTGCAATATTGTTCAATACGTTATGCACAAAACGTGCAAGTTTATATGTTGGTGAGTTAATGCAACTAACAACGGGTCTCATGCTTAAATTGTCTTTGTGGGTTTTCCTCAACCCATACAAACGTGGGGGCACGCCGTTGTACGTTCTCAACTGTACAGCTTCTTCCCTAGTAAGGTTGCCATAATTAAAAACCTGTTTTGTAGAGCCATTAAACTTAGCAGTCCAACGTTTCATAGTGCTAACATAAAAAAAGTGAAAGATATCTTGAAGCTTAACAATTATCCCAATAATCTCGTGAACCGAATATGGAATGAATATAGACACCAGATTTCGGATACGTCTGATCGCCGAACAGCTGTCAAAATAATGTACTGTAAGTTTCCGTATGTTGGAGGCCTGTCAGAAAGAATACAGAGTCGCTTATCCAAAAATAACCCTAATATAAAGCTAGCTTTTTATCAGACCAAGTCCGTTAACCAGATCTTTTCAAACTTAAAACATCCAATTCCCACAGGTCTGCAATCAGAATTAATTTATAGGATAAAATGTAAAAACTGTAGTAAGTTTTATATAGGGATGACACGACAATACTTAAAAAATCGAGTATATCAACACGAATATGATTGTCGCGAAATAAATCGGAATAAGAGAGAAAAGACGGCCTTAGCCCAACACCACTTTACGGAGGACCATTCCTTCGATTTTGAGAATGTTGACATATTGGACCACGAAAATAATTATTACAAACGGGGTATTAGTGAGATGGTGCACATTTACATTAACGACACTATTAATGACAGAACGGACATCCAAACCTTAAATGTAATCTATTGTAACTTGTTGCATCACATCAAGAAAAAATAAAGAAGTCTATCATTCCCAACATCAGTATAATTACAATAGATTTCATATAATATATTTATAAAAAAAATAAAAAAAAGGAGAAAGCAAATATTTAGTTTTATATAAAAAAGACCATAATAGTATTCCGCCCACTGGTGATAGGAGAACTAATATCTTTCCATCGTTTATTCTGTCCCTGGCGGTTGATGTTTCGTTTTGTCCTGAACTCGTGTGGTCGTTACGTAAAAGACATACATGTAGCTTAGGTGACATGCTTCTCAAACCGAATTAAGGTAAGCAAATCCACAATTTATCAGAGTATACCGTCTATCACTTTGAGAAAATAAGCACGTACAGATGCACTGTTTATGTCTTTATTGTAGAAAGTTAAGTGTATTTGTTAGCTGTTAAATTTGTTTTTTAATTTTTTAATTTTTTAATTGGTAAATATGTACTTTTATGCATTTTATCGATGTGCTTATGTGTATTTTTGATCGATATCTTTTAATGATTTTGTTCATGCATTGAGTGTTTTTATAGAATGTTCATTTACCATATCTTTTAGCCCTGAAGAAGATCTAAATAAAGATCGAAACGTTGGCGCATTCGCACCTGTGAAGTAGCTGTTTAATTGTCCTACACCCGCTATCTGCAGTTCCAGTGCAAATACAATTATTGATATGTCAAAGTGACACTCACGTTTGACGGCAAAACCGGTGGCACCAGTGCATTTTTTATGCTGCGGCGTTTGATATTGCGTTGTTGCCTACTCCTGCTGGTTGCCAAGGCAACATATATAACTTAAATGGCGAGCGGAAATAATATCATTATTCCCGCTGTTTCAACTCATATATCCCTCTGACGCTATATGAGCCCTATTTAACTTTCGTCAACAAGCTGAATATCAGTATATTATGAGGTGGTCGTGGACAAAATAATTTTTCCACATCAGAAAGTGAACGATTCTTATCTATAACAGCTGTAAAAATCTCTATAAATAGTTTATACTGATTTAAGCTTTTTCCATCAAAAATAGGAATTTCTATGCATGCTAATTTTGCTGTAGGCATAACAGAACTAGGACCAAAAACATTACTCACATTGTTATTAGATATGTTTTGCAAATTTGGGCCCTGACCTGTTGAAAAGAGTCTTAAATTAATTTTTGTTAGACTGTCATAGTGAACACATTCAAATTCCTCTGAGTTATCTTCTTCATCTGAACTCAAGTACAATAACTGCACCTTCATTAAATCTATTAAAATTATCAACTAAAGTTTCCTTTCTAGCCTCTAATTGCTGTATAAAAGCACTGGTTAGTTCATCACCTTCATGCTCTGTTAAATATCTACCTATTCTCAAAGTGCTAGACTGGATTTGTTGAATAGACAACCTAAGCTTCGTTATTTCTTTTTTAGACATTTTGCTTTCATACAGTTTATACTTAACTAATGTCCAAATACATGAAAATGTGGTCTGAAAATTCACAAAGACGCTTATTCTATAGGAAAGAGTGAAAGTGAAAGTGAGAATGGCTGGCCAATGAAAGTCGTCAGCAGAATTTTTTGACCAATCAAGGTTGTCAAAATTCTCACTTTCACTCTTTCCTATAGAATAAGGGCGCAGAAAAAAAACAACAACAAAACAAAGGAAAAAACTGACACTACTGACAGACAATCATATAGAACCGCTAGCTTTTGCCGCCATCTAGGAGCAACAAGTCAAAGTTCCAAACTCTCCTTCATTCGCCAAAATTCGAACAGTTGATTATTGACAACTGACATGTAGGCAGCAACGGAAACGGAAACTCGATTTTTCCACGTGCCTCGTGCTTCCACTTGGATTTGGCGGGAAATTTAAATTTGTAACTTTGGTTTTCCTACCTTGCTCTCTTCGTAAATGGTTCTTTCTATGGGAAGCTATCCATTTTTTTTTTATCTTGGTGGTTCCAGAAAACCTTGGCTATTTGGCTATAAATTCTTGAAATAAAACCTCTTTAATTTAATTCTTAACAGCCTGATCTTCTTTATTGTCTAACTGTGAGAAAAAAAAGGTTTATAACATAACTAGGTTTACAGAAAATAGATTACAAAAAAAGTAGTCAGCTGATTCGACCGTCTTATTTGACAGCATAACGACGACTAACTTATCACTAACATGTCACTCTTGTTTATTTACAAAACACAGTTGCCACACTCACTTTTAACATAACAGTGTTGCCTTCTGTTGGATTGCATCCAATATGCATAATTTGGTTAATAAGTGAGGGAGGATAGTTATTTTTAATCAACATTGTTTTAATGTAATTGAAGTTTTTTGATGAAACTGGTTGCCTGAGAGTTGCAAGCTTCTATATTTTAAGTTTTAAATGATGTTAATTTTCCGACTCATGGGATGTTCGGAGTGATAGTTCAAAAACCGTTCCGAGAAAGTTGGTTTGTGGTACCAATCAGTAATTATTGAACCATCCCCCAGCCGTATCACCCTGACATCCAAGAAGGGTAAGCAATTATCGTCTTCTTTTTCAATAGTGAATTTGAGCTTTTCATGGAAATTGTTAAAAATTTTGATTATCTCGTCACATTTAGATGTTGGAATGGCAGTAATAATATCGTCGACATATCGATAGAAAAAGGGTAACTATAAAGACAACTTTGATGACGATGTTAGCGCAAATTGGGGACATGCAGTTGCCCCTTGCTGGACCAAATACTTGTTTGCAATACATGTTTTCAAATTGAAAGTAATTACTTTCCATACAAAATTCGAAAAGCATTTTGACTGATTGTAAGTCGAGAGTTGTATGTGGTTCTACAAGATGCCATCTCTCTTCAATAAGTCAAGCTACTAATGTAAGTGGTATGTTTGTGAACAAGGAGACGACATCTAAAGATACTAAACTGTATCAGTGTGGAATTTTGTTATTACGTATTTGCTGACAAAATGTGATGGAATCCTGAACATGACGTTGGTCTATCACAAAAGCGTTTTTTTAGAATATTTAATTTTAACGTTTTTTTAGAATATTACTAACGAATTTGGTTATACTGTATAGATCATAGTAAGAGTTAAAGATACTATTGGTCTCAATGGGACATTAATTTTATGGATTTTCGACAAAAAAAAATTTGGGTGCCGTCCCATTGTTGCACTTAAGAGATTTCGCCTGTTCTTTTTATATTAATTTGTTATTTTACAATAAATAGATGTGTTTGTTTTGTATTGCAAATGTGGGATCTTTATTAAGTACGTTGTGGGTGGAGGTGTCATCTAAGAATTCTTTGGCCTTTGTATTATACCCAATTTTTTTCTTAATGACGGTGGTATTTTCCTTGTCAGCTTTAGTATTAATGATATTGTTTTTGAATTTTGTGAAAGTGAAGTGGACGCAGCATACTTCAGGTGAGTTGTTTTTATATTATTGTGGCTCAACTCCCTCAATGAACCTTTCGGAGGCAAATCGCGTTTGAAAACATTTAGGGGCTGATGGGTATGCCAGGTGAATTAGTCTGTCTATGTCTGCCTCAAATTCTTGTAATGATTCACCTCACTTTTGCTGTTTCATCCTCAGCTGGGCCTGAAACACGATTTCTTTGTGCACATTTCCAAATCTTAGTTGCAGAGATTGTACTAAAGCTGCATAATTACTTTGATCAGCTGCCGATAGAGATTTGGGTAGTTCAGCCGCTTTTCCACGAAGTGCTACCACTAATGATGTAGCTTTCTGGGACTCGGACCAGCCATTAGCTTTTGCAGCTGCCTCAAATTGGGTTTTATAAATTTCCTAGGCCGTAGAACCGTCATAGTCGGGAGGCTTAATTTTAGCGTTGACTGTGCTAAAACTTTCTGTAGGCACGTTGTTGTCCTCAAGTTATTCCCGGAATTTCCTTTCTAGCTCGAGAACCTTCTGGTTGACAGCTTCGATTCCTTCGTTAACGGATTGCATTATTCTTTCTTCCAATTGTTACTCCTTAGCTGCGAGAATGGTCACTAATTCTTCTTTGAACCGTTTCTGTTCTTCCTTTTGTTCTAAATGACGTCGCTCCTCTACTTGATCATGTCTTTCTTGTTTCTCTTTTTGTTCGTTATAACGTTTTTCTGCTCCTCTTTTTGTTTTTCCTGTTCCTCTTTTTGTTCGCTATAACGTTTTTTCTGCTCTTCCTTCTGTTGTTGCATAAGGGAGAGCAGGGTGGCAAGTTGATCCTCCATCGCTTGATGCTGGCTTCTAGTCACTGGCATAAATATGTAATATCCGGAAATGAAGCACTCACTTACAGTTCAGCAATATTAGTCCTCAAATTCCCACTGGAATCCCACTTCTGATACCAATTATTGCGAACTCAGGGTTCAATAATTCTAGTGTAGCGATTTAACACGAAAACACTATTTATTTATCTCACAAATACGCACAAGTACAATTCGACTACTAAATAACTCAGTACTTAACATTTTATAGCCTTCTATATTCTATTATCGTTTGGTACTTTAGCTTACCTATAACTCGATTAAATAAGACTGCTACTAACGGCGCCGCTATTCGCCTTTTATACAAAATCCTAAAAATATAGAAAAGCCTACAACATTCTTAGAAGAAAAATAATTGATAAGAGACACACAAAAAAAAAGGTCGTAAATAACTGCGTTCTAACTAAGTAGAGGAATAAATCACTCGTCTGGATAGGCCGCGATCTGCGAAGTTCCAACCTCCAATGTTGCTTCGCCTCCACAGCTGCCGCTCACCGTATCATTATCACTAGACCCAATAGAGTATAATACAAAGGCGAAAAGCCAAAAAATTATTAGATGACACCTCTACCTACAACGTACCGTAATAGTTATTTTCATTACACTACTCGGAAAATGACCATTTTCCACGCTAGTTAACTGTACAGAAAATACACATTTGCCGTAAGGGAATGGAAAAACCGTTTTCCGTGCGCTGTTTATTTGCCGTTCCCAGTTGTATATCACTACTTATATTAAAATAAGATGGTCACCAGTGGCGAACTTCAGCTTTAGCAAGTATCCTTGACAACTTCTATTATTTGATTTGTTGATTTTGATTTCTCTGTCAGACTTTTACCACCCTATTGTCACATACAACTTTTCATGTTTGAAAATTAAGTAGTTTTGATAATATATATTATATAATTTAATTAGTGTAATGAAAAGTATCGTTCATTACACGTCCGAAATGCCTTTTCCCGGGCTTACATGACTTTCCGTGCTCGGCTTCGCCTCAGACGGAAATTTGCCACGCGCGCACGGTAAAAGGCTATTTTCGGTACTCCTAATGAAATATGTTATTACGTTGTAAGTCCTGAAAATATAGTTTTACAGTAGGAGTAAGATGTCTGGAATTTCGAAACGACTACTGTAAAACGTTAACG
The DNA here is from genome assembly GCA_951812265.1 of Taphrorychus bicolor. Classification (NCBI taxonomy): domain Eukaryota; kingdom Metazoa; phylum Arthropoda; class Insecta; order Coleoptera; family Curculionidae; genus Taphrorychus; species Taphrorychus bicolor. The sequence goes on along the minus strand of OX638303.1, from coordinate 8,150,793 downwards.
GACGTATGATGTACAACATTTTACTTCATACTTATTTATAAACAGGAAAAAAATAATTTTATGCGTGGCGAATCTATTTTTGACAAATCTGCCACTTTGACCAATAGTTTTATTACGGTATCCTGTACCGGTTCCGGTATAGGTACCGGAACAGGTTACAATGGATTTATAGAAGATGTGTCGGTACTGAATACTGTAAAATTTCTTTACGATATCCAATTCTGTAAAAAGCTATTTACCGGATTAAAATCAAGTACGTAAAAGTGTTCTAAATGATACAGTATGAAGTAAATGCCCTTTACTTGCAACACTTTTTATATTCAGGCTTAAATTTAGGCAAGTATTTTTCATTTTTTTATTGATTTTAAAATGGTAGTACGTTAGTCTAACTTCATATATTACGATTCAAATATTATTTTTGGAATTTTAACATAACAATTCACAAAAAAAATGGGTGTTGCAATCTAGGAGCGTGATGCTTCCTTCTTGTAATACCCATTTATTTTCGGGCAAAAAAACATGTTAAGTCTCGCTAAATGGATCTTGCAACAGCAAAAATAAAAAAAAATCATCTGGACACTATTTGCTGAAAAAAAACCGTTGTTTTGGCAAAAAAACCTTTATTTTTACAAAACAAGTAACCACTGAGGTAACTTCAAATAAAAACAAGCATCTATTCTTAAAAATAAAACCTAAAGAAATCTTTATTTTTACAAACCAAGTAAAAAGTGCAGCAACTTCAAATAAAAACCTTTAATCTTAAAAATATAACTAAAAAAAATATATTTCCCAAAAACTGAAAGACGCACTATTTTACTAGCCAGGTAATTAAAAACTCAACATCTTTATTAAAAAAGAAATGTTTTCATTAAACTCTTAACTGATCACTTTACCAATGTTTTGTAGATTTTGCACATCAAAGGTGTAATGGTTTCGAAAAACTTTTGGATTATTTAGTTTTGAAACGATTTGTTCAGTTTCAACTAACGAAAAATCATCAACAAGTGGAAATGTGAAAGTATTATTGTCAGTTATTTACTTTCTCATAAATTTGCAATAATAGAGCGGCTGTAAATCGGCTCGCAATATTTCGCAAACCCAGCCTATCTAAAACTTCTCACAAAATTTTAACTTTTTATTGGAAAACCTAACTACTAGATAATCCCCTAATGAATATAGATTTGGTAATTCGGTATTTGGCATCTCACTAGCGATGGCACTTGAAGCAAGGTCGTCATGTTCCTCGTACTCTAAAAGGTCTTTGAACGACTCAAAATCAGAACTCGAATCATGCAATGAAATTTGAATGTCTTCGTCAGAACTGCCATTTTCAACCAAATCTTGTACTTTGCGCTTTTTTTGTATTTTTAAGACCCTTGAAGATGATTGCCCACTAGTCGACGGGTTAGCTGCAGCCTCAAAAGCTAAAATTGAATCAGCTTCATAATCACCAAGCTCTGTGACACTTTTAGTGGAGAAATATTTAATCTCTTCTTCTTCTTCTTCTTGACTTGTTTCTTTTCTTTTGGTAAGCGATATTTTTCCAGAACCGAAATCATTTAATGTAACCATACATCTCTAGTGTGGCTTGTGTCGCTTCTTATGATCCAAGATGGAAGTCGCTTTAGAACTTGCGAAGGGTCGTAGGGGTGTACACCTGTTGCTTTGTAAGTTTATGGCCACTACACTTTGTAAGTGTATGGTCACGTTTGCTCCAACTTTTTCTAAAGCTAATTTTAGCAGGGATGGAATCCCATCTTTTGAAATACTACCCCTATTTTTTAACTTCCAGTTTTCCAACACCTTTCTCAGGCCCCATTTAATGGTCTAAAAAACGCGTCAAGTGGTTGATATACATGAGTATTGTTCGGGGGTAAAAACACGAAACGTATGTTCAGATTTTGGCACTCTCTTATCACAAGTAAAGAAAGATGACTGGAAAGGTTGTTTCTTATCATAATTTTTTGGACGATCATCATAAACCAGTCCTCAAAGATAACTGCATCAAACCACCCCCTTTTGGTTCTTCCAAACCGACAACCAGGTGGTCCATGTTGCTTCCAGGTGTCATAGAGATGCTCACTGCGATATACTACGTAGGATGGTAGCATGATACCATCAGCTATTCCAGCTATCATAAGTGACACAGAAGCTTTGGTAGAATCGATAGATCTTTCCGGATGTTTGGCTTCCCTTCTTTACTATCACTTTTGTTTTGCCAGGGTCGTCTGTAACGTTGGTTTCATCATAGTTTATAATATGGCTTGAGGGGATATTTTTAAGAGATATCCCTAATTCTTTAAAATACTCCGTTATAATTTCCTCAGAAACTCCTAAACGACTCAGCTTGACATTTTTACAATACCTTTTTGTTAATGTATCCTTATTTTCTGACAAAAATCTATCAACCCATTTACGCCCTGGCATATTATTGTGGAATCTTGATATAATGTTACGGTTCGCAGCGACACCGCATCGGAGGCGGGACAACGCCTGTGGTTGGTGGAGCATCGCGACCTATCCGTGCTGCGTCATGGCTGACACGGGTGATTTATTGCTCTGTTTATCTAGAAGGCAGTTGTTTACAACCTTTTTTTTATGTCAGATTATTCAAGAATTCTTATCAAGAACTTTCTAGGTTTTTCTGTAATTTTAGGATTGTGTATAAAAGGAGAATAGCGCGCGCGATTACGAGTAGTCTTATTTTAATCGAGCTATAATAAGTAAGCTAAAGTACGAAACGATAATAGAAGGCTATAAGTGTTGAGTGTGTATTAAGTAGTGAGTTATTTAGTAGGCGAATCGTACCTGTGTGTATTTGTGGGACAAATAAATAGTGTTTTTCGTGTTAAATCGTTACACTGGAATTATTGAACCCTGAGTTCGCAACAATTGGTGCCAGAAGTGGGATTCCAGTGGGAATTTGAGAACTAATATTGCTGAACTGTAAGTGAGTGTCTCATTGCCGGACATTACGTGTTTATGCAAGTGACCAGAAGCCAGCATCAAGCAATGGAGGATCAACTTGCCACCCTGCTGTCCCTTATGCAACAACAGAGGGAAGAACAGGAAAGACGTTATCTAGAACAGAAGGAGCTGGAAAAACGTGATCAATCACAGGAGCGGCGTTTTCTAGAACAGGAGAGACGTTATAATGAACAAAAAAAGGAGCAAGAAAGACGTGATCGAGTACAGGAGCGACGTTATCAACAACAGAAGGAAGAGCAGGAAAGACGTTATCTAGAACAGAAGGAAGAGCAGGAAAAACGTGATCAAGTACAGGAGCGACGTCATCAACAACTCAAAGAAGAATTAATGAACCATCTCGCAGCTCGGGATCAACAACTGGAAGAAAGAATAATGCAATCCGTTAACGAATCCGTTAACGGCGTTAACGACGGACTCGAAGGTGTCAACAAAAGGATTCTCGAGCTAGAAAAGAAATTCCGGGAACAACTTGAGGACGACGACGTGTCTACATAGAGTTTTAGCACAGCCAACGCTAAAATTAAGCCTCCCGATTATGACGGTACTACGGCCTGGGAAATTTATTAAACCCAATTTGAGGCAGCTGCAAAAGCTAATGGCTGGTCCGAGCCCCAGAAAGCTACATCAATAGTGGTAGCACTTCGTGGAAAAGCGGCTGAACTACTCCAATCTCTGTCGGCAGCTGATCAAAGTAATTATGCAACTTTAGTACACACTTTGCAACTACGATTTGGAAATGAGCACAAAGAAACTGTGTTCCAGGCCCAGCTGAGGATGAGACAGAAAAAGTTAGGTGAATCCTTACAAGAATTTGAGGCAGACATATACAGACTACTGAATCTTTTCAAACGCAATTTGCCGCCGAGAGGTTCATTGAGGGAGTTCGCGATAGTGACATGAGATACCACTTATGTCTAGTAAGGCCCAAGGATATCAGCGAGGCACTAGTTCGGGCGAGAATACGTCTATGACGATAAACTTGTTGGATATATCATACAACCATTACCCAACCCTATTATGTTAAAGTCAGTCACTGGAGAATCTTGCCCCATAGATGGAGAAGCCGATGTCACCATCATTATTGGAGAAAGACTTGAAGTTCTCCATAAAGTGTTGGTTGCCAGGATCAAAGACGAGTTTATTTTGGGAATAGATCTCATCAGGAAACATGGATTCTCCTATGATCATAAACGGAATATTCTCACGTTTGGAGATGAGGAGTTTGCATTAACCAATGGAGGTGTGGAAAATAGTATCCGTTTACTGGTGGTGGAAGATGTGAAAATCCCTCCAAATTCAGCACAAATTGTCACAGTGACTTCTGAAAATGATCCTGGGTGGTCCATAGGACTTATAGAACCTAACCTAGATTTGACGAATGAAATCATGATACCGCATTTATTTTATTTATTTAGCGTATGGCGTTTCGACACATTCAAGTATACAACAATAACAAATATAACAGCCTTAGGTAAATTTACAAACAAACATCAAGGTTATTTATATATTCTATCGCATCTGGCGTTGCAAGCAGGAACTCCTCGGGGCTGCCTTGGTATGATCGATGGGGACATTCCTCTATTATGTGTGCAATCGTTTGGACCTCTCCACAATCGCATGAGGGGGATGGTAGTTTTCCCCATTTGTTTAAAAAGTATGCACATCTGCCGTGTTGGGTCCTAATGCGGTTTAATGTACACCAGGTTTTGCGTGGTAGATTGAAGCCAGGGGGGCTTTCTGTTATGCAGGGCAAGTTGCTGTTTGGCTGAGCTCTCGATCATTCGTGCACCCATCTGCTTGTGATGTTAAACTCCGTATCTGTGGCAATTTTTGCGGTGTTTGTTGGTGGTTTTCTAGAGCGTAGTCGATTTTTGTTGGCGTCTTCTATATGATTATGTATTGGGAGCTCTCTGTTGTTAAGTATCTTCTTGTATTCGTTTGTCAGCAAATTGATTCGGCGCAGATGAGGCGGTGGAATGTCGCTTAATACCGGTAGCCATTGAGTTGGGGTGGATTTGATTACGCCAGCGATCATTCTCATGGTGTTGTTCAGTTGCGCATCTATCTTCGTGAGCATGTTAAGCCACACTGGTGCGCAGTACTCCGCGGCTGAGTAGACAAGGCCTAGGGCCGACAATCTCAGTGTGGATGCTGATGTTCCCCATGTCGAGCCACAGAGTTTCTGGATAATGTTATTTCTGGTCTTTAATTTTTCCGCAGTGTTAGTTAGATGTACATTAAAGCTTAACGTTCTATCAAGAGTGATACCCAAGTATTTTGGGTTTTTATTGTGATTAAGTAAGGTGTTATCAAAGTAGACTCTAAGTTCTCTATCAGCCATTTTGTTATTTAAATGAAAGCAGGTTACTTCTGTTTTTGAAGCATTAGGTTGCAGTCTCCATTTTCGAAAGAAACTTCCCATTACGTCCAAGTCATTGGTAAGATTTTCTTCGGCTTCTTCCATTAATTTAGTTTGAGTGGTTAGAGCCCAATCGTCGGCGTAGCCAAACTTTGTTGATGTTGTTTTGGGCATGTCCGCAATATATAGGCTAAACAACAATGGCGAAAGTACTGATCCTTGCGGCAGTCCATTCTTAAGCTTTCTGGGTTTGCTGATTTCTGATCCCATTATCACCTGAAAAACTGTGTCGTTAAGCATGTTTTCTATTAATCTTGATGTGAATTTACAGGGAATTTTGCGTAGGAATTTGTATATAACTCCTTCCCTCCATACGGTATCATACGCTGCTGACAAATCAATGAATGCGACAGAACTCTTTAGTCCCCTTTGAAAACCGGCTTCGATATATGTGGTTAGTGACAATACTTGGTCGGTGCAGCTCTGTTTAGGTCTGAAACCCGCTTGTTCAACTGGGATATCTCTAAGTATTACCGGGCTTATTCTGTTGTAGATCAGTCTTTCCATCAGCTTGTACGTTAATGACAGCAGCGCAATTGGTCGGTAACTTTTTGGTTGGTCTGCTGGTTTACCTGGTTTTTGGATGGCTATTACTTTTGAGCGTTTGAATTCTCGAGGAATTTCACTAGTCTGCATGATGTTTGTGAAGAAGCACGCCAACCATCTCTTCGCGTATTTTCCGCAGTTAATAAGGAATTCAGGATGAATTCCGTCAAACCCTGGGGCTTTCCCAGAAGTAATATCTTTAAGGGCAGCGGATACATCTTCGCCGGTGAAAGGACGAGAGTGTTCAGTTTCTGTAGATTCGTTCTTAAGAGTTTTTAGATGTTCTTTTACTCTTTTTGTATGAGCTTTATCTCTGGGTGCTCTGGATGTCATCACAATATGAGAGGCCACTGAATTTGGTTTAATGGGAGCTTTTTGCCGTTTAGGAGGGTCTCCTCCTCCAAGTTTTCTAATTAGGGACCATGCTTTCCGACTTGATGTTTGGAAGTTTAAATTTTCAACAGTTTCACTCCATTTTTGTTGTCTTGCTGCATTTAAACTATGAAGTAACTGATCTGCGATTTCTTGATCACCAGTTTCTAGGAAGTTTTGATATAATTCTTCGCTGTTTTGAGACCATCCAGGAATATATTCCTCCCGGTACCCTCTTGGTATGCACTTCTTAGCTGTGCTAATTACTGCCCCGACAAACCGAGCGTAGTTTTTACTCGTGGATGGTATCCATCCTAAGCATTTATCTAGTTCCGATGAGAATTTTTTCCAATCAGCTCGCTTAAAGTTCCATCTAGGTCTTGGGATGGATCTTATTAGCGGTATTTGGGTTCCGATCTCCATGATGATTGGGCGATGCTGGCTGTGGGGGAACTCCGAGAGAACTTTTCTTGTAGTGGCCAAAGGGGTATTATTAGGGTCCATTGAGACAAAGCATAAGTCCGGGTTCTATTCCCTGTTCCATGCAGCTGATTTAAATGTGCCTTTGTCTTTAGCATCAAAGATTAGGTGTAAGTGCTCGTCCTCGGTCCATCTGATCAAAGCCTCCCCATTAACATCGCTTTGTCTATACTTCCATTGTTCGTGGTGGCTGTTAAAGTCGCCTAGATATACAGCGGGGTGGGGGTATGTTTTAAGAACATGAGTTGGCCAGGTCCTTGTGGGAGGTTTATAAACGTTGGAGATAGTGATACTTCCAATTTTTGTAGTTACAATCTGTATGTCGTTCTCGGTCGATATAGAAACTACAGATGCATTTTCTATGTTGCTTTTGACATAAGTGGCTGCGCCGTATGCTCCGTGGTACGTTGCACCCAGTAATTCGTAACCTGGTATTTTTCCCCTTTTTTGGAGCTCTTGTTCTGATTCGCAATGAGTTTCCTGGATTGCAACTATGCCGAAATCGTCATCTTTTAATAATTTTGATATGTACTGGCTTTTTGCATAACTAATGCCTTCTATGTTAATCTGACAAAATCGGACTGAGGGTCCGATTTTATCACTCAAAGGGTCCTGAAAAGGACCATTTGTTTTGTTTTGGGTCATGATAATGTCGTAATTCAATTTAACCATTTAATAATTTAGTAATTTAGTGTGTCGTATAGTCAGGAGATCCTTGGACCCAGGGTGCACCACGTGGAGGCGAACTAGCTTTACACCCCATGATACCGCAAACTTTGACTGAAACGAAGAAGACTATGCCAGTACGAGTTGCAAATATTGGAGAATGGACCATCAAGCTCAAAGAAGGAACAGTTCTTGCCAATTATGAGCCAGTACAATGGGTATGCAATTGTGTCGAAGCAGAGACATCCTAAATTAAATCTTCTAACCAAGCTTCTCCAGAAGTTATTGATGCTGTCAAACAAGATTGGGGTCATCTGTCAAGCGAACCACTTAAATCTGCCATAAAATGTACTATGGATGAATCTGATATGTTCAACTTCAAGAGCAACGACAGTCAAACTGATTTAGTTGTCCATAAGATCAACACAGGAGATGCCCAGCCAATACGACAACACCCACGAAGGGTCCCTCTGGCTAAACAACAGGAAGTTAACAGTTTGCTGAATGAAATGTTAAAGGAGGGCGACATAGAAGAATCATCTAGTCCATGGTCGTCGCCTGTGGTCCTTGTTAACAAGGAAGATGGTTCAACGCGGTTCTGTGTTGACTACAGGAAACTTAATGATGTGACCACGAAAGACAGCTACCCATTGCCACATATAGACGACACCTTAGCAATTTTATCGGGATCAAAGTGGTTTTCCACTCTAGATTTAAAAAGTGCGTACAGGCAAGTAAAGATTGCTCCCGAATACAAAGAGAAGGCTGCATTTTCTACTGGTTCGGGGCTATACCAGTTCACTGTTATGCCTTTTGGATTGTGCAATGCTCCATCAACTTTCGAGAGACTAATGGAACTTGTCTTGAGGGGGTTGACTTGGAAAACTTGCCTGGTATAATTAGATGACATAATTGTCATGGAACGTGATTTCGACGAGCATTTGAAGAATTTAAGAGAAATCTTCAACAAGTTACGGAATGCTCACCTGAAGTTAAACTACAAGAAATGCAGCCTATTCCAAAAGCAAGTCGAGTACTTGGGGCATACTATCTCAGAACAAGGCATTAAAACTAGCCAAAGTAAAACATCTGCCATTAAAGATTGGCCAGTTCCCCGAGACGAATACGAAGTAAGGAGCTTTTCGGGACTATGTACTTACTACAGGAGATTTGTAGAGGGATTTGCCGACATCGCAAAACCGCTGCACAAATTAACGGAAAAGAAAACACCGTTCTTGTGGAACAACGATTGCAGTCAGGCGTTTGTAAGGCTTAAATCTGCCCTCTGTTCTAGTCCGATCTTGGCTTACCCTATAAAGGACGGACTCTTTATTTTGGACACGGATGCAAGTAACTGTGGTCTAGGTGCAGTACTCTCTCAAAGACAAAACGGGCAAGAGAAGGTCATTGAATACTACAGTAAGACTTTAAATAAGCCAGAAAGAAACTATTGCGTCACTAGAAAGGAGCTGTTGGCCATCGTTAAAGCAGTCGAACATTACCATCGCTACTTATATGGAAAAAGGTTCCTGATTAGAACTGACCATGGAGCCTTGAAATGGTTATTGCAGATGAAAAACTCTGAAAAACACTGCAGTACGATTTCCAAATTGAACATCGACCAGGAAGGTTTCACGGAAATGCCGATGCATTGTCTAGACGTCCGTGTAAAAAAGATTGTCGGGATTGTCAAAGAACTGAGCAGCGTGAGGAACTTCCTTCTGTAAGGAGAACGTTGGTGGAAACAAACGATGGCTGGACCACACAGACGCTTCGAGAAGAACAAATGAATGATCCAGATGTTGGACCCATCCTCTCTGCAAAGACTGACGACAAGAGAGCAGAATGGCACGAAATTGCTGGTAAAAGTCCAAACCTGAAGGCGCTCTGGGCCCAGTGGCACTCTCTTACTATAGAAAATGGATTACTGAGGAGAGCGTGGGAGAGTCCGGATGGCAAGACCGTAGTCAATCAGTTGGTTGTTCCTGGTAGCAGAAAATCAGATGTACTACAGGAAATGCATAATGGAACAAGTGGAGGCCATTTTGGGGTTAACAAAACCTTGACCAAAATTAAAGAACGATACTACTGGGTGAAATATCATAAAGATGTCGAATCTTGGTGGCGCAAATGCGAAGTTTGTTGTGCCACAAAAGGACCTCAAACAAGATCACGGTACCGAATGGTGCAGTACACTGTAGGTACTCCATTCTAGAGGGTAGCAATTGATGTCGCGGGATCATTTCCTCAGACGGAGTCAGGCACCAAATTCATTTTGGTCGCCATGGATTACTTCACTAAATGGCCTGAAGCGTACGCCCTGCCTAATCAGGAAGCAACGACTGTGGCAACGGTGCTAATAAATGAAATGTTCTGTAGATTTGGAGTCTCTCTCGAGCATTCTGGTCAGGGCCGAAATTTTGAATCGGCGGTTTCCAAAAGGTCATGGAACTTCTCGGAATTTGCAAAACTAGGACAACTCCTTTGCATCCACAGTCGGATGGGATGGTGGAGAGATTTAATCGGACCATGGAACATTACTTGTCTAAAATGGTGACAGATCACCAACGAGATTGGGACCAACATCTACCTCTCATGTTGATGGCATATCGAGGCTCTACGCATGAAGCCACTGGTTATACTCCGGCGAAAGTGATGTTCGGAAGGAAAATGAGACTTCCTGTGATCTCCAGTGATCGAGCCATTCCAGGATGGTGATTTGGTGTGGCTGTAGTCACCCAAACTTAGCCAAAATTGGGAAGGACCTTATACAATTATAAAGAAGAATAATGATGTGGTGTATAGGATCCAGCGGACCTCCAGGTCAAAGATGAAGGTTGTTAATTTGGATCGATTAGCACGATACCATGGAACTCTATCTGTTCGGAACTAACAGCCTTAGGAGGAGGGCAATGTTACGATTCGCAGCGACACCGCATCGGAGGCGGGGCAACGCGTGGGGTTGGTGGAGCTTCGCGACCTATCCGCGCTGCGTCATGGCTGACACGAGTGATTTATTGCTCTGTTTATCTAGAAGGCAGTTGTTTACAGCCTTTTTTTATGTGAGATAATTCAAGAATTCTTATCAAGAACTTTTTAGGTTTTTCTATAATTTTAGGATTGTGTATAAAAGAAGAATAGCGCGCGCGATTACGAGTAGTCTTATTTTAATCGAGCTATAATAAGTAAGCTAAAGAGCGAACCGATAATAGAAGTCTATAAGTGTTAAGTAGTGAGTTATTTAGTGGGCGAATCGTACCTGTGTGTATTTTTGGGACAAATAAATAGTGTTTTTCATGTTATATCGTTACACTGGAATTATTGAACCCTGAGTTTGCAACAATATTTTTACCACTTCGGTCCAAATAGGTCTTAACAATTAACTTTATATCATACACAGTAAAGGGGTAACCCCAATTAGAGGCAACCAATATACCATTTACAAGGCATTTCTCTTCTTCAGCGGTTGAAATGGTTTGACCTCCAATTTTTTTGGGCATAAACCGCCATTTTTCCTGGAAAGGGTACTGGCTGTAATATTGTACAAACGACTTGCCTCCTTAATGGCAGGTGGCCTCTTTTTATTGAGTCTAATGCTCTTTCTAAAGTTTCCAAATTTATACCAGAAAGAAAGTATGAGAAGACAATCAAAAAATAACAGGCTCAAAATCTGAGCTCGAATGGTATTTGATAAGACAATTTTATGATTAAAATAGTCATTGCAATACCAAATATGAAACTACGAAGCTTTGTTTAATAGTTCAACATAAAAACTTAAATTAACGATAATAACGCCAGAATAATAGATTTTAAAATAAACAATTCTTAAAAACACAGTTCTTATGTTCAATTTGTTCTTTAGAATCTGCGTCTAGAACGGAGATTGATATGAAGATTGTTTTGTAAATGACGTTGTATTCGGTTGTCTATATTGAAGATTGGTTAACGATTTTAATTAAGTTTTGTTCACTAACTCCTGCCTTAGCTAAATTTGACACTGTAACTGGATCGATGGGAATGATTAGTTATTTTTTTCTTCTTAATATCCCGGCCAATTTTTTCGGCGGATACGTCGTTTTTTGCAGAATGCGTTAAACTGACTCCATATTGATGATTGACTTTTCTTGGTATTAATCGGAGTCATATTATCTATTTCGTTTTGAATTTCTGCTTTGCAGCTTACACAAAACAGGCCATATCGCAAAAAATAAATTTGAATGTACCAAATTTAACTTAGCTTTCAAACTGACAGATGATGAATCGAAAATTCAACTTTAACAAGGTCTCCAAGTTATATGTATCTATGGCGACGTAATTTATCCGATTTTTTTATCCACTTGCATTTTCTCTTCCTTTCTATTTATCCGATAGCAAACTAGCATTTTATTACCTCCAAATGGCATTAATTGCACATGAATAAAATTGTCAACAAGTGCATTGAAAATTATCGATAATTTTTGGACGATATGCACGAATGCAATTTAGGATGAAAAACTGCGTGCACTCGTGCTTTTTTCTGATTGGTGTTCCGTTGGTGCATGAATTGCATATCGGTCTAAAATTACCTATAATTTTCAATGCACGAGTTTTTCTGTACTTACCGTAATCATGCGGCAACACGTCCACAACACGCCTCACAAACAATTTAAAGAGGACTGATGGTCGAAAGGCGATAGGTTTTATTTAAGGGCGTAATGTCAGGTTGAAAAAAGATGGATGCAGATTGTTGCAAGTCACGTACGCGTTCCAAGACATGGCCATTTACGGTACTTACGAAGATCCCACAACTTCAATACAAAACAAACTTAACAAACACATCGATCTACGGGGTGTTCATTATAAAATTTCATCTAGCAGGCTATGAAAATTTGACAAAAACATAACATAATCAAAATAATTGGACTTTTGTTTCTCCATTCTTTTCTTTTGACATTTCACAGCCAACTAAATGAAGTTTTATAATGAACACCCCGTATTGTCAAACAACAAATTAATATCAAAAAACAGGCGAAATCTATTAAGTACAACAACGGGAATGCCCCCAAAATTTATTTTTTGCCGAAAATCCATAAGATCAATGTCCCATTGAGAGCAATAGTATCTTTTGTTCGCTTTATCTTTTATCAAAGAAACGCTTTTGTGATAGACCAAGGTCATGTTCAGGATGCCTTCACATTTTGTCAGCAAATACGTATTCAGAAAATTTCTGACGTACACATTTTAGTATCTCTAGATGTCGTCTCTTTGTTCACAAACGTGCCACTTACATTAGCAACTTGACTTATTGAAGAGAGATGGCATCTTGTGCCTTCTTGAGACAGCGGTACTGATTTAGGACATACGGTAAATTGGGTTGTTTATGGTTGTTTCTCTTTTTGTTATGCTGCCCATCATTGTAATCTGTTTTGTTTTCGTGTCCAAATATATGTTGTTAAGCGACGTGGATATCTACTCCAAATGTAAGTACATGGTTCTACTCTTGTTTAATTGTTTAGTTTTATAAATGTAATTACATATTCTTAACATTTACATTTATATAAATATTAAAAAAAATTGTACTAGAACACCTGAGGCCACTGCTCTCTTGTTGTTGCTTAGGATCCTGAGGATGGAATAAAACCATTGCGAAACGTCGATAAATTTTCGAAAGAATACTTTCATTTTCTTTCACCGACCCCTCAAACCCATTAAGAAAATTTAGAAGTTGGTTCTAAACAGTACAAATTCAGAGATCTATTACGATGGAGCCACCGATTGTGGCCACTTTAAAAACATTTTAACTTTATTCGGCTTGAATTTAGTTATCAAGTGAGTTTGCCTGACGAAAATAACATATAGAGAGTGGTAGATATTTTTGTCTCTCCATTAAGAAAATTTAGAAGTTGTTTCTAAATAGTACAAATTTACATCTGGGTCGATATCTACAACATCAGATCTCTGAATGTTACCTAGTCAAGAGAACCGCCTGTTGTTTTCTTTATCAGATATTTACTTATCACATCAGCAGAACATTTCAAGTACCAAACAATTAGTGTTTGTAAGTTAATTTCGAAGAGTGCGCATTTATCATTTTATCAAAAGCAAGTCATCAAACGTTTCATTTTAGATTAATTAATAACCAAACCCCAAATGAATTTTTCTTTTAGAATAACAATCAGCAAGTTGGATGTAACCACCTCTTAACCTAGTAGGCGATTCGTATATCGAACGCGGATTTCCAGGCAGGCGCGCGGCATTGCCAAGGTGAAAGTCAGATGTATTTCCAGCTTTTCCGAGTTTCCTAACCTACATCTCGGGTTAGTACATTGACGCGACCGTGAAGTTGTTTGCGTTAAATAACCTAGTTGTAGAAGCTACAAAACATAGAAGATTTAGGTAAGCTGCTGCATTGTTAGATAATTTTAGTTTTAATAGAAATAGGTCAATGGAGCATCTAAGGGGATTTTTTAACAATGCTTTTTGACAGTGGCCTAAAATAGAATTTCAAAGACAAAAATGCAGGTTTCAATTACTTTTGATGTAAAATTAATTGCAAGTGGTGGTGAATTATCATGTATTATAGAGAGTGAGAATTGTTTGTTACAGATATATTAAAAATTTAAAATAATTGCTATTTTCCTGTAAATCTTTTGGCTTAAAATTACGGTAAAATGTAAGTGTTGAAAACGCGCAGCATCGAATTTTTATTTCAAACTGAGTATAATGGGAAAAACATTATAAGTAAATCAATACGATGATAGGGACAAAGCTGTTAAGCTTTCTAATGAAAAGCCTATAATAAAATAAATAATAAATATAGATAATAATATGTGTTAACTTTTAAGTTCAATTTTTTAAAGTTTATAAGAAAAAGCGTCCTAATTTTTAAATTCAATATCTATGTTCCCCACTAAGCTACAATGCAATCGTTCTGAGCGTGTAGATCGTGCTAGCTAACTAGTCAAACTATAGAAGTGCGGATCTGTGCGGGCTTTCTGCAAACTCTGCATTTCTTGTCCACAAAGCAAGAGCAAAGAGCTGTGCTTAAACATTGCTGATAGTAACAAAGCAATCCTGCAAAGGATCGTCCACGCGCCGTTTCTGGTTTGATCCAGAAATACAGTAGTCAACAATTGAAAAGGAAACAGCAAAGTTTAGTTCAGATTCAAATTCAGATATCTCGTTAACTCCTGCGTTGATTTCAGTGCCTTTTGAAGGGTTGGAGTGGGCAGAGATTTCTCTTCATGATTGGCTATGAGTGGCCGCTAATGACGATTTACGCCCTAATATATAGGGTGTAAGTAAAACACTGCAAAATGTTTAAATTTACATTCTTTTGCCGTTCTTAGAATTATTTTTATTAGATTACTTTCAATTTCGTCTCCTTATTTTAATCAAAGTTGATAGGTAATCGTGGGATGAGGAGATATGGTGACAAAAACCACCGACTTATCTGTGGTGCGACGTTTCGTGACGAAATTGTCACTTTCTACACAATTATGATTTAATAAAAAAATAGCTTGCCAATTACACAGTCAAAAAACATATTGCAAACTAAAACATACCTCATATGTTACGGGTATTTCAAATGTCACATATATCGAATAAAAAACACAGATTCTCAACGAAAACGAACACTGAGCGACAAAGACTTAATTAAAATATCGTACTTGTGGATTTCTGGTCCTTTAGAAGGTCGTCAAACCAACTAATAACAGTACCTTAATAAACCTATTTTGCATAAAATTTGTTGAATGTTTACATTATTAGAGATCCCGGAACAGATATGGACGAGTTAAAGTATACTCTCGTGAACCGCATTAATTATTGTTTATTACTGTCTCAAGTATTTCGTGTCTTGTATTTATTAAGGATATTAGAATAAATATGGCTTAATCTCTGAGTATCAGATCTCATATTAACAGTATCATTTAATTTAATGTAGATCATTTCGCCTATGTTACGTTTGAACCAGTTTGCTTCCCTATCTAAAACTCTAGTAGAATCATAATCAAAAATGTGTCCAGTGTCAAAATGGTGAATAGCTAAAGCCGTTTTCTTCTTTTTTATTTTGATTACGAATCCCACAATAGCTTTTTTGTTGGTTGAGTCTGTTCTATAGAAACTGCTTCGTCTGGCCAATATAAAACTTATTAGAAAGGTGTTGGATCGCAGGTGTAGGACAAATAGCCACTTCACTTTCTCGAAATAGCCAACGTTTCGACCTTTATTTTTTGGTCTTCCTCAGGGCTTTTTCAGTCAGTGAAGAATGTCTTCTGTGGTCTGAAAAAGCCCTGAAGAAGACCTAAAAATAAAGGTCGAAATGTTGGCGATTTCGAGAAAGTGAAGTGGCTATTTGTCCTACACCTGCGTTCCAACACCTTTCTAATTATTGATAGGACGCAAAGCGCAATATGATAAAACATATTGCAAGAAGATGGGATGCTATGGATTCTCCCAGACAGCTGAAACAGTGGTATGGGATCCCTAATATGTGTAAAAATTTGACTTATAGATTTAAGGTTGTAAAAAGCCAAACGGGATCCCGTGTTCTTGAAGCAGTGATCAATTTTCTCTGAGAAGCCTTGTATGTAAGAAAATTTGTAAAATTTAAATTTTATGTTGTCAATATTTGTTTTTCTGGCTTTTCTGCTATATTCGTTGATACATTTGTTTGCAAACCCAGAGGGATAATTGTTTTTCTCCAACATTTGTTTGATTTTCCACCTCCATAGTAAATTTTAGATTTGCGTGCTGCATGCATGCAGCATATTGGTCTTGTGGAACAGCCGTTATAGAGTCATCCCCATATAACTTAAAGAATGGTATAGTGAATGGCATTTTTTTAGACACACTTCCACCAAATAATAATAATAATAATAAACGTCTTTATTGAGAAGTGTACACGTTACATACAAGATATACATGTATCCTGTATTGCCTCCTAAAACTATCTAATAACCACCTCCTGTATTGCTTCCTAAAACCTTTCCCCTTTGACAAGGGAATATGGGCAGGGATGAGCAGCAAATAAGCCACATTGAAATAATGCACTTCTATGTACGGGTATTCTAAATTTAAGTTTATTTTTATGATTTAGCTTATCTGTATCTGCACTATATACTAATTTATTGTACAAATACTTAGGCTTTTTAGCCCTCAATTTTGTTAAAAAAGGAAAGGGCATGAAATTTATACAAGTTATCACACTTTAACCATTTCAGTTCATTAATTTTAGCAGTCACTCGGTCAAACTTTCTTAAGCCAAATACAAACCTGCAGCATGCATTCTGCACATACTGAATTGTC
Source organism: Taphrorychus bicolor (assembly GCA_951812265.1). NCBI lineage: Eukaryota > Metazoa > Arthropoda > Insecta > Coleoptera > Curculionidae > Taphrorychus > Taphrorychus bicolor. The sequence continues at coordinate 8,134,034 of OX638303.1, read as the reverse complement.
CGCCTAGAAAACACATCCAAAAAGGGATAATACCCTATAAAGCAATAGTTAAAGATAGACATAACAAGAGTTTCGGCCAGTTTTTTCCACATTTTAAATTTTAAAATCTGTTAAAATATAATAACTTCATTTTTACATAACTTCTTTGGATCAAAGTTTGAACATGTTTGTGAAACTTTAATTTTACGTCAAAATAAACTCCCAGATTTTTTGCATGCTCAGAAAATAAAATCTCACTGCCCCCAATGACCACCCTGAGACATTCGGTAAGGTAAACACACTTGTTGGCCGAGCAAAACAAGAGGAGCTCAGTCTTACCTGCATTTAACCGCAGATTATGGCTCTCAGAAAAGCGCACTATTCCCTCCAAATCATCATTCAAGTCAGAAGCAGCCCCTAGAGGGTCAGATGGATCAAACTTGAGCATGAGCTGAGAGTCATCCGCATATGACTGCAATTGAGAGTGTGATATTGCAGACGAAATATCTGACATATAAATAACAAACAGCAGGGGGCCCAGTTTTGACCCCTGAACCCCAGATATTACTGGCCTGATCTGGGAGATCCGATTTCCCACAGTGACATATTGACTTCTGCTTTCTAGATATGACCTGATAAAGGAGATGGACTGCGCGTCAAAACCATAGTAAATCAACTTTGCACACATAAGGCCATAGTCAATCAGATCAAACGCTTTAGAGTAGTCAAGAAGCACAAGTGCTGCCGCCCTCCCCTCATCGAGCGCCCCAACTATTTCATCTGAGATATTAAGTAATGCCGATGTGGTACTGCGACCCCTAATAAAGCCAGATTGATTTTCGGGTAGAAGGTTATTATCCTTGAAAAACGCTGATACCTGCCCGTGAACAACCCTCTCCAAAACCTTTGACAAGACTGGTAAAAGACTGATTGGTCGCATATCAACCACACTCAAAAGGTGCACAGTCTTGGGAATTGGAATAACCAGAGAGGTCCGCGAGCACAAAAGAAAGTATCCCAACGCCAAACAGCAGTTTATGATGTGAGTAATGTGGTACAAGACGACAGGCATGCACAGCCTAAACGTGGTAAGGCTCGGCCCGTCCACACCCACAGCATTAGATTTTATACTCTGGACTGATTGACGTACATCGTCAGGACTCACCAACTGAAAGGCAAACTCCAACCCATTCCTATACTTGTTGCGACTATAGTGTGTCAGCAAATTGTTCTGTTTTTGTCAAGACACTAGCAAAATAATTATTGATATCGTCTGGGCAAGCAAACTCAGGTGGTATACTATTTGTGGGACTTGAAAATCACGAAGAGTTCTCCAAAGTCTGCTCACATCCGCGGCCCTTTCAATGTGGACCAAGTAAGCACGCTTTTGAAAATTGAGTCAAGCAGTGTTGCAGACGTTTGACCTATTCTAGTTGGTTCATCAATTATTTGATGAAAACTCTAGTTCTCAAACATTTGACTAATAGGGTTCATAATATAACATATCTACGTTTAGGTCTCCCAGTACAACAACATAACTATCCAGAGGTAAAATTTCAGGCAACAAAAGGTCAAGTAAGTTTACTCAATCGATAACATTACCATTAGCATGGTAAATGACTCCGAGGACCAGAGTCATCCCATTGGGCAAGCTCAATCTTACCGACAGATGCTTCAAACCCTCAACAACTATAGCACTACTAACTTCGACACAATTGCAATGTAACTAAAAGTTTTCCTCCATCTTAAGTTTATTCTCCTTTATCAAACTTTGTATGATTGTCTCATCTGACTCATCACTAGGTACATCAGAGTTGTTAACATTAATAATTTTTAATTTTGGCCTTTACTTGTTGGGTAGCTCAACCATATAATCACTTCCCATTTCCTTCACTATTTGTTCTTTGAGGCATTGTAACGGTTGAAAACTGTCGCTAGAATAAGTCTTGCAAATGCGGATATTTGTCGTTTATTTGGGACTGAATCGTTTGTTGTTCTGCTCGAATGTAAAGATTTGAGGTTGTTTATTTACCTTTTTTTGCTAACCTGTGGAAGGTGGATAGGGTTCACGTTTTGTCTTGTCAGGGGTCTCAGGACTGTGCTGGCAGTGAGTTGCGCCCATTTTCCCAGCCTTTGTTTCAATAAGGGAGGCCACAGATTTTATTACGTTTGGGAAATTATAACCCCAAAACTTGGAAAATAAATAAACAACTGTCTTATTTCAAATGTCGGATTGATTGACTGACATATTGACGGATTTGTTTTGACAATTGTGTAGATATGGAGGTGACTGCCTATCAGCCTAAGTGCTTTGGTTTCTTGGCCGGAAGTCCGCCATGTTTGAGAGGACTTTGCAAATTCTTTGCTTGCACCTAATAGCCCTTTGTTAGCTGTTCGTAAGTCAAACGTTATTTTATGATAATATCACTAGATGAAATGGAAAACATATGAGACAAACTTTAAGTGGTACATTTTGCTTATTTTCTGAGGAGTAAAAAGGGTAGCGAGAGCAACTATTTTGGGTGTCGTCCTAAACCGCCTTTCGATAACAATGAGAGTTGTCATTCGTCAATTGTTCGTTGCGCGCTGGCGCTCTCGACCAATATCTTTTCCCCACCTCCACCTTTTATCTATTGAAAATCGGAATATTGGTGAAGATCTTTCTTTCTGGATCAAGACACGTGGAAGGCAACACTCATCTCTTCGCTGCTACTCATTTCGACGTAAAAGTGTAAACCACTACGTGGGATTTAGTCGATTTGTAGTAGTATTTCAACTTCCCTTAGTTGGTGTTAGTTTTGTGGTTACTCGACCAGTTTTTGGTACATTTTTGGATGAGGGAAGTTGAACCGAATTTCGGGATTGTGCAGCAAGAGGTAAGTTCACGTCGGCCATCTTCTTGGTTGAGGGGTTTTCTTTTCCTTTCACTGAGCCTTTTGTATCTTCTTTCTATCAGAGTTTGGGCCTACAAGCAAAGCATTTGTCAACCTATACTACGATCCAGGGCCACATAAGCCACTGTACCACGTGTCAGCAAGGTTAATGTGAGGGCTGAAAGCAGCCACACCACGTGTTTATTTTGTTCTGTTTTTGGAAACCCTCGTGGACGAGGTAATTATTCATTAATTTATCTAAGTTTAGAGTTTTATGATTTTTCTTTATTTGTTGGATTTTTCCAATCCAATCTGGGGTCATTACGCGGTAAATTGTCTGGGTGGATTTGTTTTAATTATTGAATAACTTTTGTTTATTTTATTTATTGATTTTAAGTTTACAAAGTCCATTTGATGTAAAGAAGTTCATGAAAAAAATTTTCCTGTCACTTTATTGGTTAACTTGTGTGTGTAATCGGTTCACGAAACATACATATAAATGAAAAATAAACTAGGTCAAGGGGCATCTTAGTAAATAATGTCCTTCCTAGGGTGTTTCCAAGGGGGCCTACCGCCACCATTAGTGTTTCCAAGGGGGCTTACCGCCACCATTAGTGTTTCCAAGGGGGCCTACCGCCACCATTAGTCTTTCCAAGGAGGCCAACAGCCACTTTAGTGTTTCCAAGGGGCTACCAGGCACCATTATTGTTTCTGAAGGTTAATCACCTCATTATTGTTACCGAGCGGTGCAAAACACCACCTTATTATTCGAAAACCACCCCTATTGTTGTAAGAGGCAGACAGCTACCACCATAATTTTTGGAGGGCCAAAAGCCACTACCTTTTGCGTTGTTTTGGACCTAAGGCGCCTAGCCTTTGTGACCATCAGTAATAGCGTCGTGTCAAGCTAAGTAGTAGTATTTAAGTTAACCTGTTTTTTTTACTGTTTCGTTTGGTGATCACCACTAGGGAGGTATATTCTAGACAATTGTGATAAGTAGAATTAAGGAAAACCTTTCACTCATTGTCTTAAATTATAGGACATAAATTAAACTTGTTAGTTTTATTTTGTTTGCAAGTACTATGGGTATTTTGGAAGAGGCTAAAGGGAACTGATCAGCTACCTAACAGCGTAGGATTTTTCCAATTTAATTGATTAAAATGAGCACTTTTTGAATATTCTAAGATACCTTTACTGAAATTAAAGTATTACAGCATTCTAAATGCCCATGGTTGTCACTTCTAATAACCACTGCTCCATTAGATACTTGACGAAATTTAGAAATAATTAGACCCTCTGGGTTCACCCGATGTCTGATATCCTTTTCCGTTTCCTTACATTCCTGAGTTGCCTTAGGTTTCACAATAATGACTGACTCTTTACGCAACATATTTTCAAATGTGCCATTTAATTTACCATTCATTGTAGCACCAGTTGAGCCATTGGTGGATGCCAAAGGCGGAAAACTGCCATTTTTCAGCTCTTCATATTTCTCATCTAATTCCTGCATGTGCTGCTTCAGTCTGTTATTTTCACTTTCTAACAATGCTCTCTTCTCCTGAGACTGTTGCACAACCAATTTCAGAAGGAAATTCTCCATTTCAATTCCATGGAGTTTATTTTCATCTTGCGAGTTATAGGTTATGTTTTTCAAGCAGCAAAGAACTCTGGTTTTATCCAGCCAAGTACCCTTTTTTCGCTGAAAACAATTAGAGTGAAAAACCGAACCGCACTGACACAAAGCACGATACTAGATAACTTCTTTTTTACACAATATTTGTAAAAAAGTTCGGATGTTTCACAATCAGGTGAAAAGCATATTCGTACTAGTTAATATACTACGAACAGCTTCTAGTGGCCTATGGAAACCAAGATTAAGCTCACTGCTTGCTAATGCGCACATTCTTCTGCGCAAGACATATGCGGAGGACACGCCCACCACAAACATAGTGTTTTCGGCCGAAAGCCCTAGTGCGCTCTCGGATTATTCTCTTCGTTCTATTCGCAATGAGAAAGAAAAGGATAGTAGTAATGTCGCAGCGCTCAGAGCAGTCAACCGAAAACTCTAGAAGAACAAAAGTTTGAGGTTAGGTCAACTCTGAGTACATTTTGACATGAAAAAAAATTGTAATAACGAAAGATCGAAGATTTGTTTTTTTGATTTAGGCTCGAATTTATTTCAAAACAAATTAGTGTAATAAGTAATAAATACTCATCGGGCGGCTTGCAACATCGCTTGGTGGTAGTGAAAGTGGACCGTTAACGTCAAAGATCGCATTTGTGTGAAGTTAGCGCCCGGGGCGCCAGCGCCTGCCAGCGCTCATCCGATTCCCCTTTCCCCCACTACTATGTTAATTTCATCTATCTTGCCAAGTTTCTTAAATCGTTTTAAAAGTTACTTATTACGTTTTCACACATTTTGTTCCTTGCTTCCCCCAAACTTGCAAGCAAGGTTACATCTAATAGAACTATAGCCAATTTGGCAAAAGTTATGGAGAAAAGTGAAAAATATCCCCCTCCTTTAAGGTTATTTTGCTCGTTTAAAAGGAAACTAGCTCTTGCAACATGTTCAAATTTGCAGAGATGCTACACTACATAATGTGGAATAGAGTTGCTATCTCAGATTTGGCAAAATTTGTGAATAAAAGTAAAAAACATCCCCCTCCCCTTAAAGTTATTTTACTCCTATAAAATGAAACTAGTTTTTGTGACACGTTCAAATTTGCGGAGATGGTTACGCTACATAATGTGGTATAGAACCCCTATCTCAGATTTGGCACAAGTTATGAAGAAAAGTGAAAAATATCCCCCACCCCTTAAAGTTATTTTACTCGTTTAAAACGAAACTAGCTCTTGTGACACATTCAAATTTGCAGAGATGGTTACCCCACATAATGTGAAAGGGAACCCTTATCGCAGATTTGGCATAAGTTATGAAGAAAAGTGAAAAACATCCCCCTCCCCTTAAAGTTATTTTACTCGTTTAAAACGAACTAGCTCTTGTGACACGTTCATATTTGCAGAGATGTTTACACTACGTAATGTGGAAGGGAACCCTTGTCGCAGATTTGGCAAAAGTTATGAAGAAAAGTGGCAAACATCCCCTTCCCCTTAAAGTTATTTTACTCGTTTAAAACGAAACTAGCTCTTGTGACACGTTTATATTTGCAGAAGTGGTTACACTACGTAATGTGGAAGGGAACTCCTATCGCAGATTTGGCAAAAGTTATGAAGAAAAGCGAAAAACATCCCCCACCCCTTAAAGTTATTTTACTCGTTTAAAACGAAACTAGCCCTTTTGACAAGTTCATATTTGCAGAGATGGTTACACTACATAATGTGGAACGGAACCCCTATCGCAGATTTGACAAAAGTTATGAAGAATAGTGAAAAACATCCCCCTCCCCTTAAAGTTATTTTACTCGATTAAAACAAAACTAGCTCTTGTGACACGTTCATATTTGCAGAGATGGTTACACTACATAATGTGGAAGGAAACCCCTGTCTCAGATTTGGCAAAAGTGATGAAGAAAAGTGAAAAACATCCCCCGCCCCTTAAAGTAATTTTCCTCGTTTAAAATGAAACTAGCTCTTGTGACACGTTCATATTTGCAGAGATGGTTACACTATATAATATGGAATAGAACCCCTATCGCAGATTTGGCAAAAGTTATGAAGAAAAGTGAAAAACATCCCCCCTCCCCTTAAAGTTATTTTACTCGTTTACAACGAAACTAGCCCTTGTGACAAGTTCATATTTGCAGACATGGTTACACTACATAATGTGGAAGGGAACCCCTGTCGCAGATTTGGCAGAAGTTATGAAGAAAAGCGAAAAACTTCCCCCACCCCTTAAAGTTATTTTACTTGTTTAAAATGAAACTAGCTCTTGTGACACGTTCATATTTGCAGAGATGGTTACACTATATAATATGGAATAGAACCCCTATCGCAGATTTGGAAAAGGTAATAAGAAAAGTGAAAAACATCCCCCCTCCCCTTAAAGTTATTTTACTCGTTTACAACGAAACTAGGTCTTGCGACACGTTCATATTTGCAGAGATGGTTACACTATATAATGTGGAAGGGAACCCCTATCGCAGATTTGGCAGAAGTTATGAAGAAAAGTGAAAAACATCCCCCCTCCCCTTAAAGTTATTTTACTCGTTTACAACGAAACTAGCTCTTGTGACACGTTCATATTTGCAGAGATAGTTACACCACGTAATGTGGAAGGGAACCCCTATCGCAGATTTGGCAGAAGTTATGAAGAAAAGCGAAAAACATCCCCCACCCCTTAAAGTTATTTTACTTGTTTAAAATGAAACTAGCTCTTGCGACACGTTCATATTTGCAGAGATGGTTACACTATATAATATGGAATAGAACCCCTATCGCAGATTTGGCAAAAGTTATGAAGAAAAGTGAAAAACATCCCCCCTCCCCTTAAAGTTATTTTACTCGTTTACAACGAAACTAGCTCTTGTGACACGTTCATATTTACAGAGATGGTTACACTACATAATGTGGAAGGAAACCCCTATCGCAGATTTAGCAGAAGTTATGAAGAAAAGCGAAAAACATCCCACACCCCTTAAAGTTATTTTACTCGTTTAAAACGAAACTAGCCCTTGTGACAAGTTCATATTTGCAGAGATGGTTACACTACATAATGTGGAAGGGGACCCCTATCGCAGATTTAGATCAAAATTTAGAAATGCAGTTCGAGAGTTTCAGATCAAGATTGCTTTGCATCTCTAAACTCAATTATTTCAAAAATGGCTGAAACATACCATATATTTTTGAAATGAGAAAAAATAAGATATTTTATTATAGAGAAGAATACATAGGGTGTTACATTTAAAACTATTTAACTTACGTATTTGAATTTTTCTTCTGTGACTTATCGGTAAAGCTGTAGAGTGGGATCAAAATAAAATTGAAGAGTATGTACTTTCGATTTAGATCACTCGATATATTTAATTTTGTACGATTTTTTGCGTTTTTTTTTACTTGTCATAAAATTGGCACAATGGACATTTAGCACTGTCTATTCGAAAACAAGTTAATTCTAAATATCTCTTGCACTTAATGCATCGAATTGCCTGGTAAACATCTTTTACTTTTCGACCGCATTTCAAACACTTTTCTTTCATATCATCTGAAGCATTAATTAGTAAGGTCTTCAGTTGATTCCTTTGTTCATCTGGAGAAAAAGTTTGTGATATTTCTTTGTTTGTGAGAATACATTTAATAAATTGCAAAATGTAAACTCCACAATTATACGAATCAGTTTGGAGCTGATGTTTTACGAGCTTTGTTTTCAGTTGGGATATAATATCAAAGGCAACGTTAACTTTGCAAGTAAACTGTTACAATAATTTTAGCATTTCTTTGACTTTTGAGGCAGATGTTCCAAATGGGTCTATGTAAAAGAATTCGTAGTTAACAAAATCGGCAACTGCTAAAGTAAAATGATTTTTATACAAAATGGGTATAATATTTACTTTATTTGCTATATCACTGAAAAACGGGTCCTTATAAAATTGGGGCGTTAATGTTGCTGGTTCAAAGAATATTAAGTTTGTCTGAAATATAGACCATATTTTTACATCAGCACTGCCGAATTGATTTTTCATTATTTCAGCGCATATGGGAAAAACCATATTTCAAAGGTATTCGTTTGGATTTAATGTCGCATAGTCTTCAATAGTTAGTCCAAAAGTAGTGTTGTATCGACCAATAACGTATTGGCCCAAATTGTTATTGTCGACGCAATAATCTGTACTTTTTATTAATCCATTATCCAAAATCTCAAATGCCTCTGGCTTTTCTTTATCGAAATGCGAATTAATGTTAAAATTATACGAACAAAGGACACAAAAATACACAAATTTCGATGATTCGACACCAGATATATTTTGTAAGTTTGGATCGCATTCTATATGAACCCACCTATTACAAACGTCACATTTGATCCATTTTTTATATTTTTGTTTTCAAATTCAGCAACCTGCGATGAGAATTTTAACAATAATCCTAGCAGTTCTCGTCCGAAATTTTTAATATTTATATTAGTTATCCCATCAGGCAAGTTAGATCCGTTAGATTTTGTTAATTGTGTAACCATCTCTGCAAATATGAACGTGTCACAAGAGCTAGTTTCATTTCAAACGAGTAAAATAACTTTAAGGGGAGGGGGATGTTTTTCACTTTTCTTCATAACTTTTGCCAAATCTGAAATAGGGGTTCCCTTCTACATTATGTAGTGTAACAATCTCTGCAAATATGAACGTGTCACAAAAGCTAGTTTCGTTTTAAACGAGTAAAATAACTTTAAGGGGAGGGGGATGTTTTTCACTTTTCTTCATAACTTTTGCTAAATCTGAGATAGGGGTTCTATACCATATTATGTAGTGTATCCAACATTTGAACGTGTCACAAGAGCTAGTTTCGTTTTAAACGAGTACAATAACTTTAAGGGGTGGGGGGTGCTTTTCACTTTTCTTCATAACTTTTGCCAAATCTGAGATAGGGGTCCCCTTCCACATTATGTAGTGTAACAATCTCTGCAAATATTAAGGTGTCACAAGAGCTAGTTTCGTTTTAAACTAGTAAAATAAGTTTAAGGGGTGGGGAAGTTTTTCACTTTTCTTCATTACTTTTGCCAAATCTGAGATAGGGGTTACGTAACCATCTCTGCAAATATGTACGTGTCACAAGAGCTAGTTTCATTTTAAACAAGTAAAATAACTTTAAGGGGAAGGGGATGTTTTTCACCTTTCTTCATAACTTTTGCCAAATCTGAGATAGGGGTTCTATACCACATTATGTAGTATAACCATCTCTGCAAATATGAACGTGTCACAAGAATTAGTTTCGTTTTAAACTAGTAAAATAACTTTAAGGGGTGGGGGATGTTTTTCACTTTTCTTCATAACTTTTGCCAAATCTGAGATAGGGTTCTACACCACATTATGTAGTGTAACCATCTCTGCAAATTTGAATGTGTCACAAGAGCTAGTTTCGTTTTAAACGAGTAAAATAACTTTAAGGGTTGGGGGATGATTTTCACTTTTCTTCATAACTTGTGCCAAATGTGAGATAGGGGTTCTATACCACATTATGTAGCGTAACCACTTGAACGTGTCACAAAAACTAGTTTGATTTTATAGGACTAAAATAACTTTAAGTGGAGGGGGATGCTTTTTACTTTTATCTACAACTTTTGCCAAATCTGAGATAGGAACTCTATTCCACATTATGTAGTGTGGCATCTCTGCAAATTTGAACATGTTGCAAGAGCTAGTTTCCTTTTAAACGAGCAAAATAACCTTAAGAGAGGGGGATGTTTTTCACTTTTCTCTATAACTTTTGCCAAATTGGCTATAGGAGTTCTATTAGATGTAACCTTGCTTGCAAGTTTGGGGGAAGCAAGGAACGAAATGTGTGAAAACGTAATAAGTAACTTTTAAAACGATTCAAGAAACTTGGCAACATAGATGAAATAAACATAGTAGTGGGGGAAAGGGGAATCGGATGAGCGCTGGCAGGCGCTGGCGCACCGGACGCTAACTTCACGCAACTAAAGATCGCGTAGGTGCAAATACTTTGTCTTACAATAACAGCAAGACAATCAAGTATATTGTGTATTGATTTCTTGATACCTGACTCGTAAGGCAAGGCAAGGAAGGGCTACAAAAGACTATCAAGTGTATTGTGTATTGATTTCTTGATACCTCACTTGTAAGCCAAGACAAAGAAAGGCGCCAATATTTTATGGTATGGTTAGACTTTTTCTGAACATGAAAATGATGAGTATTGGGTCTTTTTGAGGTTTTATGATTATAATTATATAAATTAAATTACATTATTATGGTTTTATTATCAATATCAACTACTGACTAATGTGTAAATGTTACGCGCGTACCCGCCAAAAAAAAACCTAAAAAGTTAGGTTAACAACAAATGACGTTGAAAGCATTACGGCATTGTCATGTGTAAATTATATTCAGGAATAGAACAGAAGCTTATTTTAAATAAATTATGAGTTTTTAATGTTTTCTTACACCACACCATGCTAATTTGCCAAGTTAACTAACAGTTCAAACATTTTAGAAACTAAAAATAATTCTTAGTTTTTTTTTATATTGATATAATACATTAATAGATATTTTATATTTCGGCGAAAACGTAATAAAATATAAAGCTTGGCATCGTCGATTTTTCAAAATTAAGAGGCGGAGCTTGGCAGCCGCGCATGCGCTTTTTCGGGCTGAACTTTTTAATGTTGCGTTATAATTATATGTCAATTATTATTTATATTATATGTGTAGAAGGCATGCCGCGACGTTGCCAGACTTAAGGCAACGTCGCGGCATGCCTTTAAATCTGACATAAGGATGTTTGCCAATGTCGGACTCAAAGGATTTCCCATAGCGCTCACATCAAGTTGAAGATACAGGGTGTTGTTGTATGTAAAGTAGCTTGATTCAAAGCAAAACTGTATCATATCCAAGAAACCACCAAATGTCGAAATACGCAGAAATATACGGTCATTTCCTCGAAGCTATTTCAACTACAAGACTCTTCGTGATATTCATGAACAACGATACCACGTCGAGCGAGACTAACTTGTAGCCCGGAGGCAAAACTATGGATCTAGAAAAATCAACAAACTCGAACGAATTTTTAACATTGAATGGAAATGTTGAAACTATGAAGACAAGAATTTCATGCAAATAAGAGCCAAATTGTAACATGGAGATCCAATAAAACTAACGATAGGTCTCAAGCTAAAAGTTGTGTTTGGTGTTTTTCGTAATCCATACATTTTTGGTGGCACTGCGTTGTGTATTTTTAGTCTTTTAGCTCGGACTCCATCAACACATCTCAGCTCTTCCAGTTGTTTCACAAATATATTGGCGCGATCTTGAAATTTTTTAGTCGGGGTTCTGTTAACGACCATGTACACTTTATTGTCACTCACATACTCCTGTTTTCTATCACCACCGTGGAATTTCTCTTGCCTGATCTTCCCACCATTATTTGAGGGTTATCCTTCAAGAACTGTCTGGTAGTTTTGACATTACTAAGGAGGATCCTGCACTGTTCAGGAGTCCGGTAACTGTTGAGAAAATTCGTAAATATGTTTACGGATTTTTCCCTTATTTGGTTCTTTTTGTATTCACTTATCGATTGGTTGTTTATGCCGTATTCCAGGTCCTTAATTAAGTTGGGAACGTGAACTTCGTCTGGAGTAAGGGGTAGTCCAAATTTAGGGCCCAGTGCCAAAGTTGACTCAATCTCGGTAGATAGAGTTAATCCAGAGTAATTGCAAACATGTTGATCGTTCATGTTAACCAAAATATCTGCGCTGTCAATCCTCAAATTTCGAAATTTCTGGAGGTTGTTATTTTTTATTCGCAAAAATTGCCTGTTTTGTTTTACATTATTCAAGTTCATACTGTTTAGATATATTTCTTCAGGGACTAGAGATCTCAATTTACCTCTATCCAGATCAATCTTTTTAATAAGATTCCTGACCTTCCAATTCGTAATATCAATTTATGAATTTAAAATTGATTTCTTAAAACTTTGTGCAATATAATCCACCTTTTTCAAGAAAGGGTGTGTGTCCAGTTGCAAAGCATGCAAACATTTTATATTGTGTGTGATATGTTTGGGAAAAATTCCCTGCTGTCGGCATTGAAGTAAAAATATTTTCCTGTTCTTTAACGATGCCAATTTCTCCATATCGTTAGACCAAATCTTTAATAATTCACATGCTCTGTTTCCGTATGTGGATCTGATGTTCGAGAAAAAAAACAATCCCTGTTTACTGACATTACTTTCAATTTCGTCTCCTTATTTTAATCAAAGTTGATAGGTAATCGGGGAATGAGGAGATATGGTGGAAATTGTCACTTTCTCAAGCACTATGATTTAATAAAAAAAAACAAAGCATGTCAATTACACAGTCAAAAAACATATTACAAACTAAAACATACCTCAGATGTTGCGGGTATTTTAAATGTCACACATATCGAATAAAAAACACACATTTTCAACGAAAACGAACACTGAGCAACAAAGACTTAATTAAAATATCGTATGTGTGGATTTTTGTCAATCGATATGTCAAGGAGCATAATATCTCTAGACCATTTTGGATTTTTCGAAATTTTTAGTATTAACCGAACTAAGACTGTTTTTCTGAATTTAAGTTACCTCAATTCGCAATTCCTCCATATGCATGGCAATAAGTCTATTTTGTTAACTTTTTACTAAAGCGAGAGATGTTAGGTCTGATAAAACATATACGGGGTCAGTTAAAATTACGGCTCTAATGAACAAGCTTTACTTAGTCATGTCTAAAGCAATATTTTGTAAAAGCACATATAGCGTAATGTTCTAGCTAAAGCAGTTACTCGCTGGTGATATTGAAGATTCACATTTTGGCATTTTGGCCACATAGTAACGTTTATCTTGGCATTATTTCTAGACGTTTTTGGATCTACTTTGTTTTCTCTAATATGAACCAAGTGATATTAAGCACTACAGTGTGTCCCCGGATAGGTGGAACGACACTCTTAAGAACTAAAAAAATTTCAGTTTAGATTGTAATTTTTTGGGGTTTAGTCATGCTGGGTTAGAGACGAATTTCAGGAATTTAATTTTGAAAAATTCAAATAAGCCTTGGAAATTCTCAGAAAATGTCTTTCTCGATAGAGTAAAGTTTCCTTTATATGAGATATACGACAGAAAGTCGGTAATAAAAGTTGCTTAGAATCAAAAACTAGGCCAATATACCAAATCTCAGAAACCTCGGACTACTATGATTTTTCAACTTCTTTCAACTCTTTTTGTAGCAGATATGCCAAAAAGTCATTCGTAAAAGTACCTAGCTTAAAATAAAAATTAAGCATAGAATCTCAAATTTGAAAATCCTCAGCCAACTTTGATCATTGACATAATAATCTTCCCATAAGCAAATTGAGAAATGATAGTCGACCGAGAATTTTAAAATTTGGTATAAACTCTTAACGACGAATTTAAGCAACTTTTGTTAATGACTTATTGCCGTATGTCTCACAAAAAGAAAACTTTGCTGTATCAAAAAACAGGCTTTCTGAATATTTCCAAGGCACTCTTGATTTTTCAAAACTTAAAGTATACCAGAAATTGGTCTTTGACAAAGCAGGGCTAAACGCCAAAAAATGTAATCTTTAATTTGATATTTTTTGTATTTTACATGATCCATTTCACCTGAACGGGTACCCACAGTGTACCATAATATACCGATACCAGAAAAGTAGTGCGATATTTAAGAAGAAAAATTTCTACAAAGTTTTGATAAATTTAGATAAATTTCTGAGTACGAAATCATTGGTACAATGAGATCAATTCATTTCAAAATTGGCAGTATTTTTCTTTCCATAACTCTGCTTATTTAGTCTAAAGTTATCCATTTCTTCAAAGCAATAATTAACCAAAATAATGGGCACTACAAATTTTAGACAAAATCATTTTGGTCAACTCAGGGTATACCAGTTTTTTTGGTGCATAATCCACTAATTTTAGCTTACTTCACAAGAAAGACTTATTCAGGAATTTTGTGTACAACTTTGATAACATATTGATCAGCTGCACATTTTTTGTTTTTAAATGTATCATAATGAAGCAAGAACCATATTGCATAGTTGACTAGCAAGTTCTTTCCTCTTGGAAGAAAAAAACAAAAGACCAATGATTTCGAGAGGTCTTAACCTAAATTATATATTTTTTAATGGAACGTCCTGTATGTTATTGGATAATTGGATTCTACTCAAAATCCCAAGTATATTTTATAAAGCATACCCTATACCCTTCTTCAACTGTTTCTGAGAAAATGGAGTCTGTGTAAGTTGGTCATATAAACATTCAATAATAAATAAAAACAAAGTTACTAAATTTTCAAGAATATTTTGATTCCCTCTGTATATGTTCTAATGTCTTAAAAACCAAAAATTACAAAAACTTCTAGAGATATTGATGCTGGCTATCTGCAACGGCAACACTCAATTTTCCTTTGCCTCTAGAAAGGTTATTTTATTTAATATTATAAGTCACGAGCATTAACAATAATAGTATCATATTTTTTAAACGCTAGTTTACTAGAAAAAACGTCACTTATTTTTAAATTTTTTGAATGGGTAACAATCGGATACAGTATGAAGTAAGAAAAGTTTATTGCGAAATGGCAAAGCATCAAAATTTTGCAATTTTTGCACCACTTTATTTCACGCACTATATAATAAAGATAGTGTCGGTTTTTTTTTTCAAAATTATCCGTCTCTTTAATCTAGAGGAAATGAGGTTTTAGACTGTGTAAATTGTATTTATAACAATTCATTGCGTAAAAAGTTACATCTGATTGAAAATGACACGAAAAATAGCTTGTGCCGAACTTTAAGTTGAGCGGTTTAGTCGGCACACCCTTCTACTTAGTTTATTGGGACGCCAAACACTCGTAGCATTTCTCTATAATGTAGATGTTGAATCTGGTTAATGCCAATATTTCGGATTATTGTTAAAACTTCAATAGTGTTACTGTAAAGAAATAATTAATTTTTTTTTCTCAGAATATATAGGAATCAATTCCTTGTCTTAATTATAAAAATATTAACTCTTGCTTAAAAAAAGAACACTGATGTAAAGAGTGAAATGCACACGTAGTCACCAGCAGCTCCTTGTGAAAGAAAGATAAACTCAAATGTCACTAAAAAACATCAAATCCTTACCAACTAAACAAAGTTTAATTCACCATTCATACATTAAATCTAAATAAGAAATTTATTACAAGTCCGAAGACTAAAGACTAATTTTTATAATTAAATCACCGTAACTAGTTAACAAACGGTTTATCTTTGGAAAAACTAAAATACATTTAAATATGCACGAGAAATGTTGTCTTCAAGAAACGTCAGAACTCCAAATTTTATCAAAATAGGGTTATATTTCACGGCATTTTTTTGCATGTTTTTACTTTTTTCGAGATATTTGAGAAACCGCGACACATAAATCTAGTCTCAAGGTGGCTTCATTATTGGACATTAGAAACCGCAACTTTTTTATCAATTTTCTTTATAATTTTTCTAATTAAGGTCCGATTTAACTCGAATCGGAACCTCTTTTATTAATAAAATTAGCATGCTGATGTAATAGGTCAATTGGCAATTAAAGTTTAGGCATTTAACGAGACGTATCTATTCTCATTCGACACCGCTTTGCAATAGATTAAACTGATACGAACTATGTCATTTTAGAACCAGATGGAATTGACAAAAAAGTACCTTGCGTTAAACTTTCTAACCTAAAACTCTTTCCAATATTTCAACTTAACCACTTTCCAACTAAAAAATGGTTCACTGGTTCACAATGTTCACTGAAAGCAGCTAATACCATTAAAAGCAGTTATTTAAACAATATACAACTTACTATTTTGAATAAACAAAGAATTTTGGCGCCTTTTTGGTATTCATGAGACGTTTTATTCTTACCAAAAAGGACAATAGCAAAATTAAAGCACTATGTGACGTGGAATAGTCTATATTAATAATAAAACAAATTTAACAATATACAATGGTTACCCTACCGGGTGGTGTTTGGTGT
Source organism: Taphrorychus bicolor (assembly GCA_951812265.1). Taxonomy (NCBI): domain Eukaryota; kingdom Metazoa; phylum Arthropoda; class Insecta; order Coleoptera; family Curculionidae; genus Taphrorychus; species Taphrorychus bicolor. The sequence continues at coordinate 8,117,528 of OX638303.1, read as the reverse complement.
GTTAATGGTGTAGTAATGGTGTAACATTAATTGGTAGCCAAAAGCCCCCTTAAGCGAAAACTTGCTGTTGCCAACAAATTGAGGTTGTGAAGTGTGGGTGCGCCATTTGGTGGTCACAGGGCTCCCAGATATAAGGAAAACCTCAATAAATAAGGGCCACAGCAAGGGTTTGCTCCAAAATACGTGTGGCCGTACGTAATGAGGCAAAAGAAAGTCAGCCAAATTTTACTAAGTGCACAAAAAGATAAAGTCGGCCAAATTTTACCAATATAAAAAGTTCACAAAAGTAAAGTCTTACCACTAATATACAGAGGTTGTGGTAGGGATATTGGTACACTGCAGATGTGAGTCTAGATATCTCAGAGTGGTTCAGTGAAAGTAGTCTTGAGTTTGCTCGATGGTCACTACGATGATAGCCACAGCAGCAAAAGGAACAACCACACAAATACTGTGCGCGGGCCCAAGGAGGTGTCACAAGTAGTTGGACCAGTGGTACAGTTGTGTTCATATACCCATAGTACAGCTACTTTTGTATCGTGTAAATTATCTGTCTTTGAAACGTCCGTCATAGTAAATGTCACCTTTTTTGTTGCAAATTTTCAATATTTCTTTCATAACATAATAAAACATTATGCCACGGTTAAACCCCGTCGAGAAAGCCAGAATAATTTATTACTAGAAGATGGACTGTCCATAAGAGAAGTTGCGCACTTGATCGGTAGAAATAAATTCACAATCTTGAAAGTTAAGAGAAAATGGGAAACAATCGGGACATTGGAGAACAACAAACCCTCCAGTAGACCTAGGTGCACTACTCAAGCTAATGATGAGGATGTTATTGGATATTTGGATGGCAATCCATTTGAAGTCGTTCGTAAGGCAATCAATGACACCAATTTTCCAGCATCCAGAATAACAGCTGTTCGTAGAAGTCAGGAATCGAATTTGAAGAACCAAGTTTCTGCAAAAACGATTGTTCTAAATGAAGAACGAAAACAGGAAATACTAATTTTTGCCCTTAATAATAGGCTGGGGGTAAAGTAGTGTTTACGGATGAAAAAAATTCCAGTCGACATACAATGGCCTTATACGGATTTACCGACCTCATGGAACTGGACTTGATGAAGAACACGTCAATAATTCTGAGAAATCTGGACGTTTTCCTGTGAATGTGTGGGCGTCTATCAGCTATAGTCCTGGGAGTATTTTATACCATAGAAGATAGATCCACAGCACCAAACTACCGAAATATTTTAGGACATACCGGGTGTCCAGCAGAACCCTGGACATAGGAGATTAACATGGGAAATCGGTTTTTATTTTTTTGCCCCTGTACGGTTGATTTGATTGAAAAACTTTTAAGAGTAACGTTGTAGAGCTTATGGTCGGCTATCATCCTGTAATTTTTTCAATAACTCAGTTTTGGCTGTTTTTTGGAAAAAACGCCTCGAAAAATGCAAGGATTTGATTTTGGCGCGTCACCCCGCCATACATGTGCAGTGTCGCCAACATAATAATTTCTTATGTCAGAGTTAGAGCCGATTTTCCTTTCTTATTTATTTTGAGGGACTATCGTGTAGTAATTAACGTGATTATGCAGTAAAAATATGTTGGCGACACTGCACATGCTTGGCGGCGGTAACGCGCCACATTCAAATTTTTGCATTTTCGAAGCGTTTTTCCAAAAAACCGCCAAAACTGGGGTATTGAAAAAATTACAGGATGATAGCTGACCATACGCTCCACAACTTTACTCTTAAAAGTTTTTAATTCAATTCAACCGTACAGGCGCAAAAAAATAAAAACCGATTTCCCATGTTAATGTCCTATGTCCAGGGTTGTGCTGGACACCCGGTATAATGCTTTCCAATGTGGAACACTTTTTCTATAACGATTATACATATCAACAAGATAATTGCCCTGCCCATACCGCGAGAATAATTAGCGAATGGTTTAATCTCGGGTTCAATAATAATAACATCGAGATGTTATTGTGGCCTTCTAGAAGTTCTGATATTAATTTTATCGAAAATGTTTGGGGATTAATAAGAAAAAAAAATGTATTGCCAATTTTAGGCCTAATAACAGGGCCGGACTCGTAAATTTCCTGGAAGAAGCTTAAGAGATCCTGAAATCTGAAGTTCCTGAAATTTAACGGCGAATATGTATAACTCTATACCTCGCAGGCTGCAAGAGCTTCCTCACGAGATGGGGCAAAACAAAATATTAGCACGCATTGCTGCTTTGGATGCAGAGTGTATTGCATTATCCTTCTGTTCTTCATAAAATTTGAGATAGTTGAAGGTTGAAGTTAATTATAGTCTTAATTATTAAATAAATTAGATACTCATTGATTCTTATTATTTATCTCATATTACATTTCTCTACGAGTAATAACACATCATCATGAAGCATTGCCGTAGTAGTTTTTTATGAACATATGGAAATAAGCGGCAGATTCACACTGCTAAAATTTTGTACTACTTTTTTATGAACACAACTCTACAGGTTGTAGAAATTTTGGGACAATATGCTTACGAGTCCCAAGCAAGCGCAACGTGTGCAGTTCGAGCCCCTACCTAGTACCTAGGGTTATAACGAAGTATAATAACCGAAAAACCAGAAGCAAAACGCAAGATAATAAGGTGAAATACTAATAATTAAATTGTAGAAGGCACATGGTCGGAAGACTCACCTCCAAGGAGGATACAAACCATCACTAGAATTTCTCTCAAATGTGGCCTTTCTACACCAAAATCAACACTTTGCAGTCGGCATTCAAACACTCGCAATCCAATAAATTAAAATACAAAGGAACTACTTGATATGGGTCAATAAAAAATACGTCATAGAGATGTTTACCAGCAAGGTATTTCACAAGTGAAGGTGGTCAGTAAGATCTCGTAGTGAAACGGAGGTAATTTCGGCCACGCGAAGAAAAACTAATATTGGCTTGAAATTTTCTTCGAATGAGAGTTGAAAAATCCTCAAGATGCCCGAGGTAATATATAAATTCAACTTTTCTTCTATAATGACCAACCCTTCACGCCTGCAGCAAATTCCAAGACAAGAAATAGAAAAATCGTGACAGAAGCAAGAAGGCAAAAGTCACTGTCCGTACTATGCGTCATAGACTTAGAGACTGAATAGAAACAACAAATGGCGATCCTTCCCCAAAAATTGTCCCGCTTCCGGACCGGAAGTCCGCCACGTTTGACAGGTCCAAAATGTAACATTTGCCGCTTCCCAACTGTCATAAAGAACCTGAGCGTCACGCTCTCAGAGCGCCACCAGTCAAGTCCATACAGATTTGAGATGTTTTACCTGCATAAAGGAACGAGGTGCGGGAAAATTTCAAAAACAAACCCTACTCTTCGGAGCTGTTCCGAGCTATTTGCACCGCAAGATGGAAAGCGCCTATTGTGTCGCGAAAACGAGAAACGACAGTATGTCAAACTTCAGACAATGACAGCACTGATACCGAACAGCCGTGACGATCATAATATAAACTCGAAAATAGCAAATTCAATAAATCCAATACTATTAATTGCCAATTAACGGAAAGATGAAAATTAATTAATAAAGCAAAAAAGCAAAAGGGTTCAGACTGCCTTTCAGAAACCAACCAGAGCAAAATCAATCAGCGAGCTAAAATGTACTTTGCAATAATATCCCACTATTCAACGGTAAATTTATCGAGGGTAATAAAACCGAAGAGCAATCAAGAAGGCAAGTTTATTCTCATAATTCTGCAAAATCAAACTGCTACAATCAATAGGTCTCAGTATTAAACCAGTTTGGAAAATTTTGGAAAATAATCCATAATAATGGGTACCAACCAAATTCCAAAATAATTTTAGTAGATACACTATTGTCCATGGAATCAAGAGCGGAAAGTGATATTTTGTCTCTCGAGGAGAAACGTTAGACACGCGACACAAATCGGAGGGCGGATAGTTACTCGAGAGCGAAATAAACACTTTGCGTTCGAAATATATCTATGATTTCTGCTTATCCAACTGGTAAAATTGATAAAAAGCTGATTGATAAAATGTTTTAAGTACCTTCGAGTATATTGGCCTCAAGTATTCAATTAAAAATAAACTGTTTTTATATACAAAGGGGAAGCCTCAAACTAAGAAGCAATTGAAACGGCACACTTATTTCCTTATTCCTAAAGCCACTCAACCAATTTTATTGGCGATACTATTTTGAAAAGTTTCATTTATAGACAACTTTAAGATGCTATTACAGGATGAATATACCTATAATTTGATGTATTATATATACAGGGTGTTCCGAAATTAGCGTGCAATAATTTAACTGCGTATTCTAGACCAGAAAATATGACAAAAAATGTATATAAACATGGGTCCTAAAAGGCTTTATTACGAAGATACAGGGTGTTAAACTTTAGAGTTTTAATTGTTGTTTTTGTCAGCGCTCTTCTAGTTTCTGAGATAATCGCTTCAAAATTGGAATATGGTTAACTGATTATGCTCTACATAGATAGGCTTACCAACTGACATTCAAAATCTACAGAAAAGTATTTTACTGGGGCCATGCCCCCTTTTAACCCCCCCAAATTTGTTTATCGTACGCCACTGACTGTTTTTTTTTTCTTAAAATTTTTGCTCCCTGTTTAATTTGGAAAAAAAGTTGTGCTCTTGCATGAACTTCGTATCTCTAACTGTTTTCGAGATATTTGCGAAAATATGGAAACGAAACTTTCCATCAAGCGAATCAGATGCATTATGAATTACCTAATTCCCATAGAGGCTAACTTGCGTAGTAGGCTGCGATACAATGTGTTTATTTATAAACATAAACTGTCACTGCCAGAAAGAGTAGAATCAAAAAAAAACAAACAATTTTCTTTTTCTAATGGAAAATTATACCAATCGGGAGTTTGCTGATATGCATTTCGTTTATGGCTATTGTAACGGACGACCACTTGCTGCCTAACGAGCGTATCAACGAAGATATCCCAACCGAAGGCAACCAGGACGAATGATATTCTCTACCCTTCATAGAAGATTAGCCGAAAATGGAAATTTCCCTAATTTTAGAGGCCAGGGCAGGCCACAAAACGGTCATGACTATTTAAATGTGCTAAACCATTTTGAAGATGATCCCTCAACTAGCATCCGAACTGTTTCCAGGCTTACTGGTGTTCCAGCAACAGGTGTATGCTCACGAAACCTATTTGAAGTAGAACTAAATTGTGATTAAAGTGATGTAACTTTACCTACTATTTCAAATTTCAAGAATGTTATCAATTGATGGTTTGCATCCTTATCATTTACAAAGGGTGCAGGAGCTGCGCGAAGCAGATTTTGGGCCAAGACTAGAGTTTTGCCATTGGATTTTGCGTAACAACAATTTGCAGAATTTGATGTTGGGGTCAGATGAGGCAAGGTTAACAAGAAACGGTGTTTTCAATATTCACAATAATCACCACTGGGAAATCGAAAATCCACATGTAGTGCGCAGAACGAATTTTCAACATCGATTTTCAGTTAACTTGTGGGCTGGAATTATTGGTGGTAGATTAATTGGACCCATTGAAATACCGCCCAGAATAAATGGAAGAATATATCTAAGGTTCCTACAAGACCAGCTGATATATTTGTTAGAAGATGTGCCTCTTGATGTGAGAGCAAATATGTATTTCCAGCACGATGGAGCTCCGGTGCATAGCAGTCGACTCGTACAAGAGTGGTTAAATCAGGCCTATCCAGAACGATGGGTAGGAAGAGGTGGGCCGATAACTTGGCCACCTCGCTCGCCTGATCTAACTCCGTTAGAATATTACTTCTGGGGTAGATTAAAAAGCACTGAAATGAATTCTCGCGAGGAACTGTTAGAGAGAATAGATAATGCAAGTGCTGAATTAAGGCAAAATTCTAAATTAACAGAGCTTCTTATGCAATAATAAGGCGAGCACGGTTATGCATGAGACAAAATGGCGGTTATTTTGAACATTTGTTGTAGGTAAACAGTGTCTCTCATAGTAAGTGGTTGTATTTTTAAGAAAGTTTTTTTTTATCAATTCAGTTAGTAGGTATTAGTTTAATTATTATTAGTAGTATTTAGATTACCGTATTATACGATTTTAACCAAACTTTTTTAAGAAGAACTTTGAAAGAAGTTACATTTTGACTGTGATATTCAGACAACACCGTAAAAATTACACTCAGTTGTCATTTTAAATATGTTGGTGCAAATGGGGGTCCAAGATATTTTCCTAAATATTTCGAAAACGGTTAGAAATACGAAGTTCATACAAGAGCACAACTTTTCTTCCAAATTAAACAGGGAGTACAAATTTTAAGAAACAAACACTCAGTGGCGTACGATAGAAAAATTTGGGAGGGTAAAAGGGGGCCTAACCCCAGTAAAATACTTTTCTGTAGATCTTCAATGCCAATTGGTAAGCCCATCTATGTAAATCATAATTAGTTAACTCTGTTATAATTTTGAAGTGATTATCCCAAAAACTGGAAGAGCGATGACAAAAAAAACAATTATATTTTTAAAGTTTAACACCCTGTATCTTCAGTAGATAAACAAAGTGTTTTTCGGGACAATTTCAAGGTCACAGGAACATCCATGAGCCTCCTAGATAACGCCAGACGAGGTTGCTAGACGTTGACCTGGAAAATCGCGCTCATGACCTTGAAAAGTGACCTTGAAAATCAGTTGACCTTGGTCCACACACGGACATTCCACTTTGACGCGTCCGTACCCCTGCTAAAATTTCCGAGGCTCATGCAAAACGCCTTGACGTTTTTCAAGTACAAAGATGCAGGTTTAGGCTCACGCGGGAAACGTGTCGCAGCAAGCCGTGCTACCTTGCCGACGAACGTGGCCTTGAAAATCGTCAGTCCACGCTAGTCACTGACCTTGTGACATAACTTTAAACGAACGCCTGGACGAGGTCATACTGTAAAATCAATCTCGAACCCATTCCGTCAGTGAGACAAACGACCATGTTCGCATCAAGCGACGGATCTACGTGCTAAAATTTCCGAGGCAGTAGAATATTCATACAAAACGCCATGACGCGCGCTTGAGGGAGATCTCGAAAATTGCAACAAACATCCTTGACAGATCCGCGCTAAAGGTAACCTTGAGCCGTTCACTGATGATAGATGTGCGTAACCTTGAGCGCCTATGCGCCGGCATCTTAACCTTGCTCACCCCCCACCTCAAGTGCTATATAAGTAGTAGCCAAGCTGTAAATTCATAGTCGCAAAGCTGTCTTCATTCATTAATGATTTGAACACAGAGCTTTACATGAAACCGTTTGAAAACGTGCGGTCGCTTTCGGTCCGGCAAAAATTTGAAATTTTGTCCATTCACACTGTAGAAACGCAGTTTGGTTCGAAAATTGTCGTCGAATTTAGTCAGTGCAAGACCATTTTGCCACAAAGATTTACAGTCAAGTTTACTCCAGAACGAATTGCAGATATTAATCGAAAGATTAGTGAAAGGGAAGTTAAATATTTTCTGCAAAGTCGGGGAGCTGTAGGCCGCACCACAAACATTGAATTCTTGGTCGAATGAAGCCATCGAGGAGGACTCCGATGACGAAAACTTATCAACAGAAATTAGATAGGTTTTTAAAATGTATTAAAAAATTAAAGCAAGATATTTTGATGTATGAACTGTGTAGAGATATGAAAAGAATAAATTTTGATTGAAATTTTGTTGTAGTTATTGACTGACCTTCTAACTGTTAAGACTATGCCGCTCAATAAATTCGGACACTCCTCATCAGTCAGTGGATCTAGTTCACAGCTCTTCATTCCTATTAACGACTTAAAAAATCGTAAGCTATTGAACGTTGGTTTTCCTGACAGTGATACAGACGCAGCCAATAAGGAGTATGTAGATCATGAAATTGGTATAATCAGGAAAGAACTAAATAGGGTATATAAGACGTTAAATGGTACTCTTGTCGGTGGAGAAAGAGTTGAAAGCAGAAGATAATAGATCAAATGAGATTCCTAAAGAATGAATCATTCTAAGGAAAAAATTCAGTTAGTGGGAGAGTTACATAGACCTAGCCGAATAAATTTCCGCCGACGACGTACTATTCTTAAAGGGTTAGATGATTTATGGCAGGCAGATCTTGGGCAGTTAAATCAATATGCAGGATCTAATCGAAACTATAAGTACATTTTGGTAGTCATTAACTGTTTTTCCAAATTTGTATGGTGTCGTCCATTGAAGACAAAAACAGGAGAGGAGGTAACAAAAGCGTTTGCAGATATTCTTGAAAGTTCCTCTAATAATCTCCCTAAAAATCTGCAAACTGATCTTGGAAAGGAATTCTATAACGTCCATTTTAAGAAATTAATGGTAACGCATAACATCAATCATTACAGTACGTTTAGTTGTAAAAAGGCTGCAATTGTCGAACGAGTAATTCGCACCCTAAAAGAGCGCCTCTTTAGAACGTTTAGTCTAAATGGAAACCACAAGTGGATCGTCTTGCCCGAGATAGTGGACGAGTATAATAACACCAAACATAGGATCATTGGAATGAAACCCATAGATGTGAATTCAAGCAATGAGGACCGTGTAAAGAAAATTTATAGTAACATAAAAGTTTTCCAAGGTCAACGATTCAATGTAGGAGATATTGTTCGTATCAGTAAGGCAAAACATATTTTTGAGAAGGGATACACACCCAACTGGACAACGGAGCTGTTTAAAATAGTTAAAGTTCAAATTACCAACCCACCCACGTATTTGCTGGAAGATATGACAGGAAGACCTATTCAGGGCGGATTTTATGCTGAAGAATTACAGAAAACTGTGAATCCTGACGTCTACTTAGTCGAAAAGGTATTGCGCAGAAAAGGGAAAAAAGTGCTGGTGCGTTGGTTGGGGCTAGATAAAAGCCATGACTCCTGGATTGATTCTTCAAACGTTTTGTGACGATCAACATGACCATGTTACTAAAAACAAGCTGGAAAACACAGAGCCAATGTTTGACTGTTAATTGTGGACTAAAAGTCGAACAATATTTTAAGCCTACGGTTATTATTGAGAATGATGTACGGTAGAGAGGTACGAGTCTTACAATGAATTGCAAGGACTGGACACAAGTAGTTAAAGAATTAAATTGCATGGAGGAAACTTTTCGAGACGGCATTCAAGATCTGTGGAAATTGGTCGCAATATCAAGCTATACACAGTGGCTTCAAGCGACGCCTCCCTTCAGTTCGTTGTACTAACCAAGGACGATGGACGTTTATATTTAAATGAATTTGATGTCTTTGACTTGTTAGTCCTTGATAGGCGCATATCAATAAAACTTAACGTACTGCTCAAGTGTAATTTTTCTGATTTTTATGATAAGTTTGTGGTGCGCGTAAATGAAATTCTAGAGAAGAGTGATTACATGTTAGATGACCTCGATACTGCCTTAGCAATGTGTGATGTTTGCACTAGTATAGAAACGTATTTTCTTTTAGAACTTATAAGTTTGAATAAGGACTTTTTTCTGATGGACTTGTATCTTAAAATATAATTTACTGTGAAAAATGTGATGAGAAGGTAAATAAAACACCATATTACAAACACAATCTTTTATTCAACATCCATAGCTATAATATCTTTATGACCCCATGGAAGGGTTTCAATATTATTTACAAGATACCGTTTATCATCGAAAGGGTTCAGGGCAATTTTCTCCTGTTCAATGCTGAAAACATTGTGGGCAAAGGATCGGATGGTACGTTGAACTACTGAGTTTTCCTAGATATATTTAACCAGGAATTAAAGTCTTAAATAGGTGAACATGATGTAAATGGGGATGATAATTGAGAAGTGTTAAGCCAGCAGTCGCTCAAGAAGAGGCGCATTTGTCGCTTTTCATGGTTTCCAGCAGCCCGTCAAGGTAAAATGAAGCTCTCGCTTCAAGCTTGCGACTCTCGAGAACAATAGGACTGAACAAAACTGATCTCGAAGGATGCCAGAAATTATTAAGAGATCAATCGATAACTACTCTAGTGGGGTGGCTGATGTATTTGATAGTCAAATTACTACAGAGAAAACTCGATTTTTTGTTTCTTTGACGATATCTCGCAAAGGTTAAGCGCTATTAGGAAGTGATTTCTATCGTACCCTAGAGGAGAATCGGAGGTAAATTGTCACCAGTGGGGTGGCAAATGATAAAAAACTGGCGATATCTCTAAATTGTTAAGCGTTCTTGAAAGTGATTTTTTTGTTGTATCAAATACGTCAGCAAATTCCGATGGCCTGATTTTCTTATCTGAGTGTTACAAAGGATTGATTCACCTAGCGTTTTGTTTGTGGGTCGTGTATGTACGTGGAAGCCTTAAATAGGTGTACTTGAAAATTGCTTGGCGCTTAGTACTCTTAATAAATGAGAGACTCTGAATCGAGCCAGCAGGCCTGCTCAAGATTACGCGCAACTGTCGCTTTTCAAGGTTACCAGGATTTTCATGGTTAAGCGAGCTCAACTCAAGGTAAAAGCTTTAGCAGTGAACACGTACTGAACAAAATGCGTCAGCAAATTCTGATTTTCTTATCTGAGTGTTACAAAGGATTGATTCACCTCACATGTGGCCATGAAATTCCTCTCTCGCTGAATTACAATGCAAAGCCTTCACAAAAGTCAAGGCGTTTTGTATGAATATTTTTTCTAGCGCGAGCTCAAGGCTAAACGATGCAAAACCTGCACCGTTGTACTTGAAAAGCGTCATGGCGTTTTGTATGAATATTCTACTGCCTCGGAAATTTTAGCACGTAGATCCGTCGCTTGATGCGAACATGGTCGTTTGTCTCACTGACGGAATGGGTTCGAGATTGATTTTACAGTATGACCTCGTCCAGGCGTTCGTTTAAGGTTATGTCACAAGGTCAGTGACTAGCGTGGACTGACGATTTTCGAGGCCACGTTCGTCAGCAAGGTAGCTCGGCTTGCTGCGACACGTTTCCCGCGTGAGCCTAAACCTGCACCTTTGTACTTGAAAAACGTCAAGTCGTTTTGCATGAGCCTCGGAAATTTTAGCAGGGGTACGGACGCGTCAAGGTGGAATGTCCGTGTGTGGACCAAGGTCAACTGAGTTCCAAGGTCAACTGATTTTCAAGGTCATGAGCGCGATTTTCAAGGTCAACGTCTAGCAACCACATTTGGCGTTATCTAGGAGGCTCATGGATGTTCCTGTGACCTTGAAATTGTCCCGAAAAACACTTTGTTTATCTACTATCTTCGTAATAAAGCCTGTTATGACCCATGTTTATATAAACTTTTTGTCATGTTTTTTCATCTAGAATACGCAGTTAAATTATTGCACGCTAATTTCGGAACACCCTGTATAATTCTAATAAAAATTAGAACAACATTCAATACAGTAGTACAAGGTGGAGAAACGTCATACCACGGGACATTTTTGGTGTTTTTTTTTCTCTATTTTGCTTGGTTCAATAGATATTGATTTAGTTTCTTTTCAACCACATATGTAATGATGACATTACTGTCTATTTAGAATCTTGGAAGTGTCACATTAGTGGTCTAGAACGGGAAGTAATCTTGTTACTTATAATGGGTCCTATTACTGGTCAAAATCAGTAATGGCTAGACCAGTAATGACGATTGTGATGACTGTTGGCTTTGCTCTAAACCATGGCAACCATCAAAATTACGTAAACTGAGTGAAGGTTTCAGTCAGAATGAAATACATCTCTCTGAACGGTAATGAAACACTTCCCATCTCGTATTGTAATATACTATTATTTACAACCATATATGTAATGCTATCATTACAAACGTCATAGGAGGGTGGGAAATTACCTATTACCTACCTCTAATTTAGGCGTAGGTAATGGGTATTCATTACTACCCAAGGGCGGTAATGGCTTATTACCTACCTCTCTTTCAACCCTCATTTTCCACGCTTATTTCTTGGCTCCTAAAATTTAATGCCTTTATAGAATTAAAAAGGTGTCCCTAGTATCGAACTAGATAATATAGTTAACTGGTAATTTTTAGAAAAGATAGAAAAATATTATAAATATGTTATACGAAAAATATAAATTCATATTATGTAGGTTGTAAATAAAATAGTATACACACCTCGGTAGGAAATTTCCTTACCGTCTCGAGATTTTATAGTTCATCTCGACGCTGCGCGTCTCGATAAACTATCAAATCTCTCGACAGTAATGAACACCTTGCTTTATCCCCCTCCCCTTATCATTCTAAGAGAAGGTAGACACAGTGTATTCTGGTTGTAATTTCCTAACTCTTACTCCTTCTGGTTTCTGATATTACTATAGCGTTATTCCCGTCGACTGCTCTAGGTGTTTCAATACTCTAATATGTAGAAATAGTAGCTGGATTAGGTTGGGTTCTGGTTCTGAAGAGAATAAACTTAGTATATTTTCCTCTTTCGTTTCAATCTCCAAACCCATGCTACTCTAGTTACTAGCTAAAACTGTAAAATTCATAATTTTCTCGAAAATTGCACCAACTTTTGCCTAGCTACCAGTTTGAGTCAGAGGAATCAGTTTTGAGGTTTACTTAGATTATTAGAAACTGAATTTCTTGCCAGTTGGACACTATTTACTTCTCATGCCACGCATTAACGATTTGCTCAGTATGAATAATACACTTGATGGTACATAATACTGAAGTGATCAGGCTTATTAGGTCTTCCTTCCAGGTCTTCCGAGTTAGGTCTTCCTTCCGGGTAACCAAACACAAGTGAATACTTTACGGTAGATCTTCAAATTAGTAGGATTTATTTAGAAACACGCTGACTTGAAAAGAGCAAAAAATTAGACAACGTTCAATTTTCAAAAAGCGATGGCTGGTGGCCCCTTTGACACTGACATTAAGCTAATTTCATAGGTAAACAGATTCCTTGAAGACGATTGGTTGAATGTTATTAAAAATCTATTTTATTGGAAAATTTTGATTTCGTACCTCGTTATGGACATGGTCATGGACTCGGCTTAAAGAAACAGGGTGGCAAACAAGAGCTAACAATTCAGAAGTGCCAATCTAATGGAAAAATATCATGGCTGCCTGCGCAAGTAAAGTTATAATGTACGACCTATATGTAATCATCTGTGTTTAGCGTCCTTTATTTACTAATGTGACAGTTTGGATAGCGGGTGTAGGACAAGAAGCTGCTTCACTTTTTTTTTTAAATTGCCAACGTTTCGACCTTTATTTGAGGTCTTCCTCAGGGCTTTTTCAATCAGAGAAGCTTGTCATGAAAATTAAAATAAAGTACCATATCGGTACTTACACATCTACGGACGTATGTACACTTAGACGAGACACCACAAGACCACACAACAGCTTGAGAGGAACCCAACAACTTTATTTGAGGAAGACCTCAAATAAAGGTCGAAACGTTGGCAATTTCAAAAAAGTGAAGTAGCTTCTGGTCCTACACTTGCTATCCAAACGTTCAAATGTATGTAATGCTACCATTAAAAACTACATCTCTACATAATACTCCTACAGGAGGGTGGAAAATCACCTATTACCTACCTCTAAATTAGATGCAGGTAATGGGTCTTTATTTCCACCCTAGGGAGGTAATGGATTATTACCTACTTCTCCTTTCCGCCCTCATTTCCTAAACTTATTTCTTAGTCCCTAAACTTTGATAGCCTTGTACAATACATAAAGTTTTTAAAAAATGTTATACTATTAAAAACGTTACACTTTTTGGAAAATTGCTTATTGAAATGTTGAAGGTTTTGCAATCCTTTACTTCTAAAACTTTAACCTATATGGTAAATGTATGTCTTAGGCAGGGAAAATTTCCAGACCAATTAAAAGTCTCAAAGGTAGTGGCTATATTTCAAAGGGGAAATCGACATGATATTGCTAACTATAGACCGATATCCCTGCTATCAGCTTTTTAAAAATATTTGAAAAAATAATTTCAAAACGAATAATCGAGTTTTTGGAGGTAAATAAGTTATTTTCGGAATCTCAACACGGTTTTCGCGAAAAAATATCAACAGTTACTGCTCTTGCAAGTTTTATAGACAATCTTTACAAAAACATTGATTCCGGATTTAAGGTCACAACTCTTTTTGTTGATTTAACAGAGGCTTTTGACTGTGTTGACCATGATCTTTTACTTGAAAAGCTTGAACTACATGGTCTAACAGGAAACTATCATCACCTCATTAGGTCTTATCTCTCAAACCGCAAACAGTTTGTATATCACCAAGGTGCAGAATCTGATCAAGGTGATATTCAGGTAGGGGTACCCCAGGGTAGGGTCCTCTTTTATTTCTCTTATACACTAAAGACTGAACAAATAATATTATTGGATTCCACTGTGAGTTTACAGATAATTTAACCCTGCTGTATTCATACCCAGATGAGGGGATGGCTGTGGACAATATGATATCCAACCTATCTATATTAAACAACTATTTTACCTATAATCGATTAATCTTAAATACCAAAAAGACTTACATTATGGAATTCTATACACGCCAAAGCAATCACACTAGTAGTCAATTGATCAAACTAAATGGTAAGTCAATCCAACAAGTCACATCTTTGAAACTACTGGGGATACATCTAGATATGACTTTGAATTGGAATGAACATGTTGATTCGGTTTGCTCAAAGGGTGCAAAACAGTGCTTTGCATTGCAAAGATTGAAGCCTATAGTTAGCAAAACAGTCTTAAAAATATTTGGATGTTTGGATTTAAGTATCGAGAAACATGCAAACCAACTTTCATTAAAGAAATTAAAGAATCCATTCTGACTCTCCTCACTCTTCATCTATGAGACTCTAAAATTTATTAGACTAAACATTCATAACTTAAAAACCCTGAATTTTTACCACAAACGCGATACTAGATATGGTTGTGATTTTCAGTTGCCTCATCATAGACTACAACTTTTTAAGGCAAATCCCTACTATGTAGGGTCTATATCGTATAACAAGGTACCAATACAAATAAGATCCATGAGTAACTCTAAGTTCTACAAGTCCATAAAGACAATATTACTGAAAAATGCCTTTTATAAAATTGATGAATTCCTCAATCACTTAATCCAATGATTATTGCTTATATAGGTATACTGTTTTGACGTGTCCTATTTCCTGTTTTGTGATATTGTGGATTGATAAAGGTATTGTAGTGTATTGAATTGTATTGTATTGGTTGACTAATTGCCTTTCCGCTTCTGACTTGAACAAAAAATCTATTGATTTGTATGCTTTTCCGAAGATTAAAATAGTCTCGCTTAATTATCATCCACACTGAATCCGTAATGAGAAAAGTCCTGCCTGTAGGAGGTATGAGTTTTTGTATTTGCAATTGCCACTAAAAGTTTGTCTTCCAGAAAAGCAACACTTGCTATGTTCATTTTAACCAATTGGTCGTTTCGACAAGCTCCTGAGACTTCTATGATTAGTGCTACCTAAACCAATAAGAAAAACTTAAACAAAACTAATAGACACCTTTAAAAAAATCATAGAATTATTCTAAAAACAATTTTCCGTAAAATCACAAATACTTTGCCTTAATCGGTAATAATTCAGCTGGAGCTTGGTTTAGAAAATCATGTATATTTTGCCGCGAAAAACATTGGACTTGTTGGGCTTAAAAACCTATGCTTTGTCTTTTCAGGAACATTCGAAGTTTTCCATAATTCGAAATATCGTTTCTTGTTTCAATTATCAGCATTGTTCATAGCATACTGTATATGGCCCACGAGGTTAAAGGTTTCTTCTCTTTGCTTTGTTGTAAAAAAATAAGCTAGAAGAACAGTTTTAGAACCAAATATTTGACGTTTTCGGTCTTACACCACTCTTGATATATAGCCATAGCCTTCACGTAATTATAATCCATTCAGTTATTTCTGTCGTCAAGTAGGCGTTGGAAATCTGACATATTTCTCTTGATTTGACATTACCCGGTATAACATGACTGACAGTCACAGTGATTAATAAATAGTTTGAGGTTATAGTATATTATACAACAAGCATTTACTGAGAGTCGTTATTCTCGAGGGTAACGTTTGAGCCCACGAGCGAAGCGAGTGGCACAAGTTGCCCGAGAGAATAACGCTCATTAAATGCGCGTTGAATACTATACTTTATCTACGACCAAGATTCTGGGTTTTTGTCAAATATGATAGGTTATAGGTGCCACAAAGATAATTTACAATTTTAAAACCACGACCACGACTGGTTTCGCTATTCAATGGCGCGACGTTTGATGCGTCTTGTCGATAGATGACGGTCTAGTCACCCGCGCATGTCACCGCATGTTAATTTCAGCCTTAAGGGGTTTTCATTTAAATACGTCATCTAATTTTGCTGTGAAATATCAAAATAAAAGGATGAAGGAACAAAAGTCTATTCACTTTCATTATGTCATCCTTTTTGGGTGTAAAGCTAGTTCGCCTCCACGTGGTGCACCCTGGGTAACGCAAAATGAACTAGCACATACTGGCAGTCAGATAATCCAAGGATCTCCTGACTATACGACACACTAAATTATTAAATGGTAAAATTGAATTACGACATTATCATGACCCAAAACAAAACAAATGGTCCTTCTCAGGACCCTTTGACTAGAAAAATCGGACCCTCAGTCCGATTTTGTCAGATTAACATAGAAGGCATTAGTTATGCAAAAAGCCAGTACATATCAAAATTATTAAAAGATGACGATATCGACATAGTTGCAATCCAGGAAACTCATTGCGAATCAGAACAAGAGCTCCAAAAAAGGGGAAAAATACCAGGTTACGAATTACTGGGTGCAACGTACCACAGAGCATACGGCGCAGCCACTTATGTCAAAAGCAACATAGAAAATGCATCTGTAGTTTCTATATCGACCGAGAACGACATACAGATTGTAACTACAAAAATTGGAAGTATCACTATCTCCAACGTTTATAAACCTCCCACAAGGACCTGGCCAACTCATGTTCTTAAAACATACCCCTACCCCGCTGTATATCTAGGCGACTTTAACAGCCACCACGAACAATGGAAATATAGACAAAGCGATGTTAATGGGGAGGCTTTGATCAGATGGACCGAGGACGAGCACTTACACCTAATCTTTGATGCTAAAGACAAAGGCACATTTAAATCAGCTGCATGGAACATGGAATATAACCCGGACTTATGCTTTGTCTCAATGGACCCTAATAATACCCCTTTGGCCACTACAAGAAAAGTTCTCTCGGAATTCCCCCACAGCCAGCATCGCCCAATCATCATGGAGATCGCAACCCAAATACCGCTAATAAGATCCATCCCAAGACCTAGATGGAACTTTAAGCGAGCTGATTGGAAAAAATTCTCATCGGAACTAGATAAATGCTTAGGATGGATACCACCCACGAGTAAAAACTACGCTCGGTTTGTCGGGGCAGTAATTAGCACAGCTAAGAAGTGCATACCAAGAGGGTACCGGGAGGAATATATTCCTGGATGGTCTCAAAACAGCGAAGAATTATATCAAAACTTCCTAGAAACTGGTGATCAAGAAATCGCAGATCAGCTACTTCATACTTTAAATGCAGCAAGACAACAAAAATGGAGTGAAACTGTTGAAAATTTAAACTTCCAAACATCAAGTCGGAAAGCATGGTCCCTAATTAGAAAACTTGGAGGAGGAGACCCTCCTAAACGGCAAAAAGCTCCCATTAAACCAAATTCAGTGGCCTCTCATATTGTGATGACATCCAGAGCACCCAGAGATAAAGCTCATACAAAAAGAGTAAAAGAACATCTAAAAACTCTTAAGAACGAATCTACAGAAACTGAACACTCTCGTCCTTTCACCGGCGAAGATGTATCCGCTGCCCTTAAAGATATTACTTCTGGGAAAGCCCCAGGGTTTGACGGAATTCATCCTGAATTCCTTATTAACTGCGGAAAATACGCGAAGAGATGGTTGGCGTGCTTCTTCACAAACATCATGCAGACTAGTGAAATTCCTCGAGAATTCAAACGCTCAAAAGTAATAGCCATCCAAAAACCAGGTAAACCAGCAGACCAACCAAAAAGTTACCGACCAATTGCGCTGCTGTCATTAACGTACAAGCTGATGGAAAGACTGATCTACAACAGAATAAGCCCGGTAATACTTAGAGATATCCCAGTTGAACAAGCGGGTTTCAGACCTAAACGGAGCTGCACCGACCAAGTATTGTCACTAACCACATATATCGAAGCCGGTTTTCAAAGGAGACTAAAAAGTTCTCTCGCATTCATTGATTTGTCAGCAGCGTATGATACCGTATGGAGGGAAGGAGTTATATACAAATTCCTACGCAAAATTCCCTGTAAATTCACATCAAGATTAATAGAAAACATGCTTAACGACAGAGTTTTTCAGGTGATAATGGGATCAGAAATCAGCAAACCCAGAAAGCTTAAGAATGGACTGCCGCAAGGATCAGTACTTTCGCCATTGTTGTTTAGCCTATATATTGCGGACATGCCCAAAACAACATCAACAAAGTTTGGCTACGCCGACGATTGGGCTCTAACCACTCAAACTAAATTAATGGAAGAAGCCGAAGAAAATCTTACCAATGACTTGGACGTAATGGGAAGTTTCTTTCGAAAATGGAGACTGCAACCTAATGGTTCAAAAACAGAAGTAACCTGCTTTCATTTAAATAACAAAATGGCTGATAGAAAACTTAAAGTCTACTTTGATAACATCTTACTTAATCACAGTAAAAACCCAAAATACTTGGGTATCACTCTTGATAGAACGTTAAGCTTTAATGTACATCTAACTAACACTGCGGAAAAATTAAAGACCAGAAATAACATTATCCAGAAACTCTGTGGCTCGACATGGGGAACATCAGCATCCACACTGAGATTGTCAGCCCTAGGCCTTGTCTACTCAGCCGCGGAGTACTGCGCACCAGTGTGGCTTAACAGTGCTCACGTGAAGAAGATAGATGCGCAACTGAACAACACCATGAGAATGATCGCTGGCGTAATCAAATCCACCCCAACTCAATGGCTACCGGTATTAAGCGACATTCCACCGCCTCATCTGCGCCGAATCAATTTGCTGACAAACGAATACAAGAAGATACTTAACAACAGAGAGCTCCCAATACATAATTATATAGAAGACGCCAACAAAAATCGACTACGCTCTAGAAAACCACCAACAAACACCGCAAAAATTGCCACAGATACTGAGTTTAACATCACAAGCAGATGGGTGCACGAATGGTCGAGAGCTCAGCCAAACAGCAACTTGCCCTGCATAACAGAAAGCCCCCCTGGCTTCAATCTACCACGCAAAACCTGGTGTACATTAAATCGCATTAGGACACAACACGGCAGATGTGCATACTTTTTAAACAAATGGGGAAAACTACCATACCCCTCATGCGATTGTGGAGAGGTCCAAACGATTGCACACATAATAGAGGAATGTCCCCATCGATCATACCAAGGCAGCCCCGAGGAGTTCCTGCTTGCAACGCCAGATGCGATAGAATATATAAATAACCTTAATGTTTGTTTGTAAATTTACCTAAGTCTGTTATATTTGTTATTGATGTATACTTGAATGTGTCGAAACGCCATACGCTAAATAAATAAAAATGTCATCCTTTTCTCTCAAGAATTCATAGCCTTCTCCCCATACTCCTAATGTATGTATACTAACCAACGAGCTAGTATATTACATCTGGATAGTACCTCCTATTTTACAGTTTTGGCCCCACTTTTTAGCAGTGGGTATTTTGAAAATGGCAGCGATATTCGCTTGAATTGACGTCTTTCGTGAAATCATTTAAAGTTGTGATTCATCGAATGATGTGCTCTGATGATGAAATTACGTCATGGCTACCTTAAGAATGGCGCACCAGAATGGCCGAAACAAGGGACCATTTTTAGAAAAATATCGGCATTTGTTGATTTTGTCCACATCTCTTAAGTCAATGATATTGACCGTATGTATCATCGAATTAATCTGGAGACCCCTTCCTATTTGTTTTGCCCCCCCCCTTTTCGCAGTGCAAACCTTTAAACTGATAGCGACTTCCGCCGCAAGTGACGTCTCGCTGACGTCAACAGGTCTTAGTAAAATTATTGCAACACAGTTGACACTGTCATTATTTTTATTATTTCTTATTTCCAATCCAATTGAATATCGAATTTATATCCATCTCCTAGCTAGAGCCTTAGGGCTCGTAGCCTTAGTTGACCTAGCTGCAAGGTTTTCTAAAATTCACTCTCCATCCTAACCAAAACCAAAAACAATCGACACAATCAATATCTGCTCCGGCTTTAAGTTGCTATGACGCGACTTCCGGCCAAAAAGGGAGGGCCATTTTTAGGAAAATATAGGAATTTGTTGGCTCTGTCCAAGGAAAATGCTACGAGGGTGGACAGTAAGTTACTTCATTTTATGGCCTCTTTTAAGTATTTTTCAGTGAAAAGTACATATTTTAGAGAAAAAGAGACACTGTAACCTACATGTGCCTCAATACATCCTAATAGAAGGATACTTATTTGAATGAACCAGTGGTAACTACCGATTTCATGTTTAGGGCAGTTTACTTTTTGAGTTGTCAGTTGCCTACGACATGTTTCGTTTCCATGACAACTCATTATTCACTTGTGAATAATGTTCATTATTCACAAGTGAATAATGATTATCGTTAGTCTTGAGAATGTACAAGAATAATGTGATTATTATAGTACGGTCGTGGATAAAGGTTGTTGTTTACTGTTTTGCTCACATAGTTGCCAGATGGCTTCATTAGTTCAAACTTTTAATAATAATTCCTAAAATCTAGAATCTAGTAAAAAATGAGCTGCGGATTAACGCTAACAAGATTATTATATTTTATTAATGTATTGTAAAAATGAATCTTTCACAACCATAATAGTTGAAGCTAATAAGTTTATAGTGTGAATGTGGTATCAGCAGTATGTGCACCCTACAAAAATGCAAGTGATGATTGATAATATGTATAAGAAGTTTGCTCTTGGAAGAAAAGAAAGGTAGAATAAATTTACAGAAGGACAGGACCAATGATATGTCCGTCAGCGGCAATTAAAAGCATGAAAATGGGACAATGGGCTGTACGATTACTGTGAGCACTTGTTATATTTTGAGAACTGAATTAATTTTTTCAAAATTATTTTTGCTCCTTTAATATTTAATTATAATTCAGAAATGGCTAAAGCCGAATCCAAGAGAAACAGTCACAAATTTTCATGTTACAAGATTTATTAATAATCCATATTTTAATGCCGGCTACAACCTCTAATATGCTGTAAATTCTGCGGAGACTTCATGTTGTGAAATCCAACCTTAGCATGCCGGTATCAATGAAAAGGTTCAAATTCATGGAACGCTTAAAGCTGAAATAAATTATCTACCTTAGAGCAGAACCACACAAGTAGTATACATCACCAGCAAAGAGTAAATAAATTGTAGTTTTCATTTTTGCGCTCTGGTATCAAAATGTTTTTCAAAAATCAGTGGCAAATTTTTTGAGCTGTAACACAATATCTAAGATACAACATTTGACATTAAAAATATCTATATTTTTTTGTAAAACACTCTTGCAAGATATATTATAAAAAAACTATTTATTCGCAGCTTAGACCTACTTAATTATACTGGGATATTATAACTCCATGAGATTAATTAATTACATCTATTTCTTAGGATTTTCAAGAAGTGAAATTTTACAATTACCATGAAAGGTCATGAAAAATTTGTAAAATTTCATGACCTTGAGACATTGGTCCTCATGTCTTATCATGACTTAAGTTTAATATTTAACAGTGGCATTATTATTCTAATAAAAAATGCTGAAACTACTTCAATAGATTTTTTTGATGTGACGTTGCTTTGTGATCAGTGAATCATTTTGTTGGCAATAAAGGTTATTATTATTATTATTATTATTATTATTATTATTATTATTATTATTATTATTATTATTATTATTATTATTATTATTATTATTATTATTATTATTATTATTAATCTAACAATTTAATTTGTCGTAAAAAAGGTCGAACAAATTTTCGATGTTATGTCGGGTCAATAAAACATTTCTTATTTTCTTACCCTTCACATTATATAGAGCCAATATCTCGCGAATCCAAGCAACATCAAAGAATTCCAGGAAAATTTGCATCGAAAGTATTGTTATGATTCGCAGCAACGCCGCATGGGAGGCGGGGCAACGCATGGGAGCGTGTTGGTTGGTGGAGCTTATCGAACTATCGGCGCTGCGTCATGGCTGACACGAGTGATTTATTGCTCGTCTGGCTTAATCTAGAAGGCAGTTGTTTACAACCGTTTTTTTTATGTGAGATTATTCAAGAATTCTTATAAAGAACTTTCTAGGTTTTTCTGTAATTTTAGGATTGTATATAAAAAGCGTATAGAGCGCGCAGGGGAGTAGTCGTATTTTAATCGAGCTATAAGTAAGCTAAAGTTACGAAGCGATAATAGAAGGCTATAAAGTGTTAAGTAATGAGTTATTTAGTAGTCGTGTGTAATTGTGGAAATAAATAAATAGTGTTTTCGTGTTAAATCGTTACACTGGAATTATTGAACCCTAGTTCGCAACAATTGGTGTCAGAAGTGCGATTCCAGTGGGAATTTGAGAACTAATAGTGCTGAACTGTAAGCGAGTGCTTCATTACCGGACATTACGTGTTTATGCCAGTGACCAGAAGCCAGCATCAAGCGATGGAGGATCAACTTGCCGCCCTGCTGTCCCTTATGCAACAACAAAAGGAAGAGCAAGAAAGACGTTATGTAGAACAAAAAGAAGAGCAGGAAAGACGTTATGTGGAACAAAAAGAAGAACAGGAAAGACGTGATCAAGTACAGGAGCAACGTTATCAACACCAGAAGGAAGAGCAGGAGCGCCGTTATCTAGAACAAAAAGAAGAGCAGGAAAAACGTTATAAGGAACAAAAAGAGGAACAAGAAAGGCGTGATCAAGCATAGGAGCGACGTTATCAACAACAGAAGGAAGAGCAAGAAAAACGTGATCAACAATTCAAAGAAGAATTAATGAACCATCTCGCAGCTAGGGAGCAACAATTGGAAGAAAGAATAATGCAATCCGTTAACGAATCCGTTAACGAATCCATTAACGGCGTCAACAAAGGACTCGAAGCTGTCAACCAGAGGGTTCTCGAGCTAGAAAAGAAATTCCGGGAACAACTTGAGGACGACAACGTGTCTACGGAGAGTTTTAGCACAGCCAACGCTAAAATTAAGCCTCCCGATTATGACGGTACTACTGCATGGGAAATTTATAAAACTCAGTTTGAGGCAGCTGCAAAAGCTAATGGTTGGTCCGAGCCCCAGAAAGCTACATCATTAGTGGTAACACTTCGTGGAAAAGCGGCTGAGTTACTCCAATCTCTGTCGGCAGCGGATCAAAGTAATTATGCGGCTTTAGTACACACTCTGCAACTACGATTTGGAAATGAGCACAAAGAAACCGTGTTCCAGGCCCAGCTGAGGATGAGACAGCAAAAGTCAGGTGAATCCTTACAAGAATTTGAGGCGGACATAGACAGACTCATTCACCTGGCGTATCCATCGGCCCCTGAATCTTTTCAAATGCAATTTGCCGCCGAAAGGTGCATTGAGGGAGTTCGCGATAGTGACATGAGATACCACTTACGTCTTGTAAGGCCCAAGGATATCAGCGAGGCAATAGTTCGGGCCCTGGAATTCGAGGCGTCACGAGTGTCATCTAGTTCATCGCCACGCGTACGAATGGCAACTTGCGGTGAAGAGGAGAATACGTCTATGGCGGAATCCATGGCCAGTTTACATAAAGCGATGAAAGATATGGCAGTCAGTATGCAAGCCCTGTTAGAAAGAACTCCTCGATCAACAGACAATCGGGGCATAAAATGTTTTAACTGCGGCAGACTGGGTCACATCAAGAGTAACTGCCGTAATAGGGCAAGAAGTCCGTCGCCGTCGTTTAGAAGACCGAGCGGCGACCAAGAACGCCCTAGGTCCCAGGAAAACTAATTCCGGTCAATGCAAGGGGGCAATTGACCGGGCCCGTTAAGACCCACAGAATCTTTAAAATCAGTAATTTGGGTGGCAAAAGTCTTACAGTGGCCGGACGCATTAAGGGACAGAAAATCCAGATTACCATCGATACAGGAGCAGATGTGACCATTGTAAGGCCAGATAAACTTGTCGGATATACCATACAACCATTGCCCAATCCTATTATGTTAAAATCAGTCACTGGAGAGTCTTGCCCTATAGAGGGAGAAGCCGATGTCACCATCATTATTGGAGAAAGACTCGAAGTTCGGCATAAAGTATTGGTTGCCAGGATCAAAGACGAGTTTATTTTGGGAATGGATCTCATCAGGAAACATGGATTCTCCTATGATCACAAACGGAATATTCTCATATTTGGAGATGAGGAGTTTGCATTGACCAATGGAAATGTGGAAACTAGTGTCCGTCTACTGGTGATGGAAGATGTGAAAATTCCTTCAAATTCAGAACAAATTATCACAGTGACTTCTGAAAATGATCCTGGGTGGTCCATAGGACTTATAGAACCTAACCTGGATTTGACGTCTGAAGTCATGGTAGCACGAACTTTGACCGACACGAAGAAGACTATGCCAGTACGAGTTGCAAATATTGGAGAAAAGACCATCAAGCTCAAAGAAGGAACAGTTCTTGCCAATTATGAGCCTGTGCAATGGGTATGCAATTGTGTCGAAGCAGAGACATCCAAAGTTAAATCTTCTAACCAAGCTTCCCCAGAGGTTATTGATGCTTTCAAACGACATTGGAGTCATCTGTCAAGGGAAAAACTTCAATCTGCATAAAATTTGCTATGGATGAATCTGATATGTTCAACTTCAAGAGCAACGACAGTCAAACTGATTTAGTTGTTCATAAGATCAACACAGGAGATGCCCAGCCAATACGACAACACCCACGAAGGGTCCCTCTGGCTAAACAACAAGAAGTTAACAGTTTGCTGAATGAAATGTTAAAGGAGGGCGTCATAGAAGAATCATCTAGTCCATGGTCGTCGCCTGTGGTTCTTGTTAAGAAGTAAGATGGTTCAACGCGGTTCTGTGTTGACTACAGGAAACTTAATGACGTGACCAAGAAGGACAGCTACCCATTGCCACGTATAGACGACACCTTAGCAACTTTATCGGGATCAAAGTGGTTTTCCACTCTAGATTTAAAAAGTGGGTATTGGCAAGTAAAGATTGCTCCCGAAGACAAAGAGAAGACTGCATTTTCTACTGGTTCTGGGCTATACCAGTTCACTGTTATGCCTTTTGGATTGTGCAATGCTCCATCAACTTTCGAGCGACTAATGGAACTTGTTTTGAGGGGGCTGACTTGGAAAACTTGCCTGGTATACTTGGATGACATAATTGTCATGGGACGTAATTTTGACGAGCATTTGAAGAATTTAAGAGAAATCTTCAGCAAGTTACGGAATGCTCACCTGAACTTAAACTACAAGAAATGCAGCCTATTCCAAAAGCAAGTCGGGTACTTGGGGCATACCATCTCAGAACAAGGCATTAAAACTAGCCAAAGTAAAATATCTGCCATTAAAAATTGGCCAGTTCCCCGAGACAAACACGAAGTAAGGAGTTTTTTGGGACTATGTACTTACTACAGGAGATTTGTGGAGGGATTCGCCGACATCGCAAAACCGCTGCACAAATTAACAGAAAAGAAAACACCGTTCTTGTGGAACCATGATTGCAGTCAGGCGTTTGCAAGGCTTAAAGCTGTCCTCTGTTCTAGTCCAATCTTGGCTTACCCTATAAAGGACGGACTGTTTATTCTGGACACGGATGCAAGTAACTGTGGTCTAGGTGCAGTACTCTTTCAAAGACAAAACGGGCAAGAGAAGGTCATTGAGTACTACAGTAAGACTTTAATTAAGCCAGAAAGAAACTATTGCGTCACTAGAAAGGAGCTGTTGGCCATCGTTAAAGCAGTCGAACATTACCATCGCTACTTATATGGAAAAAGGTTCCTGATTAGAACTGACCATGGAGCCTTGAAATGGTTATTACAGATGAAAAACTCTGAAGGTCAAATAGCCAGATGGATAGAGCTCCTGCAACAGTACGATTCCCAAATTGAACATCGACCAGGGAGGTCTCACGGAAATGCCGATGCATTGTCTAGACGGCCATGTAAAGAAGATTGTCGGCATTGTCAAAGAACTGAGCAGCGTGAGGGACTTCCTTCTGTACGGAGAACGTCGGTGGAAATAAACGATGGCTGGAACACACAGACCCTTCGAGAAGAACAAATGAATGATCCAGATATTGGACCCATCCTCTCTGCAAAGACTGACGACAAGAGACCAGAATGGCAAGAAGTTGCTGGTAAAAGTCCAAACCTGAAGGCGCTAGGGGCCCAGTGGCACTCTCTTAAAATAGAAAATGGATTACTGAAGAGAGCCGGATGGCAAGTCCATAGTCAGTCAGTTGGTTGTTCCTGGTAGCAGAAAATCGGACGTACTACAGGAAATGCACGACGGAACCAGTGGAGGTCATTTTGGGGTCAATAAAACCTTGGCCAAAATTAAAGAGCGGTTCTACTGGGTGAATTATCATGAAGACGTCGAATCTTGGTGCCGCAAGTGCGAAGTTTGTTGTGCCACAAAAGGACCTCGAACAAGATCACGCGGCCGAATGGTGCAGTACACTATAGGTGCTCCATTCGAGAGGGTAGCAATTGATGTCGCGGGACCGTTTCCTCAGACTGAGTCGGGCAATAAATACATCTTGGTCGCCATGGATTACTTCACTAAATGGCCTGAAGCATACGCCCTGCCTAATCAAGAAGCAACGACTGTGGCAACGGTGCTAGTAAATGAAATGTTCTGCAGATTTGGAGTCCCTCTCGAACTTCATTCTGATCAGGGCCGAAATTTTGAATTGGCTGGTTTCCAGAAGGTCATGGAACTTCTCGGAATTCGCAAGACCAGGACAACTCCTTTGCATCCACAGTCGGATGGGATGGTAGAGAGATTTAATCGGATCATGGAACATTACCTGTCTAAAATGGTGGCAGATCATCAGCGTGATTGGGACCAACATCTACCTCTCATGTTGATGGCATATCGAGGCTCTACGCATGAAGCCACTGGTTATACTCCGGCGAAAGTGATGTTCGGAAGGGAAATGAGGCTTCCTGCGGATTTGATGTATGGAACACCAGGAAAAGACTCGCTCAACTCTGAGAACTTTGTGGAGAAGCTCAAGGAGAGGCTGGACAATGTTCATGAACAAGTTAGGAATAAACTGCGGATATCCAGTGATCGAGCCAAAGCAAGATTTGACTTACTAGCTAACTCCCGCGGCTTCCAGGATGGTGATTATGTTGTGGCTATACAATCCGCGGAGAAAGGACGGAAGTCGCCCAAACTTAGCCAAAATTGGGAAGGACCTTATACAATTATAAAGAAGATTAATGATGTGGTGTATAGGATCCAGCGGACCCCTAGGTCAAAGATGAAGGTCGTTCATTTGGATCGATTAGCACGATACCATGGAACTCTATCTGTTCGGGACGAACAGCCTTAGGAGGAGGGCAATGTTACGATTCGCAGCAACGCCGCATGGGAGGCGGGGCAACGCATGGGAGCGTGTTGGTTGGTGGAGCTTCGCGACCTATCGGCGCTGCGTCATGGCTGACACGAGTGATTTATTGCTCGTCTGGCTTAATCTAGAAGGCAGTTGTTTACAACCGTTTTTTTTATGTGAGATTATTCAAGAATTATTATAAAGAACTTTCTAGGTTTTTCTGTAATTTTAGGATTGTATATAAAAAGCGTATAGAGCGCGCAGGGGAGTAGTCGTATTTTAATCGAGCTATAGGTAAGCTAAAGTTACGAAGCGATAATAGAAGGCTATAAAGTGTTAAGTAATGAGTTATTTAGTAGTCGTGTGTAATTGTGGAAATAAATAAATAGTGTTTTCGTGTTAAATCGTTACACTGGAATTATTGAACCCTAGTTCGCAACAGTATGTTGAATTGGATAATGTTTTTTGATTGACCTAACATCACAGATTTAATTAAATTTGAAGAAAAACTAAAACCCTCTTTTTTATTTTGTCATTACCCCATGATTATACAGGTACTAGACTAGCTAGTTTTAATATATTGAAATTGAACATACAGAACACCCAACAAATCAGTCGCTAAAGAAATTGGATGATCTAAATGTGTTTCTTTTGTTGGGGATCCCAAGTGTTGATTTTGCCATCTAGCTGTAAATGTATACAACATGATGTTCTCCTTTATGGTTGGTCATTTCATAGTAGCTAATTCCAATGTAAAACGCATTTTATTTAGTATTACCAGTATATGGCAATTATTATGCCCATCTCTATTCTGATCTAGAATATTGCATAAGATTAGAAATTAACTTATGAATGATTATGACATTTTATCATAGAAATATTCGCTCATTCTGTAAGAATATAATGCGCCTCCAACTGTCATGGTCAGCCCAGATATGGTTTTCTCGCCCTCTAACAAGGTTCTACACTGAAGTTTTACCTTCCACATGGTTATCTTCATATGTTTGTACACTCTAAAAATTGTATACTCAGCAACAAATTATGGGTATAGAATTTAATAAAAAGCAGGTCAATCAGTGAATACTACTTTCTAAAGCTAGTATGGTGCTTATCAGTCGGAGTACATCAACTTCCAGAAATGGAAGGAGTTCCCCAACTTCCAATTCCTGGAGGAAAATGCAAAATACAAATATCTCATTAATTCATTAAATATATCTTGTTTTCTATACATTTTTTGAAATTAAATTTTTACACATTTCTTCTTTTTGCATATTTTGCGAAAACATTATTGCAATGAAAATTTTTTGCAAAGCTAAAATACGTTTAAATTAATGAAATAATTTTTGGCACTTTGCTAGCAGATGTAGGGTCTCGAAAGTCAACATTTACCTCAAGCAGTTATTTCCCATAGTAAAGTTTTTGGCCATATTTATAAAGTTTTTATAGGCAAATCATTTGTGATCGGCAATCAATAGTGGTTAATGGTAAGGTATTAGGTAAATCAATAGTCGATACTTCCAGAAAAACTCTTTGACTTGTGAGACTGTGGATGCTTTCAAGGGCCTTAAATTACGTACCAAGACTCTTTTCAGCTCTAAAGTCATATCCAAGGAAATGTTATCCTTGACATGTGGAGAATAATACTCGTGAACTTTCTCAAACTAGATGAATGGCTATTGCTCTAAGGTATGCTACAAACAGAATCATATCATTTTATAACTGATTTCGATTATGTGTTAACACCTTTAGAGAGATACATTCTTGGATACATCATTTACATATCAGTAAGAAAAGTTACAGAATCCTTCAAAAATTTGTTTTGCTAAATATAAAAAGTATTGACGAATAAATGCAAACCTAAATGTTAATGGTTGAGGTGATGGATAGAAAAGTCTGGCTTGAGTGCTGAACCTCATCCTGCTCCCAAGTGTTAATGGTGGAGAAATAGGATTAATATGAACATGTTGAAAAGTGGGTGTAGGAGAAATAATCAGAGTTTCGTAAAAATTGCCTTTTTTTCTAACTGAACTAGAGTCTTTAACTTCTGGTCATACTTGCTTGTTCATTTTGAAGCTTATTTACTGAGTTATATTAGTAGGGTGTACCCTTTGGTATGCTAATTTTATGTATTTATAAAATAAATTTGTAGGTAACCCTGATGATTTTGTGACACAGCTTACCTGAACTAACTTAGAAGGCCTCGATGAAAGCCCTGAGCCCTGATCCGGCAGTACATAGTATACTAAAATTTGAAATATCATCTGCTCTAAGCTCCAAGGCATAATAATCATGACCCTGATAATAAAAAGAGATATTTATAAGGTCAAATACAATGTCTTGCCAATTATCTTGTATTTTAATTACTTCTTTTGATCCTGAATTCTATGAGAATGAGAAGTATGTGAATGGTGAAGATGAAGGTAATAAAATATTAATTTCCATACCAGGGGTTAACATTTTCTATCGACATTACTTAGCTGTATAAATAGTAAGGCAAACTACACTTGTCCCTGCCAAATTTTACCTTATATCTTCAACGAACGACTGCACAGTATAGACTGTGAATTTGTGTAAATACTTTTATTAATTTCTTTTTGGAAAACAAGGAAAAATCATACATAATAAAGTGAGGTTAGACAGAACTGGATTGTTTTGATTTTTGGGGCCTTTTCAAGCGGTATGTAATTCATTTAAACTGGCTTACCGCTCATATCAATATTTCACTCTTTCGCTCATAGAGATTAGATAAAGATAAAAAAAGCTAAAAGGCCAGTGCAATTAGTGCTTGCCTTACCTTGCCATGCGAAATCGCCCTACAAACTAGACCGCAATACGCATGCGTTTGAATCATTTTAGATTTTAGTATTCTTCAATCTTCATTCTTCCTCAGACTTTCTCCGATTATTCTACCCAGGGTGTGATCTGTGATTCCACCCAGGAATTACACGTTGAAAAGAAATTGGATCTTTGAACGTTTCAACTATATTGGTTGGTTTAATTTTTATGTAATACAAGTACATTCTTTCATACGAAAACTGAAAAGTATTGTCCACTCAGCCAGGATACTATTTTATGTCTGATTCTGTTGATTAATTACATGTTGTATTTACCTACATGCGTTATGCACACAAAATAGTATATTGTTTAACGAGTGACGAAAATAGCATTTTCTCTTGCATGAAAAATTACGAAGCCGAGTTTCGTAATGTTCTCGAGCGATAGAAAATGCTTTTTTGACGAGCAAAACACTATACTTTTTCTTCGACCATGCTATCATTAAGTCTTCATTAACTTTAAAAACAATCTCTATAGAGTATTTCTTTAAAAAATTAAGGAGCGTCATTGTCAGCCTGACACCTCGACTGTGTTTTATATTTGTTTAAGTGAAACACTTTTGTTCTACCTTTTTTTAATATACGTTTTTAATATACCTATTTTAAATAGGTATATTTAAAACTTAAAAAACATTTTTATTGAACCACATTTTCATAACTAGAGATTCAAGATGTGCATGAATGCATGATCTCGACATGTGTGACAGTCCAGGTGACAGCTAACATACTAGGGCTGTACTTAAATTATCGACATTCATCAAACACCTTCCCCTCAAAGTTTAATCCTACGCTGCCTTACAATCTTCCGAGCAAAGCAAGAGCATACAACATTAGGTTCATTATCAAGTCTACAAGAAGTCAATAATGCGGGGTCCATAATAGGTGGAACACCCTCAGACAAATCATTCAAATTGTTGTTAACACTATTACTATCCTCATCCAATATCAATTCATCATGCATTACATATTCTGGATTTAATTCAGGTTCCTGAAGAATTATTGGATCTGACTTGGTGCATGATAATTTGATTTGCCTAGTGTTACGTCTAACTGTCCTATGATTACATTCCATTTTCAACCAGTATGACCTGGGCTCTTTAGCTTTTTCCACAACAACAGCCTTATAACACACTTTCTCATCACCACTACGACACACCACTTTATCCCCTTTCTTAAATTGCACTGTTTTTTTCGGGCTGTCTTATCAAACCGCATTTTTACCCTTTTCTTTTGTTCACACAGTGCCTGGTAAGTGTCCTTAACTACTTTTGGTTTTAACGCGCCACTAACAGGCAACAATGAACGCAAAACTCTGCTTTGAAGAATCTTTGCTGGTGAGGCGTCTAAACTAATGATGAAGCAAATCGCGTAAAAACATCCTGAAAACGATCCACAACTGAAGTAGAAGTTTTATCTTTCAACAAGGCAACTTCAATCCAGTATGAAAAGTGATCAAGCACCACAAGATATGGTTTACTATTACATTCCAAAATATCGGTTCCTACTGTGCTAAAACGATATTTAGGAACATCATGAGGTAGCATTGGCTCTTTGAAGTTTCTAGGACTGTATTTTCCACACAAACGACACTGTTTTATAAAAGAATTTATGTCATAGACCAAAGTTGGCCACTAAAATAATATTCTAGCCTTACTCAAAATTTTGCTGATACCTAGATGTCCTTTGGGCAAAACTTTTATGATCTCCAATTGAAGATTACATGGTACAACAACCTTATTTTGAAAGAATACAATCCCAGATTCAACATAAAGATATTCTTTAATTGCATAAAACTGCTTACACTCGGAATCCAATTGGGTAATTTTAGGCCACCCATTATGGTAATAATCAATTATTTTTACTAAAACCCTATCCTTGTCTCAATTCTGAACTCATTTCTTTTGCTAGTAGACATTGGCAAATGCTTTGATACTGAGTGCACCATATCAATAATATCTTTATCAATTCCTCCTACTCGTTTTAAATTTGCTCTAGACAGCAAGTCAGCAAAATGCAAATCTTTTCCAGGTATGTAATAAACATTCAAAGAATATTTTAACAGTTTTAGTCTTATTCGTTGGATTCGAACTGACCCAATTTTGTTCAAAGGTTTATTCATAATTGCAACTAATGGCTTGTGATCTGTTTGGACATCAAAATCGGAACCATATATAAAATTATGAAATTTCTGTGTGCCATAATAAATCGATAATAGTTCTTTTTCAGTTTGGCTATAATTAATTTCATGATCATTCATTGATCGAGATGCACAACAAACTAACTTTAACAAACCATGTTCATGAATTTGAAACAAACAACAACCTAAACCATTTTTCGAGGCATAACACTGTAGTACAGTTTTCTTTTTAGGATCAAATGGAACCAATGAAGCAGATTTTATAATTACCTCTTTCAAAAGTTTAAATGTTTGCTCATGTTTAGGTAACCACATCCATTCAATGTCATTCTTTAAAAGCTCATGCAAGGGATGCAATAATTCAGCCATGCCAGTTACATACCTCCTAATGTAATTGAAAGAACCAAGCACTCTCTGCAATTCAATCTTATTTTGTGGGCTTTCTAATCCACTCTATGAGTCATGCCATCTTGAGAAAAAATTTGACCTAAAAATTTTACATGGGGTTGACAATATTGAAATTTGTCTTTATTAAATTTTGCACCAACGTGCCTGGCTCGCTTCACCAATTCAGCTACTGCCTCATCATGTTCTTGCTGTGTTGCCCCTGCAACAATCATGTCATCATAACATTCTTGAATATTCCTTAAATTTGCAAAATGTCGGTCTACCTGCTCTTGCAACAAGTCCTGTGAGTTAGACAGTCCATATGGCAATACATTATATCTGTATATACCAAACGGAGTTGCAAAACAACACTTCAATGATGAGTCCTCGGACAATTCCAAATGATGATAGCCCTCAGAGAGATCAAAAATAGTAAATTTTTTTTTCCTATCAATTTAGATGAAATCTCTTCAATATTTGGAACAACTCTTGGTTTTCCTATAATCCGTGCATTTAAATTAGACGGATCAAGACGAACTCGTATATTACCATTTGCTTTCTAGCTAGAACAATCCGGTTAATGCTTGCTCGAGGATCAATAACCTCAACTTTTGTAATTGCCAA
The DNA here is from genome assembly GCA_951812265.1 of Taphrorychus bicolor. NCBI lineage: Eukaryota > Metazoa > Arthropoda > Insecta > Coleoptera > Curculionidae > Taphrorychus > Taphrorychus bicolor. The sequence goes on along the minus strand of OX638303.1, from coordinate 8,083,912 downwards.
TCTACTTACAAGTCTATCTAATTCATTTTTGAATGCATCAGAAATAGCTAAGGGCACTTTGGTAGGTGGATAACTAACAGTTTGAAAATTTTTTACTGTAGTGATTTCAAATTTACCTGGAAACCTACCATAGTTACTAAATATGTCAACGTGTTTTTCAACAAATTGATTTCTTTTTACATTTACCAATGCATTAGCTGAATTTACAGAAATGCCATTGATCCTCTTTATCATACCTAAACTCATACAGGCTTATCCACCAAGTAATATTTGAGTGGCTTTATCTACAATTACAAAGTCTTCATATAAAACCTTGTCTTTATATTTACAAAGTTAACTACACCTATAGGTTTAGCCTGAGTACCTTCAAAACCTTTAAGTGTATAAGGACTAGCTCTAACCTTCAATTGCTTTAAATATCTTGTCTTCAACATTAATACTTTCTTCCTATACACTTATTTCACTGTTCTTTGGTATCTTCTTCTGATCATTCACTACCCCTACAAATAAATCACTGGCATCACTTAAACTGGCTCTCTCACACTCTTCTTGCGCATGTCTAATGTTCTTCACCTTGCAAGATACGGTAAAGTGATTAAGTAACCCACATTTCTTGCACTTTTTTCCATAAGTAGGACATTCTCGTACACCATGGATGGTTTGACATCTTTTACACTTAAACTTTCCATTTTTCTGATCTTGGACATAAATAGCTTTCGATTTATTTTTATTAAAATCCTTGTATACATATTTCTTTCCATTTGCTTGGACTTTGTTGACCTCTGCTACTTCATTCTCTTGAAACTTTAAACTTTGCTCTTTGCTTTGCTCACTTGTTCTAGAGAATTGTATAGCCTTCTCTAAACTAAGCTTATTAATTCTCAACAAAGACTCTCTGGTTATAGGATCCATAATGCTCATAACAATTTTATCACGTAGAGCTTTATCTTCATTAGTTTCATTAGGATCTACTACATTATAGTTACACCTTTTGACTAAATGTCTGCATTGTCTGCATTCAGTCAGAAAATGCTCAAAGGACTTACCATCTTTCTGAGTTTTCTTCAAAAACTTGTACCTTTCAAAGCATTCATTTACTCTGGGGTTCACATAACTGTCTATCAACTGCAACATTGCCTTATACTTGTCAAGTTCAGTTTCAGGAATCACAAACGTTGACATAATCCTGGCAGATTCAACACCGATTATGTTTCTAAGTATTGACAAGGAGGTAATAATTGTCAGGAGGCAATTTTACTGGTCCCATTAACGCTGCCATTTTGTCCTTTCCACGAGCCTTTCCACTTTGGCCCTGACAGTTTACAGTTGTTTAGAGTTTACAGTACTTAGGTACTTTACATTTTTTGAGTACCTCCGCACAAAATTTATAAATTTAATTCTTGTAAATTGACAGGACAGACTGCGCCATGTTTTATATTTGTTTAAGTGAAACACTTTTGCTCTACTTAAAATAGGTATATTTAAAACTTAAAAAAACATTTTTATTGAACCACATGTTCATAACTAGAGATTCAAGATGTGCATGAATGCATGATCTCGACATGTGTGACAGTCCAGGTGACAGCTGACATACTAGAGCTGTACATAAATTATCGACATTCATCAAACGTCAATGAATTCAGTTTGGGCAAATTTCAACACTTTGATTCACTTTTCTGAGGCTCGGGCAGGCAAAATATACATGTTTTTGTATGATATCATCATTTTCCATTGTGTGTTGTATACGATTAGACCAGTTAAATCGCATTTAATTGGCGATATACAGGCGACATTAGAACAACTTACTTTCGTCACTAGAGACGAGAGTTAACGTTATTGGATTTTCTCTCCCTAGAGACGAAAGTTACGTTCTCGGCTAGAGCAAGGTATGACGAAAGTTGTTTATTTTTACATGGTCGTAGAAAAAAGCAATATTTGTTTGTTGAATTAGGTACCTATTTACTTACGTATTAACAGTTCTAGAATTGCATTGTTTTCGGGTGTCGCATCTGATAACTCTGATATCAAACATTATTAGCATGGAATCATTGGAATCATAAGTGTTATTTCCAGTCCTCAAACATCCAGTAACTGAAAAATGTAGGTATAGAGAAGAACAGAGTAATGCTTACCCCAAAAATATTGGAAACTTAGGCAAGGTCCTAAAGGGCAATTCTGGGGGAGGTCTCTTCTGAATTGGAATTAGGATGTTTTTATGCATATTCGCATTTTCACGTTAATCACTTTTATGGTTACTGATTAGTGTAAAGTATTTTTGGTATGTTTTTGTTAGGATAACACAGTTTTTTAATAACAAATTACAAAATGCTTTTGTTATGTGTAAAAACTCGGCAACCACGAAATTTTAATGACACATCTTAACAAATTTGTTTTGACGACATGTAAACAAACAATCGCAATCGATGTTATACCGGTGAAATTCCATGGCATGGGTTGATGCTAAAAATAACTGAATGGATTATAGGCTTACTCTTTTCAGGCACTAAGCCCTGTGCTGCTACATTAGCTACTTCTTTTAGCAGCTAAAGCCCACCATACATGATTCAATATTATATCACGTAGAAAAAGTCTAAATAACTTACTTAAATCTCAATTGTGGTGGCATGGTCTAATTTTCCTTACTGACAATGATGCCGATTGGCCCAGAAACTCTCATATATCAAATTTCTCTCGAGTTTCTGACAAAACTCCAGAATTTAAGATTCAAACTTTTAAAATATTTTATTCAGAACAAGATTTTGATTTACTTGTTCGGTATTCTAATTATAATAAACTGATTCGGGTAACAGCTTATTGTCTTAGATTCACAACTAATTTAAGACTTACTTCATCAAATTGTCAATTTGGAGCATTCACTAATTCAGAGATAACAAACAGCAAAAAATTATTGATTTAAATGGTTTAGAATATTGGGTTTCCTCCAGAGTTATTAAATCATAAGCAAGGTAAGCTAATTTCATCAAAACGCCCCTTAAAAAGTTTGTCCTCTTTTACTTCGGGTTACTTCGGGTGGGCGGCTGACTTGAGAAGATTAATTTATCTTTTGAACAAAAACACCAAATACTTTTGCCTCATAAACATGCCTTTACTAATCTGTTGGTTACCCAGTAAACAGATGAACGTTGATTCAACGTTAAAAAAAAAACCTGTAACCAAACGTTTTTTCAAAGTAGTTATGTCCGGTGAATCAACGTTTTTATCAACCTTTCTTAAAACGTTTCGTCAACGTTTGCTTAAGACGTCTAATCTACGTTTGGTTAAAACATTTAATCTACGTTTTCTTAAAACATTTAATCAACCTTGCTTAAAAAGTCTATTCGACATATCTATCTGTACATAAAACGTTAAATCAACGTTTTCATCTATTTTTTTCGATTTACATGAATATAATTTATGTCAAATGAGTTTTACCAGGGTTTGAACTTTGAACCCAGTTAAAACTTATTCGATAAAAATGAGTGAATCTGTTTAATGACTTTTCATTTTAGTTTAAGAGAAAAACTGTAAACCAAAAATGCTGTTAAAAATATACAGGGCGTTAATGTTTCATTAAAAAGCACATACAAAAAAGTGTTTAACCCCAGGTTGCACACTACGACTTCACATGTCACCCACAAGACGTCCATTTGTTGACGTATCTACGTATTTAATATATCAAACTTTGCATTTTATCATAAATAAATTCATAACATATTTTAAACATGTTTTATTGGAAATATAATACTTGTGCTAATTACAATCATTACTAAAATAGTTATATTTATAAATTCGTATCTATATGTTAAAAGTTAAAATCAAAGGAAGGACAGCATTTAGGGGTTGACTGGGGGTGACTGTAAACTGGGAATAATTTTAAACAAGAATTAAATTTTTTAGTACTTACTTTTAGGTAATGTCTACCTCATACACTTTTTTGGACGATGTTGGATTGATGGAAAAGGAATTTTCCACAATTCACAGTAAAATTACTCCTAATAACAATTTACCCTGGAAAGGGCTCGGACGAATCCACTTAGTTAATATTTCGGCAACTTTTCTGTTGCCTTCTTCAGAACTACCTAAAGTGAAAAAACTTTGGAAATGATGGAATACAAAAATTATACTTATTTGTGTGTTTGTTTATGAGTACCTATTTATGTTCGAGATTCTGAAAATTACTTTGCTTTTTGAAAAAAAAGACATTTTGATATCAAAACTTTTAGTGGAGCTCGAGGCAAATTAGGTATATAGGATTTAAAAGAATTTTCTTAGAAGTTGAATCTGGTAGGTTAGCTTTTAGGAAAAGATTTTCTCCTGGGGTGAGAGCAAGGCAAAAATCACCGCTGAATTTGCTGTGTACACACATTTTGACTTAGTTGTATTTAACGGATTGGAATGCCGTGCACGTGACGGCAAAATGACGTCATGTGCACGAAACCTATTCTAGAGACAATAAAGCTTTGATTGTCCAGCATTAATTTTTGTGGTGATGCATAGGTAAATAATTTATATCAGCCTTAATATGCCTATATGTACCTAATTTAGTATAGCTTAGTTTAACCATATCTACTTAAATTAGTTGGAATGCAAAATGGTATAGCCACACTCATCAAAACCAATGGTGGTGGTGAGATTCCAGCCATCTTGTCTCTAATCTTAAAAAACAGTAAAATCTCAACCCATGAGTACTCACCTTTTAAGCGATTTGAAATTTTTCACCCTAAAAAAAAACGGTAAACAAACAAAACGAAACGAATAACAACAACGAACGTCGTGTCATGGCCGACAATAACATCTCAAGTCTCAAGCAGCCGACAGTCCCGACGCCCGACACGCGTGAGAAAGATAAACACCGGGTATCGTGGCAATACGTGCTATCCCTCTAAGCCTCGTTATAGGAATCTGGGTCGTCCGCCGTTTACGCCAACGCCACCAAGCGCTCCGAGTATGTGACATGTATACCTATTTTCAACGTTTAGTCAACGTTATAAATTCAACCTATATCTGAACATATTCAACACACGTTTTAACAACGTTGATTTAACGCCGCAAAGCATGGTTGTTCATTTTCGAAAAAATCAACAGCTTAAAATCAAAGAGACAACTATAAATCGACCGAACAAATGATGATAAGTTTTAAAAGACTTTCGCAACCGCGAATTCGTGAGGGTTTAATTACTGTCACCTATTTGCAATATTTAATCGACAAGATAAATTCAACCAATATCAAACCACATCCAAAACACGTTTTAACACTGTTGATTTAACGTCGAAAATCATGATGTGTCATGAGGTGAACGAAACAACGTTCGACTGTTTACTGCGTAGGTATGAGCATTATCGTTGTTTGGACAGGTTTTCAAATTACTCTATCCCATATACGACAAAGTTATTGGATTTTAAGAGGTAAAAGGATAGTGAAATCTTGTATTCGTAACTGCACTAAATGCTTTAAAGTTACGCCTAAAGATCTGTCTGCAAAAATGAGTCAGTTATCACCGGTAAGGCGCGAAATAGAAAAATAATTAAAGGTTACATTTGTGTTTTTGTATGTCTTTCTATAGAAAGCCGTTCATTTAGAACTTGTATCCGATTTAACTAGCGATAGGTTTATAAATGTGTTAAAGCGGTTTGTATCAAGACGTGGCTTGTGTTCAGCCATTCAAAATTTAGTTGAAGTTGATTCGGTTCAAGGTGATTTAAATGTTTCCCAAATAAATTGGCACTTTATATCTCCGCGATCACCTCACTTTGGAGGCCTTTGGAAAGCCGCAACTAAGTTATCCAAGTACCATTTAAAACGTGTTATAAATCAAGCTTCTTTCACTTTTAAAGAATTTTACTTCATTTTAGCCCAAGTGGAAGCTTGTTATATACCAACTGTTAAATTCTCGTCCCATCGTGCCACTGTCGTCCCGTCCAAATGATTTGAAAGTGTTGACGCCTGGCCATTTTCTGATTGGACGGCAGTTAACTTCGGTTCCTCATCATGACTTGATTGAATCCAAAATTGACTATATGAAGCGCTACCGACACATGCAGCAAATCTTCCAACATTTCTGGAAAAGATTAATTAAGGAGTATCTTCACACGTTGCAGCAACGTACAGAGCAAGATTCGCAGTTTGCAATTCGTGCCCTGGTGTTATTAAACGAGGATAACATACCACCTCTCTCTTGGCCACTCGGTTACTTATTACAGCTCCATCTAGAATCTGATGGGACAGTACGTGTTATCTCCGTAAAAACCAATAATGGAATAGTGAAACGTGCAATTAACAAACTTTGCTTGCTGCCTATTGACGATGGAGTTGAATAATTAACCTGTTTTACATAGTGTTTATTTCTATTTGTTTTGAAAGTACGGTCTTTCTAGGGCGGCGGAATGTTGGATCAATATGTAGTCTGAAGGTGAAGAACTACTTAAGTTGAATCAGTTGCGAAGAAATAGGTGTTGTTAGAAATACTCACCTGATTTTGTAACAACTGTCACAGCCAATATATTCCACTTCTTAAGTTCAAGTGTCGTTTTATAATAAATACAATAGGAATGGCTGCAGCGAAACACAAGTGGAGGACGCGCCCCTAAAATCTTAATCAAATTTACGTTACGTTATATTTTATATTAGACGGTCGCTCTCTAGCATCGGTTGCCTAGCAACCCTTACCGGACTGGTATATACGTACGAATAGACCTCCTGTAATATTGACCAAAGAATAGGAGATTTGATTTTCGACCACCCATTATGACCACCCACTAAAATATCTCTTACGCATTCGATATAATCAAGGTATATGCATTTTGAAATTTTAACCTCAACACCCTTTAACCTTTTAATGAAAAGTACACAGTTTTTTGATAGACCCTCTTTAAAATTGACCAAAGAATATGAGATTTCATTTTCGACCACCCAATATGACTCACTCATACAACACGAGAGCTCATTTTCGGAGTAACCGATAAAGAAAACCGCCAGTATAACGACATCATACACAGAGTAAGGAGTAAGAAACGCATTAAGTTTGAAAACATGCGGACAGCTAACGTTTTCAGATTGCTAGAATTATATGACCACTTATGTGTATTCAGCTTAAGCTAAGTTTCATGTTACTATTGTTAACGCATTTCTGCTTAAGTTGCATTTATCTTAATTAAATAGGAAGCTGCATAATGTTACAGGCAGTCTTAAGTGCGAGGTAGCCGTGGTCGCTCACTAGATTGTACCCTTTCGCTAATAAAATAGTTTTTAAAAACAAAGGTTGCATTTATTCGAACGTAATTCTAGGTAAATAACCGGCAACGTTATGATTATTGACAGATTAGTTTGAATTGTTTTATGCACAAAGCCAAAAAACCTAATTCGCTGTCGTTCAACAGACTTAATAATGGTATATACTAAAACGGTATATATTAAAACAACTATTTGTGGAAAATTTTTTAAAAGCTCTAGACTATCAAACTATCTGTTGATTCCGCATCATAAAGATAAACCGAGAACTTTACCAGATTTTCGGAATTATTAAACAAATTTGCAAAAGAAAATTCTTAATAAATGCCTTAGATCCAGACTAAAGCCCATGTGCAAAAAAAAAGTTTATATTTATGTTACAATTATTTAATTATAATTATAAGATAAACCAATTGATATCGTAATAATGTTAATACCTATATAGAATTATGTAATATTTTGATTATTAACAGTTACATACAATATATTGGGAATTTAAAGAAATGCTGAAGCCTCGAGGTGAAAGATTCTAATCAAGGCCATGACTTGCTAACACCGATCAGCGTCATCGCGGGTTCCCCAGTTTGCGAGATAATACCGCGCATATACAACGGATTTTATTTACGCAAGGCATAAACCTAATACCTAATTAGACTTTGAGTTTTATATTCTGTATTGTAATAAAATTATTTCTATTTCGTTGCCATGTTGCGTTATATGTTTCGGTCAATTTAACAATATAATAGGAAGTCACAGTAAGAGTAATGTCGCGCCTGCATCGTGATTGTTCCTATAGTTTAATACAAAATGCCTCCAATGCTCGGAATAGTCATGAACCTGACACACACAATGGTAAGTAATTTATATAGTCAACATTTCGATCTGTATCAATGGTAAACGATACCTTAATAAATTATTAATCTATACTCACTTTTGTTCCTTCAAAAACAACTTAACCTCGCATATTATTATGACTAATCTATTGTTGCAGTTTTATCACTTTATCTAAGTTTTACATAAATATACGTAATACGTAAAAGTACGTAAATAGTGTTATTAATGATATTGTTGTCGATACGATACCATGCTATCAATATATTTTCAGTAGCATTAAACAGCAAACACAGTTAATCCAAATAGAGATCAGCTGGTAAACCTGCTATTTTTATGCCAGTGCCGGCGTAAATTGTGATTTTCGATTAGAGCTCGGACGAGAGATGCTACATACCCCCTGTACGATTTTTAATATAGTCGACTTTACTCTAATAAAAATTGTCATGTCTTATGAACTAATCAGCGAAAACAGTGATGTCCAAAATTTTTTAGCAAGTTCAATAGGGCGGCCAACATACAGCTGATTCATAGATGTGCAGGTGCTAAATTCCGCCCCAAGGTTAGGTCATAATTGATATTATGTGTTCGAAATTAAGAGCATGTTCCTCGGTTCCAAAAAAGAAGGGACCAATCAAGAATAGTTTTTTTTTATGAAATGGATTTTCTTTTCCAAATCAAACCTCCTTTATGATAAGCGGACTAAAAGACGGAAATTAAAAGGTAACAAATTTTTATTTTTTTCGTGAATATGAAAATAATCATAACAACATTCACTGGAAGACAAACTGTTAACGTAGATAATACGCAAACAACTTAAATAGGTGACCCACTTAAAAAAAAATAGAAATTATTATTATATTAGAAACTGAGATACCACGGAATTGAAGGCTACCTGAACATATGGTGGCGACAACAGATACACGTTCTAATTTGTAATTTTTATGATAAGCCTACATCTGAAGTGGTCAAAAAAATCCTTTAATAAGCGATCCCTGTTGGCTCTGGCTAAGTTATTCTTAATCATTTTCATCCTCATCAGATAAATCATCAACCCTTTCATCTAGATTGATAACTAGGGGCTCCGCAACCACATCCAAAACCTGTTGTCTATCCCACCACTTTTCAATAAGTTCTTCTGTATAAGCCACCGAGTGTAGCCACTGACATGTTGATTTATTAGTTCAAGCGCATATTCCCACACCGTTTCTACTTCACCGCTTTTCAGCCCATCTCCAACCCTTTTTTCATATTCAGCGTTTACACGTGCCCATATCAATTCAATTGCATTAAATTGCCAGTGATAAGGCGGTAGGCGCAAAACGTCGTAGTCCTTAAGATCTGGTCAACCGCAGATTATTTTAGCCGCTAGTTTCTTTTCGCCATTGCGAGGAGCTCACACTTCAACATATTCGTCGATGGACTTGGACGGTGGAGTGGATGGAAAGTTACCATTTTCTGGACGAATTTTGAAATAACTTGCTAGATAATAATAATAATAATAATGACTTTATTGAAATTCAATCATACAGTAAAAAAAAACAATAAACCCAGCAAAAAGCGAATTGCAAAGGGCGAAGTCGATTCACAGATTCCTCACTTAACCCATTAATTACCCCAAAAGATAATATAATATAGCAAAATAGATATTAATACATAGATATACAATTTAAAAATAAAAAAAAAACACACTAAATTTCTAATTTGACATCTGAAACTTCAAGGAAAGCAGCCGATGCCTGGAACAACTGTGGAGTCGCTGAGAACTATATCAGCTGGGCGATACTGCGCTTTATATAATGTTTGAATTGACTATTTTGCAGCAACTTGGCGCCGGCGGGTAGCCTGTTGTAATACTTTGCCACGTTGAAACTGAGTGTATTATCATTTTTTTGGCTCGGGGGTGTAAACACCCGGCAAAACGCTTTTTGCTTTCCATGATTTTTTAAATAGTTTTGACACAGACGGATTGACAGAGATTTATTGATCAGTTTGAAAGACATTTGCGATTGTTTCTAATGATGAATTCACCGGTAAGTACAGAAATCATTCTTTCTTTTTTAGACTTACATTAGTGTGATAAACCCATCTTCTTTTAACATACCCAAACTATTGCTTGGATACATTCTATTCGCAATGATGAGAGTAAGAACATTTCAAAAGTTTGTCGCGTATTTAATCATAAATATTCTTATTAGAGTAAAGTTGACTATATCTAATATTTTTTTAAATAAAACGTCGGTTTGCCTTCATTATAAATCCGAGCCTCGAGTTAAATTTCAAAAACCAAAAATAAAAAAAAAAAATACAAATTTATTAATTGAGGACAATTGCTAGCGTATGCTACAGGTAACTAGCGTTGTTTGTAAGCGAATTAAGTGTATAATAATAATTTCTAATATATGCAATATACTGTGACGTATTTTCAAAAAGGTTAAAGTTAGCAAAGTCACATACTATGCGAACGGCAGCTTTGGGTAGGTGGAGAGCTAGGTCATAGTTCAAAATGACATAAAAAGAGTTGAAGCCTAGTATAGTTATATAAGCTTTTTTTGGCGCCACTCAATTTAAATTACAGGTTATAGCTATAATATTAAAATTGAGAAAATTATCATAGCAATTATTGATGTTCATATTGTTTAGGTGATCAAACCAAAGTAAAACCAACAGGAATTATTAAAATTAGGCACATTTATTTATTATGGTGTTAGTTCTTACCTAAGGTTAGTGCAGGTACACTTGGTTTTTAAATCTACTCCTACCGGTTGAAATACTTGGCCAGTTTGTAGGGCTTTCTTGCTAGTTGAGGTAGAGGATCAGTGCATCATGTGTGGTAATGCTGGACGGTTCAAAACCTATACTCAAACATTGGACTACTCATTCGACTACTCATTGGATTACTCATTGGATTACTCATTGGACCTAATAATTGAACGAAGAAAAGGTTAGCTAAGTTTAAATTAATTAAAGGAATTCTTACCCCAAAATAAGAGAACTTTACAATAGCCACATGGCTAGGCTGTAGCCGTTTAGGGACAGGCTGAAGTCCGATGTGCCCTAGACAGTGGTCAAGATGGAAAAGGGACTATCAAACGTTTTTACCTTTACCACCTGGGCTCTGAATTGGTAAAAAAACGAAAATTATAGTGTCAAAAGGGGGAATAAAAATAACGAGAAAATGAACCGCGAAATATGAAAATCTTGCCATTGTTGCTAAATAAAAGATAAATTTTAGGGAAAGTATTAGAAGAGCACATGAAGAAAATAAGGGAATCTAAGTAAAAATATTGGGAATATTTGGCAATGCTGTCCAGATAGCAAAATAATTAATCAACCCATTGACACATGTCAATGTCCAAAAGAAGTTACCTTTCAACGGATTTCTAACCCTAGAACTCGAAGTAGAAGGATTGCATAGAAACGATAATCAAGGTGAACAAACATGGCGGCCAAGGTAGTCCTATTTCTTTGGAACTAAAATGTTATTTTACCGTTATTTATGAAAGGGAAGCCAGTAGGTTTTCTTTGTGAAAAAGAAAACGCTACAATACCAGAGCCTATTGCGCATATAAACTGCTCAACTTAAAGTTCGGCACAAACAATTTTTCGTGTCATTTTCAATCAGCTGTAACTTTTTAAGCAACGAATTGTTTTAAATACAATTTGCGCGGTTTGAATCCTCATTTCCTCTAGATTAAGAAAGCGGATAACTTTGAAAAAAAACCGACACTATTTTTATTATATAGGGTGTGAAAGAAAGTGATGCAAACATTTTAAAATTTTGATGTTCTGCCATTTTGCAATAAGCTATTTTTTCCTTATCGCTTTCAGGTCAGGAGTAAGCCAACATTCATATCTCGGTACCCTAGCCAGATTTTTTATTAAAGTACTCCGAATTTTTATACAGAGCGAGACGTAAAATGTGTGAAATTCTTGTTGCTGATATTTTCAAATCGTCGTAGTTCGGAAAAGTGGCAAAGAATCTTCCTGTGTTTCCCTCATTTGTTGACATATTGTCTGCGGAACGTTACTTATTCAACAAATTTTAAAATAAGTGCCGTTTTTACTAGTATACTAGCATTCACTAAATATGATACCATTATTGTTGATACTCGTGACTTATAATAGCAATATTAAATAAAATTACCGTTCTAGAGGTAAAAGGAAATTCAGTGATGCCGTCGCAGATAACCAACATCAATATCTCCAGACGTTTTTGTCATTTCTTGTTTTTAAGGTATTAGAACTTTACAGAGGGAATCAAAATATTCTTAAAATTTCGTTAGTATTTTTTTTTAAATCGTCGTAATTCGCGGACAAGTTAACGGATTATCATTTTTACTCTTTGGAACGACAGCATTATCTACAAGTTGTTTCTCAATAAGGGAGTTTCCCAAAAGTAATTATTGAATTACAGGTACGGACTTGACAAAATTAGTATACGGGGTGAATCATATTGGGTGGTCGAAAATGAAATTTCACATTCTTTGGTCGATTTTAAAGGTGTTCTGTCATACAATTGTGTTACCTATCGAGCTTCGTTAAAAAGCTACAGGGTGTTGAAATTAGAATTTCAAAATGCATATGTATCGATTATTCCGAAGGTGTAAGAGATATTTGAGTGAAATTTTGTACGTTTTGACTGCAATGAACGGCGCACATTTTGCAACAATTTTTTTTTTATTTCCGCCTATGGCGCGCTCGATTTACATTATTGGAAAACAAAGTAGCACGTCACTGATTTTTTGTAAAATAAAACTTAGTTTTTTAATGCCCATTCTACCGTAAAAAAAAGAGCCCTCTTCGGTTTTTTAGCACGATGCACCGTTTTCGAATAAATAAATAAAAACTATTGTAATGTCTGTAAGCAAGCCGCGAATAATTTCATTTTGATAAAAAATCTAAAATATTCGATTATTTATGGCTTGAATTATGTTGCAAACTAATACTATTTTAATAGGCATTTAATAACTAAATTTAATTTTTCGAAAAACCAGTGACGTCCCACATTTTTTTAAATATATGTCAACGTGCTGTTAAGCGCGCCACTGGCGGAAATAAAGTTAATTATTTATTACAAAAAGTGAGACTTATACAGCAGTCAAAACGTAAAAAATTTCAATAAAATATCTCTTAGACTTTCGGAATGATCAATATATGTATATGAATTTTGAAATTCTAATTTCAACAGCCTGTAAGTTTTTAACGATGCTCGATAGGTAACACAGTTGTATGACAGACCCCCTTTAAAATTTTTTAAAGGGGGTCATTTTAAAATCGGCCGTACCTGTAATTCAGTAACCACTTTTGGAAAACCCTCTTGGTGAGAAATAATTTGCAGAGAATGCTGTCGATCCAAAGAATAATAATAATAATAACACGTCAACTAATCCGCGAATTACGACTATTTGAAAAAACTACTAACGAAATATTCAAGAATATTTTGATTCCCTCTGTATAGGTTATACAGGTACACATACAGGTATACATTAAAAACAAAAAATGACAAAAACGTCTAGAGATATTGATGTTGGCTATCTGCGGCGGCATCACTCGATTTCCCTTTGCCTCTAGAAAGGTTATTTTATTTAATATTGCTATTATAAGTCACGAGTATCAACAATAATAACTCCTAAATCTTTTTATATTCCTTCTCCATCAACGAACGAATCGGGCCCAAAAGAGTGTGAGGCTTCAGCTCAAAGTAAGTAGTAAAAAATATCAACAATAATAATATGTGTGCTTTGTGTCCTTTTCAATACGATGGAACTGCAGATAGCGGGTGTAGGACAATTAAACAGCTACTTCACAGTTGCGAATGCGCCAACGTTTCGATCTTTATTTAGATCTTCTTCAGGGCTTTCTATTCAACAAGACGGCCAGCTTAGCTTCGAGATTTGTCCATGCCTTAAGTACTCGTAGAGCTCGTTCACCGTATGCTTGTAGGATGTGTCGAAAAAATCCCCTATTTTGCGACATAATATGTGTGCTTTGTGTCCTTTTCAATACGATGGAACTGCAGATAGCGGGCGTAGGACAATTAAACAGCTACTTCACAGTTGCGAATGCGCCAACTTTTCGATCTTTATTTAAATCTACATAAAGTTCGAAACGTCAACAGCGCATTCGCAACTGTGAAGTAGCTGTTTAATTGTCCTACACCCGCTATCTGCAGTTCCATCAACAATAATGTTATCATATTTTTTGAAAGCTCGTATACTAGAAAAAACGGCACTTATTTTTAAATTTTTTGAATGAGGGACAATCCACAGACAATATGTCAACAAATGAGAGAAAACACGGTAAGATTCTTTACCGCTTTTCCGAACTACGACGATTTAAAAATATCAGCAACAAGAATTTCACACATTTTACGTTTCGCTCTGAATAAAAATTCAGAGAGCTTTAATAAAAAATCTGCCGAAAATTTCCCGAGATATGGATATTGGCTTACTCCTGACCTGAAAACGATAAGGAAAAAATAGCTTTTTTTTTCAAGCGGACTAAAATTACGTCATTTGTTTTCTCCTTACGCACACCTAAAGTGGAATTTGACCAAAAAAGTTGCAAAAAAGTCCTAGGCAGTAAAAGTAAAGGCAAAAGTCTCCGCTACTGTCGTGATGGCGCAGTTGTACATAAACGATTGTTAATATTGTAATTTACGAAAACTTTTAAGCACTAGATACTAGATGGCACTACAGCAGTTGAATAAAAAGAGTAATCAGAGCTCTTGGTGCAAAGGTGCATCCATCCTATGTTTCAGTTTTTGACGCAAATTCTTAGTTGATTTCGCGAATTTCGACTGGTTAGTAGTTGTAAGTTTTAGTTTTGCAATATATAAGGTGTTTGATTTAATTAATCAAAGTCACCGCTGCTGTCATGGTGGCGCATTTATAAACGATTTTAATTCACCAAAACCATTTGAGCACTAGATGGCACCAGATAAACCGGTCTGAGTGCACCTATTGCCATCTTTATATTTTTATTGGGGAAACAAAGGATGAGAATACTCGCAGAACGCTCTAGTCGAAATCGCATATCTTCTCGCATTTGCGGATCGTCTGTTATATGTCATGCGCGTCATCATATTTATTTGTCATTGTGAATGTTATTAATTTAGTATTGATAATGGTGCTACATGTTTTTATTTTAACATAATTTACCCACACCTAAACCACCTAAACCATTGGTTATGATTTAATACCATTAAACAATTGAACATTGAAAACCACCGTTCTAAAACGTTCTTATTTTACAAATAAATACACCACTACTAGGGTAAGTACTTAGACTCTCCTAAAGAAACGGATGCAAGTAAATAACAAAACTGAATCACAATAGACAATCTATTTCATGCATGCTTGAAAAAAAAAGTATATGTTACTCGGAGTGAAAGGTCTTTTTGTGCTTCGCCCAGTTGCAGGCCTCAGCTTCGCTTCGGCCGCCAATCTCTGAGCTCAGCGCAAAAAGACTCACTTTTACTCCTAGTGACATAATCTACTAATTGCGAAATGGCAGAACATCAAAATTTTGAACACTTTCTTTCACACTTTATATAACAAAGATATTGTCGGTTTTTTTTTAAATTATCCGCTTCCTTAATCTAGAGGAAATGAGGTTTCAGACCGTGCAAATTGTATTTAAAACAAGTCATTGCTTAAAAAGTTACAGCTAATTGAAAATGACACGAAAAATTGCTTGTGCTGAACTTGTAAGTTGAGCAGTTTAGTAAATTGATATTCACTGGATATTCAGTGGAATTACAGTTGTGGACATGGATATCATGGATACCCTCAATGATATCCAATTGATATCCACTAAACAACCACCCGATATCCATTGTACATGCAGTGGATGTACATTTGTCCCCGATGCAAATCCAATGTACAGGGTCATTCAAACTCGATGCAACACTTATTTTATGCGAAACTGGCTGACTATAACAAAAATATTTTTTTACCACATGAAATAAGACGGCTTAAGGTAAACCAAATGCTATATAGATTGAATTGAGCAGACGATGCTCGTCGTCGCGACGCGGACGACATTTTTTTTTCTAGAAACATATCTTTTTTTTGTCAGAAGTTCGATAAATTATGATCAAGTTTTGTATAAAAACTTTTTCTATATCTTTTATTTTTTTGAAGATACAGCAAGAACAAATATTAACATATACACATAAGTAAGTCTACATGTAGGCAGAAAACGGTTAAAAGCGGAACTTGCTTTTTTATGGATAAGCATACTAATTTAAGTTGAGTTCGGTAATTACATCTCGAGTTCTCGAGATATTATTCTATCTCACTCTAGCTTGTTAAGATTTTGGGAGTCTGTGTCTGGAGCGCTCGGATGAAATTACCGAACTCGGCTTTAATAAAAAATAGGCTGTGACTTATATTTGTTCGTAGTTGTCAATGTCAGTATTCAGTAGCTTCAGGTCACATTGTTTTCAAAGTTAAATATTTACGCAACCCTTTTATTTTAAAGTTTAAATAATGGTTACGCACCAGGAAAAACTTGATATGTTATTAGTTTATGGTGAGCCTCAACGTAATTCAAGAGCAGCCGCTAGACTTTACCAAGAACGCTATCCAGATCGAATCATTGCTGATCACAAGACTTTTTCTCAATTGGAAAAGAATTTAAGAGATAATCCAAAAGCTTTTTCATGCAGGAAATCAGTTGCAGTTGCAAAATCTGTGTGTAGCGATGCGGTCGTTGCTCGAATTTGTCAATTCTTTGAAGACAATCCAAGAGCGTCGATTAATATGGCAAGACAGCAATTAAATTTAGGGGATTTATTTTGGAGACCTAGAGAGGGGGTTGGAGTACCTGTGGGGGAACTTTGATCGTCTAGGTCATCACAGTCATCGTCAGTGCTTTCGATATGTCTCTCCTTTTTCTATAAAAATGGTTTATAGGTACTGTTACTTTTTTCATTCATTCATTCAGAGAACGTTTAAAAATTAATTATTTTCCTTATAAATTGAACAACCTGCAGCTTTTGAATGAGAAGGAAACGAGAAGAAGAAGAAAACCATGCGAGAAAAATCGATTTTTTAAGTAATATGGCTATTATAGAAAACGACAACCAAAGAATATTTCACCATATTTTATAGTCCGATCAGAGCAGATTTATAAGTAATGGATATCCAAATAAGCAGAATGAGAGATATTGGGCCACTGAAAATCCTAATGTAGTTACTTGTAGATATTTATACGTACGTTACAACTTATACGTAGATAATTACAATTTTAATGGGGAAAATTTTCGAAACTTTCTCGAATTAGAAGTGCCTACTTTATTGGAAGATGTGCCCCTATTGTCATATGTCCCCATGTCATAATGCTGCAATAGTTACCCAATACCTAAATAAGACATTTCTGGATCTGGTGAAGTACGATGGCCAGGAAAGTCGCCTGACCTAAGTCGTTTGGACTTCTTTTGTGGGTTACATTAAAAAACATTGGTTATAGCACTCCTACAAATAACGTAGAACATCTAAAAGACAAAATTCGAGAAGCTTGTCATTCCATAGATCGCCGCACTCTTAGGAAAGTGACTTGTCAAGAAGTCAGACGACGCCTTGAATAATGTTTGACCGCAGACGGTGGACACTTTCAGCATATTTTATGATTTCGTTACCTAGAAATTTAATAACTCTCTAATTATGTTAATTAAATAATTTAAAACATATTATGTTAATATTTGTTCCTCCTGTATCTTTAAAAGTATAAGAGATATAGAAAAAGTTTTTATACAAAACTTGATCACAATTTATCGAAATTCGGGGTTCTGACAAAAGGTATGTTTATAGAAATAAAAATGTCGTCGGCGTCGCGACGCCGAGCGTCGTCTGCTCAATTCCAATCTATATAGCATTTGTTTTACCTTAAGCCGTCTTATTTAAGTTGTTAAAAAATAATTTTTGTTATAGTCAACCAGTTTCGCATAAAATAAGTGGGGCATCGAGTTTGAATGACCCTGTACTTCCGTTATGTACGCGACATCATTTTAAGTCGCTCACTCGGTTGGAAGATTACCTGCTACACTTTATAACAATTTGATATATGGGGGTCGTATGGCATCTAAGGCCGACCTCGAATCATTGGCTAGCGACGTCATTGGCTTCAAGGTTTGACAGTTAAGGCACCATCTTGATTTTTTTTTAATGGAAATATACATATTGCTGCGAACTCAGGGTTCAATAATTCCAGTGTAACAATTTAACACAAAAACACTATTTATTTATTCCACAAATACACACAGGTACAATTCGACTAGTAAATAACTCACTACTTAACACTTTATAGCCTTCTAATATCGCTTCGTACTTTAGCTTACTTATAGCTCGCTTAAAATAAGACTACTCTTAAATGCGCGCACCATTCGCCTATTATACACAATCCTAAAATTTCAGAAAAACCTAGAACGTTCTTGATAAGAATTCTTGAATAATCTCACATAAAAAATAGGTTGTAAACAACTGCGTTCTAGATAAACAGAGCAATAAATCACTCGTGTCACACAGAGCAATAAATCACTCGTGTCACCCATGACGCAGCGCGGATTGGTCGCGAAAATCCACCAACCACACGCGTTGCCCCGCCTCCCATGCGGCGTCGCTGCGTATCGTAACATTGCCCTCCTCCTATGCTGTTCGTCCCGAACAGATAGGGTTCCATGATATCGTGCTAATCGATCCAAATGAACAACCTTCATCTTTAACCCGGAGGTCCGCGGGATCCTATCCACCACGTCATTAATCTTCTTTATAATTGTATAAGGTCCTTCCCTATTTTGGCTAAGTTTGGGCGAATTCCCCACCTTTCGCCGCGGATTGTACAGCCACACCAAACCACCATCCTGGAAACCGCGGGAGTTAGCTAGTAAGTCATATCTTGCTTTACCAGCTCAGTTTATTCCTGACTTGTTCATGAACATTGTTAAGCCTGTCCTTGAGCTCCTCCACAAAATTATCAGAGTTGAGCGACTCTTTTTCTGGTGTTCCATACTTCAAATCCGCAGGAAGCCTCATTTCCCTTCCGAGCATCAGTTTCGCCGGAGTATAACCAGTGGCTTCATGCGTAAAGCTTCGATATGCCATCAACATGAGAGGTAGATGTTGGTCCCAATCACGCTGATGATCTGCCAGCATTTTAGACAGGTAATGTTCCATGGTCCGATTAAATCTCTCCACCATCCCATCCGACTGTGGATGCAAAGGAGTTTTCCTGGTCTTGCGAATTCCGAGAAGTTCCATGACCTTCTGGAAAACAGCCGATTCAAAATTTCGGCCCTGATCAGAATTAAGTTCGAGAGGGACTCCAAATCTGCAGAACATTTCATTTACTAGCACCGTTGCCACAGTCGTTGCTTCCTGATTAGGCAGGGCGTACGCTTCAGGCCATTTAGTGAAATAATCCATGGCGACCAGGATGTATTTGTTGCCGGACTCAGTCTGAGGAAATGGTCCCGCGACATCGAATGGAGCACCTACAGTGTACTGTACCATTCGGCCCCGTGATCTTGTTCGAGGTCCTTTTGTGGCACACCAAACTTCGCACGATTTTCGGCTACCAGGAACAACCAACTGACTGACTACGGTCTTGCCATCCGGACTCTCCCACGCTCTTTTCAGTAATCCTTTTTCTATTTTAAGAGTACTTTTGGTTTCTTGTCGTCAGTCTTTGCCAAGAGTATGGGTCCAATATCTGGATCATTCATTTGTTCGTCTCGAAGCGTTTGTGTGGTCCAGGCATCGTTCATTTCCACCGACGTTCTCCTTACAGAAAGATATCCTTCACGCTGCTCAGTTCTTCGACACTGCTGACTATCTTCTTTACACGGCCGTCTAGACAATGTATCGGCATTTCCGTGAGACCTTCCTGATCGATGTTCAATTTGGATCTTCTGTCCCTTAATGCGTCCGGCCTCTGTAAAACTTGTGCCACCCAAATTATTGACTTGACTTGATTGATTGACTTGACTGATCCTGGGGGTCTTAACGAGCTCGGTCAATTGCCCACTTAAATTGTCAGGAATTGGTCTTTCCTGAATTCTAGGGCGATCTTGGTTGCTGCTCGGTCTTCTAAACAACGGCGACGGACTTCTTGCCCTATTACGGCAGTTACTCTTGACGTGACCCAGTTTGCCGCAGTTAAAACATTTTATGCCCCGATTGTCTGTCGATCGAGGAGTTCTTTCCAACAGGGCTTGCATATTGACTGCCATATCCTTCATCGGTTTATGTAGACTGGCCATGGATTCAGCCATATACGTATTCTCCTCTTCATCGCAAGTTGCTATTCTTACACGTGGAGAAGAACTAGATGACACTCGTGATGCCTCGAATTTCAGGGCCTGAATTAGTGCCTCACTGATATTCTTGGACCTTACTAGACGTAAGTGGTAACTCATGTCACTATCGCGAACTCTCTCAATGGACCTTTCGGCGGCAAATTGCGTTTGAAAACATTCGGGGGCTGATGGGTATGCCAGGTGAATTAGTCTGTCTATGTCCGCCTCAAATTCTTGTAAGGATTCACCTGACTTTTGATGTCTCATCCTCAACTGGGCTTGGAACACGGTTTCTTTGTGCTCATTTCCAAATCGTAGTTGCAGAGAGTGTACTAAAACTGCATAATTACTTTGATCAGCTGCCGACAGAAATTGGAGTCATTCAGCAGCTTTACCACGAAGTGCTACCACTAATGATGTAGCTTTCTGGGGCTCCGACCAACCATTAGCTTTTGCAGCTGCCTCAAACTGTGTTTTATAAATTTCCCATGCCGTAGTACCATCATAATCGGGAGGCTTAATTTTAGCGTTGGCTGTGATAAAACTCTCTGTAGACACGTTGTCGTGCTTAAGTTGTTCCCGGAATTTCTTTTCTAGCTCGAGAACCCTCTGGTTGACAGCTTCGAGTCCTTCGTTAACGCCGTTAACCGATTCGTTAACGGATTGCATTATTCTTTCTTCCAATTGTTGTTCCCTAGGTACGAGATGGTTCATTAATTCTTCTTTGAATTGTTTAATTGTGATCGTTCTTGTACTTGATCACGTTTTTCCTGCTCTTCCTTCTGCTCTAGATAACGTCGCTCCTGTGTTTGATCACGTTTTTCCAGCTCTTCCTTCTGTTCTAGATAAAGTCGCTCCTGTAATTGATCACGTCTTACTTGTTCCTCTTTTTGCTCATTATAACGTTTTTCCTGCTCTTCCCTCTGTTGTTGTATAAGGGAGAGCATGGTGGCAAGATGATCTTCTATCGCTTGATGCTGGTTTCTAGTCACTGGCATAAACACGTAATGTCCGGCAATGAAGCACCCACTTACAGTTCAGCAATATTAGTCTTAGTTTGTAGTACGTGAAGAATTCTTGTAATATGATCTCCCACCGCGATCAAATCTACGGTTTTTGCTTGTAAGGCGTTAACTACTGGTTCCAACACTGCTGAGTATTTTGCTATTTTGTATAAGGCAACGATGAATGATGGTTTTGTAACAGCTGAACGCAACTGGTATGCAGATTTTCTTGTGGCATAATTTCCTTCTGTAGATAATTTTAGTAGCGCTTTTACAAGCTCTAAGAAATTTTCAGAAAATGTTCGGATTGACATACAAGGTGATTCACGTTACTCGACACGGAAGATTATGGCTAAACTTTTAGATTTAAAAAAAGTTTTGTATATGGAATGGATGGGGGTCTATTGGAAGTACATTTTAAAATTATTGTCATTGTATACAGGTGGTCCCAAAAGTATAAATATGATTAAACTTGTATATTTTTAAATGAGACACCTAGTATATTAATGTATTTTCGGTACCTACGGACAAAAGTAAAGGCAGTTTTATTAAGGTTTATGGCATCTAAACCGTACGGTTCTTCAGATATTCGTGACTTTGTGAAAATGCAACATCAAATTAAATGTTTAAAATCTCAGCACTTGGTTTCTTTTCAACCACCAAAATTGGCTGGTGGGCTAATAGTACATTGGATTTTTTGCGGTGTGTTAAATATTACCTACTGTGCACCGAATGTCAATAAATGAACACCAAATTATTGCAAACGTCAAACAGTAATAACTCGTTTAAATTAAATTAGACACCTTGTATTTTATAGTATCGTTAGATGCAGAATCCGTCGGAATTCATAGACAGCCCGTTTGGCGACATGGCTGGCGGCGAGGTTGATGTCGCCCTCCCATTTAACCTGCACGTCACACACGATGGTCGAAGCCTGGAGGTGGATGACCAGGTCGGGCTTGAAGACTACCCCTTCAGGTGTACGGAGGTGTGGTTCCTCTTCTACTGTCCAGTTCCTGGTGCGGACGTGCCTAACGATCTTCTTAGCTATCTCGTTGTGACGCTTGATCCTCTCCCAGTGTGTAGCTGGACAGGCTTGGAGGACGTGAGCAATCGTCTCATTCTTGTCACACTGGGCTCGGCATTTCCTCAGCTCGGGCGGATTGTAGGGCAGTGCTGCGGTAGGCAGATTGTTAGAGCGCAGCTGCACGGCTCTGACGTAGTCTTTTCCGGTCCAACCTGTTGGACGATGGTCGATCCAGGATCTGCTGGCGGTATCTTCGGCGGCCTGCTCCAAACCCTTCAACGTGGGATGGCTCTTGAGTTTGTCCCTCCAATGGTGTTCGGGAGGAACTGCACCAGCGAGTTTTTGAATTCGCTGCATAATCGATCGCGTTTGGTACGACTGCATGACGTAAGACAACGTGGCATCATTGGCAGAGTGGGTAAGGTTCTGGAGCCTCTTGAACAAAACCGTTGGTATGGTGTGGCGCAGCTCTTGGACGCCAAGGCCACCGTCGCTGATCTTGGCGTGGATGGCGGCGTCCGGAGTATGCGCATTCAAGTGAAGAAAACTCTTGATGTGATACCTCACCAGCCGGTCGGCCTCACGTAGAATCTTCCCCGTGACCTTGGTGTTCTGCAGGCCGTAGAAGGTCATAGGGAGCAGGTATTGCTTCAGGATCGCCAGCTTTTGATCCGGTTTGAGTGGTGCTCTGGATAGGGAAGACAGCCAGGTGTTCAGGTTGCAGATGTTCGGCTTGAATATTCCCGTGGACCCGAACTGGTGGCCTAGATATTTAAACGGGTCTATCCCGTTGACCTGCCGAATAAGAGTTCCGCCCATTTTCAGGAAAGGTTTCGTTCTGACAACGACCTTTCCTCCCCTAGGAACAAGCGCCGCCGAGAGTAGTAGGGTTTTGGAAGGGTTAACCTCCATGCCTCGTGCACCAAAAAATTCGGTGATAGTCTGGGTCACCACAGGCAGACTTAGCTCTGAGTCCTCCAGGGCGACTATGTCATCGGCAAACGCCATAGCGGCGCAGCGCACCTCCCCCGCCTCGTCAATCGTGCCCCCCTTTCCCAGAAGTTCCAGGCGGCAAAGAAGTTCATCGATGACCAAGTTAAACAAGATCGGACTGAGCGGATCTCCTTGCTTGACTCCACGGCGGATAGAAATGTTACCCGTGGAGCCACAGCCGACCTTGATCTTTGTGTGTGAATTGCCGATTGACTCCATTATGTATTGTGTCAGTCCAGGGGGGACGGCGAATCGGCGGAGGGCACGTCTGATGGAGTGGTGGGAGACCGTGTCAAACGCCTTCCTGATGTCCACTGAAAGGACGTTGAACGGCTTTCTGGCACGGGTTCGGGAGCCGATGTAGTGGTTCAGGATTAAAGAGTTTGCCAGTGTGCCGTCGGTCTCCACGAATCCTCGTTGGTCCGCATTGAGCTTCAGCCTCGCCTGGAGTCGCCTCGCCAGGATGCCGTGGAAAAGTCTCTGCGAGGCTGGGAGGAGACAGTTATGGGCCGCCAGTTGCTAGGGTCGCGTCGGTCGCCCTCCTTCGGGATGAGGGTTGTCCGGGAGGTAGACCATTGGTTGGGGGCGAGACCTCTGTACAGCAACATATTGTATAGTAGGGCCAATTTGTCATCGCTGGTCGCCTTCACGGCTGGGACGGGGACGCCGTCGGCTCCAGCCGCGGAGTTTGGCCAGGACGACTTGGCCTGGGCGACCTCTTCGGGGGTGATAGGGTGTTCTACTCCCTCCGGTTCCTCATGGAAGTCAGTCACCTCCTCCTCGTCCTGGGGGGACGCCCCGCTAAGAATTGTCCCAAACAGGTTTTGGACGCTCTCGATGGAGGGGAGAGCTTCCTGGGCCTCCAAATTACGACCCCCAATGATAGCCTCGGCAAGCGTGGCGCGGTTCTTTTTGTAGAGATCCTGTGCTTTCTTGTAAAGGCTGGCACGTGGACCTCTGCCGGTGTAACTCTGACCATAGTTGGTAGGGCGTTCGCTCATCGGGGGGGCGTTCGAGGGCACCGCATTCGCTCTGCGCTCTGGTTTGCCGTTCTTTTTGAAGATGAATTCCAGCCAGTGACTGAGAGAGTTTTGGAAGTCACTGGTGTTGGATTCGAAAGCGGCTTTGATGGGGGCAATGGAGCTCTCGTCCACGGGCGCTCGCTCGAGCAGCCGCTCCTTAGCATGCAGGAGGGTTAGCTTAAGGGCGGGTATGGCAGCGAGGCGGACAGTCTTCGCTGCACGAGCTTCGACGGATGGCGCCGGTTGGGAGGATGTTGGTTCCCTTTGGGCCCTGGTGTCAGTGGGCGGAGGCTGTGGGACGGCGGTTTCCACTGCGGGGGTGATGGTAAGGATTAGCGCAGATGGGACGGTGCCCTTCTTCTTGGGGTGGGCGGTCGAGTCCTCATTGGACGACGTGGAGGAGTCCAAGTCCTCCCTTGTCCTCTTGCCGACTCGTGAAAGTACAGTCTTCTCCCTAGCCGTGGGTGTTCTCGGGGGGGAGGCGGTCCATTCAGCGAAGCTGGCGGCCGGTATGGCAAAGACGATGGCCCAGGATAGGAACCAAGAAAGTTTCCTATCAAAAGTATTAAACATTCCTATAGCTTGGTCTTTGCGTTTTCTTGGAAAATTGTTTTTTTTTCTGAATTTGAGCTGACATAAACGAATTAAGTAATCTACCTTACCTGTTACAATACCTGATTTTGAGAAGAAAGCAAAATTTATTATCATTAGTGCTGGATGTTCACTAGTAAACTTCATTTAGGAGGCAATAACACTTTGACAGAAAAGGATGGCATCATGAAACTAAATGGACTTTTGTTTCTCCATTCTTTTCCTTTGATATTTCACAACCAACTAGACGAAGTTTTCTAATGAACGCCCCGTATTTGTCAGATATTAATTTATAAGTTACAAAGTTATGATCATGAAGATTACTTAGCAGTCATCTGAATGTTAAAGTGTCTTTATTTAGCATAAAATATCAAATAAATCAATAAAACATTATATTACAAGAGTTCTTATAAAATTTAGCATCTCTATTACAAAAAAATTTAGTTCAATAATAGTGGCAATTTGAAATACAATAAATAACAAGTCAACATAAGAGTAAAACAAACAAAAACAAACAGTTATAAAATTTGTTCAAAATGACGACCGTCTGATTCTAAACACAAACATATTCTGTTTTTAAATCCTTCACTCACATTGCGTAACATAGTTATGCTTCTGAAGGCCTCTCTGTCTCTGGTTGGTGGCGTATTATACACGATTCCTTTCACATATCCCCATAAAAAGAAATCGGGCGGCGTTATGTCAGGGGACCTTGGTGGCCAATGTTGTGCTCCATTTCTTCCAATCCATCGATTTTGGAAACGAACATTTAAGAACTCCCGGACTTCACGATGATAATGAGCAGATGCCCCATCCATTTGCAGCCACATGGTTGTTCTTATATCTAGAGGAACTTCTTCCAGTAAAATAGGAAGCTGATTTCTCAAAAAATTTAGAAACGACATTCCGTTTAAATGTTCGTCAAAAAAATAAGGTCCAATCACATACTGTCCCACTATGCCCCGCCATACATTTACTGACCACCTATGTTGGTTATTAATAACTCTAAATTTATGGGGGTTAAAATCAGAATAATAATGAAAATTGTGTTCGGTTAAAAGAACCATCGTTATGATAAGTACACTCATCACTAAATAGAACTGATTCAAAAAAATCTTCTTGTTCTCCAACTTTTTCTAACACCCACATACAAAAGTTCACTCGTTGGCCAAAATCGTTATCGGAGAGTTCTTGATGTAGTTGTATCTTACAATCGTGATATTTATGTTTTTGAAGAATCCTTGATACGCTTGATTGGCTAATATTTAAGTTTTGTGCAATTTCTCGTTGTCCGACCGGGGATTTTCAACTACAGAGCCAATAACGGCTAATTCAGTTTCTTGGTTTTCTGTAACTGGTCTTGTTTTGGCAGTCGTTTCATACTGAACACTACCAGTTTGCCTAAACTGAACCAGCAATCTTTCAGAAACGACTCTATTCGGTCGAGTTCGGTTAGGAAACTTTTCAGCATAAACCCTTGATGCTAAAAGACATTTTTGCAAGCAATCTCCTAGAATGAAGATCATATCGACTCGTTCTTCTGTTGTGTAAACCAGCATTTTGATTAAATAAAAAACTCCCTGTTAACCATCATTTATAACAGTAAAAAATATTTAACTTTAAAATAATATGTGACAACTAGAAATGACAATAAATTTTGCTTTGTCAAAATCGGGTAACACCTGAACAGACCTGAACAAGCAAATTAGATTACTACATTCGTTTATGTCAGCGCAAATTCAGAAAAAATCAATTTTCCAAGAAAATGCAACGACCAAGCTATAGGAATGTTTAATAGTTTTTGATAGGAAACTAAATTCTGCATCTCATGATACTATAAAATACAGGTTGTCTAATTTAAATTAAACGAGTTATTACTGTTTGAAGTTTGCAATAATTTAGTGTTCATTTTTTTACATTTGGTACAGAGTAGTTAATATTTAATACATACCGCAAAAGATTCAATGTACTAGTAGCCCACCAGCCAATTTCGGTAGTTAAAAAGAAACCAAGTGTTGAGATTTTAAACATTAAATTTGATGCTGCACTTTCACAAAATCACGATTATCTGAAGAACCGTACGGTTTAGATGCCATAAACCTTAATAAAACTACTATTACTTTTGTCCGTAGATACCGAAAATACATTACTATACTAGGTGTTTCATTTATAAAAAATGAAACTTTAATCAATTGTATACTTTTGGGACCACCTGTATACAATGACAATAATTTCAAAATGCACTTCCAATAGACCCTCATCCATTCCATATACAAAACTTTTTTTAAAATCTAAAGGTTTAGCCATAATCTTCCGTGTCGACTAACGTGAATCACCCTGTATTTCTCCGACCATCTGGTTTCACACATTCGAGAGAGATTAGGCGCGTAATTTCTACGAGCAGTCGATCCCCTAAAAAACGTTATTGTATCCTTTACAGTTGCAATAGTGTTTCTAATTTCCAGAATTTGATTTTCCGCCGTTCACCACAAAATTGAGTTTATGACTTGCGCAATAAAAATATAATGCTCGAGAATATTTTCTTCTCAAAATTGCTTGAACACCGCCCTCCTTTCCAGCCATAGGTAACTAAAAACTGTCAATGGCTTCGGCGATTGATGAAGCATATTGTGCTTTTAGTTCGAGAAAACCTACAAACTCTTCTCGGATCTCCTTTTTGCTCTCATTGTAAAATCGCAAACCGATTGATAATTGTTCGTTTCCAGAAATGTCCGCTGTTTCGTCAGCCAAGACTGCGTAGGCCTGCTTGTTTTTAACATCACGTATTATACTGTCCCTAATATCTTCGCCACATAAACTTATTAATTCGTTTTGTATTTTTGACGATGTGTAAACTGCATTGCGACAACATTTGTCGAGATGAGTCTTCAATTTTCGGTCGCCAGAGTCGATACGCAAATTCAGCAAGTCTAATAAAACTCCGCAATCCTCTTTTTTTCCTCTAAGGGGCATATCATGTGTGCCGCAAAATACTATACAGGAAATAATTGATGACAATATTTGACGGTTTTCTTCGATTGTCTTTTAGTGACAAGTTTGCAGTTGGATGTCTACAGGTACATTTTCGAGAAAGGCTTTCGCAGCGTTTATTGCAGTTTGGTGCAGATTGTTGGTGGCATCTTTTCGGCAGTGCTCGTGGATATTCTTAAATTTTGTAAATGGCCTGATAGTGAATGATCCCAGAACTCCCCTAACGCTGTTACTTGCAGGAGGAAACAAAACACAGTGCTTGCAAAGCGCAACTTTTAAACGCTTGGGATATGCTAACCACGGTGCATATTGATCTAGCATGATTGAATTTCCTTCGTAAGTGGCTTGTATCAGTTGCCAAATCATAACTTCTTGGCGGAATCCAGGGGTTTTGTAACAACTCCTTCTTTTCCAATGATAACTGGCTAGGCAGCCCAACATACTGACCAAGATCATTTTGGTGATAGCTGTTGTAACCAGTGAAGTCCTGGCACTGGGTTTCGAATTCGGGATTGGAAGCAAGGTGTTGTTTAGATGTTGATGGAGAATAGTCGGCATGGGCATCAAATACATTCACAAGAACTTCTGGATTGTTACGGTGTTATTACTGGTGTTACGGTTTGACGGTGGCCCTCTAGTTTCGTCATAATTGTCCTGGTTATCATAGCTTCCACTGCTGGTTTTGACCTTTTTTCCTTTTTTTGAGAAGCGCTGGTAGTAAAAAATTATCACTAATAATAAATAAAAGATAAAATACCAATTTTAAGGAGGAGCAGGAGAAGGTACAGCTTTGAGAGACGCCCTGTATCCTAAATTAATAGTAAATAGTAAGCATAATGTTAAGAGTTAATGCAGTTTTTCTACAAACTAGTACAAACGTCCAATAATGACACCTTTTACGCTTTTAAGTAAACTAAACTTAAGTAAACTAAAAAATTGCACTTTTTCGGTGAGTGTACTTTAACCACCAATTCGTACCACTAACATGTAGGTACACAACAAAATTTTTAAATGACAATGTCGAATATTTAATATGTCACATAACAAACGTAGGAGCTCAACAACTACATACCAGCCATTACGTTCATATTAAAGCATATAAAAGTAACTTAATAATTAATTAAATAACACCATTTTGTGCTCTCGTTTGCAAGCGTAAAATAGTGGTTTATGCTTGATGGTAGAAAAAAGATTATATTTCTTATTGTTAATGGCCACTACCTCCTCATAAACAAATATTTAAAACGTCTTTGTTACCTTGATTTGAATATTCAATTGTAAACAAGGTATCACGAAGTAATAAAATTAAATTTATTATTTGATATTGCGTGTAGAAAAAATGTTGTATTCATTGAGCAAAAAAGTTGCAGTTTTTGCTCTTAATACATAAATAATTATTAGGTTATACATGTTTTAAATAATATAATTCGTTACCCTTTCCTCCTCATAAGAAACAAACACGATATGAACAATAAAATATACAGTGTGAGGTGTGAGTTTCTAAAATGGAACAAATTCTGTAAAAAAAAAACGTTTATTTTTTTGGAAAAACGCTCGGACCCGTTGATTTATATTTTAGATCGCCTTTTTTTTGTAAAATAAACTATTATACAGGTTGTCCCAAATTCAAGATATAACGTCATTAATTGGTTTTTAAATGACAACTGCAGTTTTGGGTTAGCTATTTTCATAGTGTACATCAAGTTATACATAGTTGCCAATGTCAAATTTTTATAAACTGCCAGTCGCAAGATAATTAACAAAATTTATTTTATTTCAAACATCAATTCATATTAATAAATATTTTACAATAAATGCTCAAAATGATGTCCATTCAGTAGTTGGCAATACCCTAAACGTAACTGAAACTCGTTTTGCACGTTTGCAATTATTTCGGGGAAAATTACTCTGCACTCATGCCTTATTCGTGCTTTCAACTCCTGAATATTTTCAGGTTTCGTTTGGTAAACTTTGCTTTTTAAGTAACCCCACAAAACAAAATCCAATGGAGTCAGGTCTGGTGACCTAGGTGGCCGTTCAAAAGGACCTCTTCTACCAATCCGTCGGCCCGGAAATACTTCATCCAGATATTGCCGAACAGGTCTGGCAAAATGGGGAGGAGCACCATCTTGTTGAAACGAGATATTTCTGTTGAGGACATCTTCTATAGGACAAGGAAATAGAGTAACCAAATTTGGAATTAGTTCCTCTTCCAAACATTCTAAATGTCTCGCTCCGTTGAGATTTTCTTCAAAAAAGATTGGTCCTATAACTCGATTATTGACAATTCCTGCCCAAACATTGACTTTTTCTGGGCTTTGACTGTGACCTTCTCTCATCAAGTGGGGATACTCGTCTGCCCTATAACGAACATTTTGTCGGTTTTACCTCACTATTTAGCGTAAACGTCGATTCGTCAGAGCACACAATGTTGTTTGTGTTCACAACGTTTCTGTTCAGGAGATCCATCTTTTGCTCGCAAAACTGAAGTCTTCTTTCGGCATCATCTTCCGCCAATTCCTGGAGGATTTTTAGTTTGTAAGGATGCAATTTGGGCTTTGAGATTTTTTACTGCTGAAGTTTGGCTAATTTCCTGTTCATTAGCTAGCTGCGTGGTGGAAATATTAGGGTTTTGTTGAACAGATAGTACATTAACTTTTACATCCTCCCCTAGTGCACTCTTTCGATGAATTAATGTTTTCCTTATATGTCCGTTTTTCCGATACCGTTTTTCTATCTTACTTATACTCTGTTCAGCGAGGGTTCAATATTACGTCATAAATTGTGACGGCATACAAAAAAAAACACGTCTGTCTCTGATAAAATGTCAGTTAAACAAAAGGTCAAGTTGACACGGGGCAGGTAACAGTTTAGCCTTTTGTGCAAACATTCCAAAGTTTTCCCATTTCGGGTATTAATTCAGAAGAAATATCCGCAGCAGCTTTACCATAGACACCTGTTATGATTCACCCGGCCATGGATGTAGATCATAAGATATGGACAAAATTGGCCCAAGGTATTCGAGTATTTTTGTGTGCTTACTATACCTAGTAATGCTCATAACTTGCGTTGTAAAACCAATAAGCAGAAACACTTGTCGTCGGGTCGCCAAACATATTTTTTTCGTTCGAATGCACCCTTTTCTGCGGAATAGTTCAATACGTGTCCGCATGAATTCATTCATTTGATAAAAACACTGTTAGGCATGTGACAATAAAACATGCAACATAAATAACTTAAATTGAGTACATAATCTAACTACGTGTGGGCAATTTTTTTAAGATACCTAGTTTTGCTTTTATCTGTATCGCAGCACCGTTCTTCCACATTTTTTCTTTAGTTGATTCAGCTACCTGCTAATTTTGATTAATGTTTTATTCATTTCCACAGAAGCGGATCTAGCCTTTAGGTGACACCAGGGAAAGATATTTTTGTGGACCAGTAGGTGGTTGTTCAGGAACAGGGGCTTCTTTTCAACAATTCATAGCTCCTTCGGGACGTATGTTGATGGAATTTCTTCCGCCGCTTCATCGATTGTAACTCCTTGTTTCTTGACTATCTTGGAAATTTTCTCCGGTTTTTCTTCCCACAGTGTACTGTTTCTACATGATCCCTTAAAAGCGGTTCTTTCGTTTCTATATTTAGTTCTACAAAAGCTGGACTCCGATTTCTAAATTTTGACGACATTTTGACATTAAGCGTCAAACTGACTCTAGCTGGTGGTTTTATTATTAATAAGAACTAATAATACGCCTGTTTTTTTGCGATCTTTTTCTAATGAAATGAGATGATGAATGTGACGTCATATTGAACCCTCGCTGAACAGAGTATACAGTACTTCGAGGTAAGAGTGGCAAATCACGATGCTTGTCTCTGAATAATTGAACTACTTCGTTTTGTGTTCGTGTTCTACCTCCGTATCCAATCATCATTAAATTTTCAATCTTGTGACTTTCAGGAAGGTAAGTTAAGTTTTAGTTAAGTTTCAATTAAGTAAGTTAAGTTTCAGTTAAGTATTTAAGCAAAGATATTTAAGAAAAGTAAAACGCTGTCAATTGTACATTTGATATTGACATTAATGAAACGTACCTAATGCAGGTAGAAATTATCGTTACCAGAAAGTCAAAGGTACTCTTTGAAAGGGTAGCTTGGGGTAAATTCAGTAGGTAAATAACTAATATGAATTGATGTTTGAAATAAAATAATTTTTTTAATTATCTTGCGACTGGCTCTTTATATTCATGATGTCATATCTCCAAATTGGGACAACCTGTATAATGATTTATTTTACAAAAAAGAAGGCAATCTAAAATATAAATCGACGGATCCAAGCGTTTTTCCAAAAAATAAAACGTTTTTTTTTTACTGAATTTGTTCCATTTTAGAAACTCGCACTGTATACATAAATAAAATTATACCGGGTGTCCAGCACAACTCTGGACATAGGAGATTAACATGGGAAATCGGTTTTTATTTTTTTGCGGCTGTACGGTTGAATTGATTGAAAAACTATTAAGAGTAAAGTTGTAGAGCGTATGGTTAGCTATCATCCTGTATTTTTTTCAATACCCCAGTTTTGGCCGTTTTTTGGAAAAACGCCTCGAAAAGTGCACAAATTTGAATTTGGCGCGTCACCCCCGCCATGCATGTGACAGTTTTTCGGTTAATTTTCACCGCATAATCACGTTAATTACTACATGATAGTCTCTCAAAATAAATAAAAAAAGGTAAATCGGCTCCGACTCTGACATAAGAAATTATTATGTTGGCGACACTGCACATGCATGGCGGGGGTGACGCGCCAAATTCAAATTCTTGCACTTTTCGAGTCGTTTTTCTAAAAAAAACAGCCAAAACTGAGATATTGAAAAAATTACAGGATGATAGCTGACCATAAGCTCTACAACTTTACTCTTAAAAGTTTTTCAATCAAATCAACCGTACAAACGCAAAAAAATAAAAACCGCTTTTCCATGATAATCCCCTATGTCCAGGGTTCTGCTGAACACCCGGTATGTAACTTACCTTTCTGAAAAAAATTCTGATGTCCATTTTGATGATTCAAATACAAAATATAAGGTAGGTATTTTTAGAGACACTTGACAGAGTATCGAGTATAGATCTAGGGAAAATACGGGCATGAAAGCGGGGAATCTTAAATTTTGTCTAGAAAACCAATCATGGCTTCTACTTCGAAAAATTTTGCAACACAATGCTTAGTTTGACAGAAATAATCTAAAACTATACAAATAAAATACATTTTTAAATTTTTAAGTATTTTTAAATTTTTAGATAATTTTGGTTTATTTGTTTTATTTAACATTGAAAGATTCTTAGTTATTTTATTACAAAATGTTATTTATTCATCAAGTTAGGTATATTTATTACTTGTTTAAAATTTTTTTACCTTTATGGAAATATAAATCTTTCGTTTATTACGTCTTTCCAACTGCAAAAACATTAATTATCAGCTAAAAACCTATATAGAATAGAAGGAAAAATTACGTGGTTCTGTGTGCCGTGAAATTTTTTAGGGGGGGGGGGGGGGGGTGCGGCCTTCCGTGCCCCTCGCTGGGTACGCCCTTGGCGTCCAAAAAAAGCAATCAATTTCTTTCAACTCACCAAAAAACAACAACACAAGAACATTAAAATTATGCAAAATTAACTCTCAGATTAATAAAGCTTCAAATTGTATGTAACTTGGCTTTGCGTGCGGTAAACATTTTTGCACGTGCGGTAAACTGCTACTTCCCTCATGCAAATGCGTGCGGTAAATCGACTTTACCGCACGTTCATAGGAAAATAACTATTTCTTACAACCCCTTACGAAAACTAACATAACAATGAGAGATGGCACACAGCCGTGCGTTAGGAAAAACGAATGAATGATGGACAGGAGACTTCTCTGACTAAACTAAAACTATAATACATATCCAGGTGTTATTGTATTGTATCCAGACTAGTCTTTATTAATCATCAAGGAATAAATTTAAAAGATTTTATAAATCTCAGAAATATGGCAAATTTTTTGGAATCATCGACGAAGAACCGACGAAGAACCAATATTGCAGGTTAGAGCAATCTGTTGATACTGACCTAGGCTAGGATCTTATTTGTGTGCAGTAATAGTGTATTACATACCGGGGTGGGAAGTCGTTCATTACTGTCGAGAGATTTGATAGTTTGTCGAGACTGTAAGGAAACTTCCTACCGAGGTGTGTATACTATTTTATTTACAACCTACATAATATGAATTTATATTTTTCCTATAAGATATTTATAATATATAATATTTTTAACTATCTTTTCTAAAAATTACCAGTTAACTATCTTATCTAGTTCGCTGCTACTAGGAACACCTTTTTAGTTCTATAACGACATTAAATTTTAGGGGCCAAGAAATAAGCATGGAAAATGAGGGTTGAAAGAGAGGTAGGTAATAAGCCATTACCGCCCTTGGGTGGTAAGAATACCCATTACTTACGTCTAATTTAGAGGTAGGTAATAGGTAATTTCCCACCCTTCTATGACGTTAGTAATGACAGCATTACATATATGGTTGTGGATAAAACTTTTTACCGCACGCAAATTTAAAGAACTAAACCAGAGAAGACGACAAAAATTAAGGAAATTAAGGAAAATTGGCTCAAAACTCTCACTTCCCGCACTTGTTAGGTAAATTACTATTACCTAACAAGCGGAGGAAGGTAAATAACTATTACCTAACAAGTGCGGGAAGTGATGCTTTACCGCACGCTGATTCCAATGACCGAACGACGAGTAGCGGAGTTCGGTCAGCAATCGAGTGCGGTAGACCACTTCCCGCACGTGTTAGGTATAATATTTTTCTACGAGCCAATTTCTCTTAATCTTTTTCGTCTTCCCTAGTTTAGTTCTTTAAATTTGCGTGCGCAACGTCATGAAATTATTTATAAGTGTTAGTGCTTTTACAATAAGTCAATGGAAGACGGTACCTATTTGCTGCATCTAAAATTTCGTCTGTTAAGACCATTCTGATTATATGTTTTGAAGGTTTTTGTCTCTATTATCTATTATCTCTGTAAATTTATTTATTTTTAAATACCAAAACTGACATTTGTCAAACTCTAATTAATTCGAACTTATTTTGGTTTAACACATGTCAACTAAAGAAATGCATGGTGTAGTGATTGACACACCTACTACGTGATTATTATAAAATTTCATCTATCAGGCTATGAAATTTTGACAGAAAAGGATGACGTAATCAAAGTAAATGGACTTTTGTTTCTCCATGCATTTCTTTTGACATTTCACAGCTAACTAGATGAAGTTTTATAATGAACACCTCGTACTTTGTGAAATTAAGGTCGTGGGTTCGAATACCGGTGAGGACCAACTTTTCTTTAAATTCCTCGGAGTGGACACATAATATCCTACGAGCGCATGTGTGTTAATTTTGTTGTCTTCTGTAAGTTCAAATAAATATGAACGTGGGTTAACCTCTACACGCACGCACGTGTAGTAGGTACTTTATTAATAGTGCTAAATATCCTCTGAACCCTAAAGCATTCAGGTGACTATAGAAAAATGCAATCAATTTATTTCAACTCAGCAAAAAAACAACATCACAAAAAGAAAAAATTATTAACGCTCAGATTAATAAAGCTTCAAATTGTTTGTAATTTTATTTTGCGTGCGGTAAAAATTTTTACCGCACACGTGCGGTAAAGTGCTACTTGCCGCATGCAAATGCGTGCGGTAAAGCAACTTTACCGCACGTTCGTAGGAAAAATATTTTTCTGCACTAGTGTTTGCGGTAAAGGGTCTTTAGCGCACGCAAAAACGAAAAAAGAAAGTTATACCCAAACACGAAAAAAAAAATGAATATTACATACCGGGGTGGGAAGTCGCTCATTACTGTCGAGAGATTTGATAGCTTATCAAGACGCGCAGCATCGAGATAAACTATAAAATCTCGAGACGGTAAGGAAACTTCCTACCGAGGAGTGTATACTATTTTATTTACAACCTACATAATATGAATTTATGTTTTTCGTATAAGATATTTATAATATTTTTAACCATCTTTGTTAAAAATTACCAGTTAACTATCTTATCTAGACATTAAATTTTAGAGGTCAAGAAATAAGCATGGAAAATGAGGGTTGAAAGAGAGGTAGGTAATAAGCCATTACTGCTCCTAATTTAGAGGTAGGTAATAGGTAATTTCCCAGCCTCCTATGATGTTTGTAATGATAGCATTACATATATGGTTGTGGATAAAAATATGTTCTTCCACGCATACCTCCATTACACAACAGCAGTGTTCGATTGGTTTTTCATTGTAAAAAACAGAAAATGGTCTTAAAAAAAACATATCAATGTCTCTGATAAAAAATTACTCCCGAAAGGTACTGAATCGTGGTCTGCTGGCTGGCTGCACTTATTGGCTGTTGAGGTTATAGGGAACTGAGAGAGTAGTAGATTCGACCATTGAGATAGTGTCGCCGTTCACCCAAGCCCTCAGATGAGAGAAAACCGAAAGTTAAAAGGGAACACAAAATAGCTTCTACCCAAAATTCACCAAGATGATGGCACAAACAATCTCTTTTCATAGCTACATTCAACATCAACCGCCCTAACACCATTGAAATCGAAATGATTTCCTTCATTGAAGTGGTGCAGGCTGAGGGCAGTTTTTGCTCTTTGTCTCTATTGATAGGATAGCAATCGTACTTGTGTTGGTATACTCGTTTCGTCGATACAGATCATCCATCACGTATTGGCACATAATTGGAGACAGTGTGGCTTCCATCGGAGTGCCAAGAGTCTGTATGTTTGTAGAACTGATTTTTGAAGGAGCAGTATGTAGTATCACGTACCATAGAGAGCATCTACATGATGTTATTTTCATTGAGAGTTGTACTTTCACTTATCTGTTCCCAATGTACGCTTTCAGTAATTAAAGTAAATGGAATGTTGCTATAAATTGAGACAACGTCAAAACTCACTAGCACGAAGTTAGAGGGAATCTGCAACCCTTTATTAATTTGTCAAAATTCAAAGCGGTCCTTAGTGTAATAAGAATTGTTTTATTATATGATTCTGTGAGAATATGTCTGAGGCAAATCTGCGGTTTGTGGATTTTAGGTAGTCCTTAGAACTTGGGGGAGCTCTGATTATACAGTGCGAGTTTCTAAAATGGAACAAATTCTGTAATATCAAAATATCAAATGTACAATTGACCGCGTTTTACTTTTCTTAAATATCTTTGCTTAAATACTTGATAATAATAACTTAATAACTCGTTCAACGTAATGTCTTTCTTAACTGAAAGTCACAAGTTTGAAATTTTAATGATGATTGGATACGGAGATAGAACACGAACACAAAATGAAGTAGTTCAATTATTCAGAGACAAGCATCGTGATTTGCCACTCTTATCTCGAAGTACTGTAAGTAAGATAGAAAAACAGTTTCGGGAAAACGGACATGTAAGGAAAACATTAATTAATCGAAAGAGTGCACTAAGGGAGGATGTCAAAGTTAATGTATTATCATCTGTTCAACAAAACCCTGATATTTCCACCAGGCAGCTAGCTAATGAACAGGAAATTAGCCAAACTTCAGTAAGAAAAATTCCCAAAGACCAAAAGTTGCATCCTTACAAACTAAAAATTCTCCAGGAATTGACCGAAGATGATCCTGAGAGAAGACTTCAGTTTTGGGATCAAATGATGGAACTCCTGAACAGAAACGTTATGAACACAAACAACATTGTGTTCTCTGACGAATCGACGTTTACGCTAAATGGTGAGGTAACCCGACAAAACGTCTCGTCGGCAGACGAGAATCCCCATTGGATGAGAGAAGGTCACAGTCAACGTCCAGGAAAAGTCAATGTTTGGGCAGGAATTATCGATAATCGAGTTATAGGACCAATCTTTTTTGAAGAAAATCTCAACGGAGCTAGATATTTAGAGTTTTTGGAAGAGGAACTAATCCCAAATTTGGTTAGTCTATTTCCTTGTCCTATAGAAGAGGCCCCGCCTCATTGAATGGCCACCCGGGTCACCAAACCTGGCTCCATTGGATTTTTTTTTGTGGGGTTACTTAAAAAGCAAAGTTTACCAAACGAGACCTGAAAATGTTCAGGAGTTGAAAGCACGAATAAAGCATGAGTGCAGACTAATTTCCCCTGAAGTAATTGCAAACGTGCAAATTGAGTTTCAGTTACGTCTAGCGTATTGCCAACTAGTTAATGGATATCTTTTTGAGCATTTATTGTAGAATATTTATTAATATGTATTGATGTTTGAAATAAAATAAATTTTGTTAATTATCTTGCGACTGGCAGTTTATAAAAATTTTACATTGGCAACTATGTATAACTTGATGTACACTTTGAAAATAGCTAACCCAAAACTGCAGTTGTCATTTAAAAAAGAATTAATGACGTCATATCATGAATTTGGGACAACCTGTATAATAGTTTATTTTACAAAAAAAAAGGCAATCTAAAATGTAAATCGACGGGTCCGAGTGTTTTTCCAAAAAATAAACGTTTTTTTTTACAGAATTTGTTCCATTTTAGAAACTCACACTGTATATTTTTAAACTGCTGGCTTCCTCCTGATCTTTATTCCTGAAATCAGAAATCAACCTATTCCAATGACCTTGGAATGCATTAGTTGGTCTGTTCTTCATAGTTTACTAGCTAGATTATAGTTTATTAGCTAGACTGTTCTTCATAGTCTGTTAATTTTATGATGACAGTGACGTTTCCCTTGTTTGCTCTTATTACAACAAGTTTCTCATGACTGTAATTCATGTTATTCTTTTGGCTGTATTTCTGGACAAAGAATTTAGAACTAATGACTTTTGTTCGATCCAATTTCCTATTACACTTATCATTACTGCAACAAGGCTTGACCATATGTTTTTTTTTCAATCCTTCTTTTTCTCTTTTCTTGACTTTAGTCTCTTTTTAAAAGTTCTTCGTTTCCTTACATAAACTATTTTAGTTTATCCCGTTATAACTTCCACGTTGCTTCCTTGCTTCTGGTGCTCTTCTCGCTCTTCATTTATTGGTTTGTTCCCTACATACCCCTGTTTCTTCTACGATGTACCTAACGGAGTTACAACATGTTAGTAAAACATTTTTTTTGTTACTCATGTGCCAAATATGAAAATTGCTTACCACCATCAAATTCCAAATCATTTTCCAAATTTCTATTTTTAGAGCCGGAAAACTCAAGACTCTCTTCTTTGATACTCTCACTCTCCAGGTAATTTTCCTTTGTTGTGATTGGATTGTGACTAGAAGATTCAAGATCCTTGGAACCATCAATAAACGTTATTATAATGTTACCGTGATCTGCATCTGGTTGACAACTGGACAAAGACAAAAGCTTCGGTCCAGTAAAACAAATTCATTTTTTTCGGTAGCATCAATGGTGTTTGTACATATTGAATGGAACGCTACGCTTTGGGAGCGTATCAGCACGTTTTTATGTATTATAATATTTGAATTTAACTGTTCACTCTAGTTTCATCAGAAAGTTTTATTCCATCTTCGGTATAAATAGGAAAGTCCTCCAATTTTTCAAACTCACTTTCGTTCAAAATGCTTGGTTCTTCAGGTTCAAAGTTGTTCGAAGTTGCAACATTCTGCAATGTTGCAGTCCCAACGTTGCCTTTCGTGTCTTGCACCATTTTCAATATAAGTTTGGCTCTCTTCGACATTATAATTAAAAATAATCCTACAATGAAAATGTTTTTTTTTACGAACACTTAAGAAAGATTCGCATTCGAACACTTCAATTAACTTTAATGCTAAGAGTAAAATTCCGTTTTTACGACAGGATTTACGAATTGAGATCCATTACTTGTAGTTATACATAGAAGATACCTACCCATTTCTGGAAAATATTTCTTTCAGGATCTATTTAATTATCTTTGACGTTATACCTCTTGTTATTTTAATCTCTTTATATCAGCTTTAGTAGTATATTGTTGCAAACTCGGGGTTCGAATGGTTCCAGTTTAACATTTTTTCCTTAAAACTATTGATTCATTAAAACATTAAAATACATATTTATTTATTCAACAAACAAACCACAAGTACAATCCATCTACTTATAGTTCACTATTAACCACTAACAGATCACTATAGCTCTCTTTTATCGCTTCGTTCTATACTAATAATCGTTTAGATTTTCACTAACTCTGTCATCCACTTTTATTCCTGAAGCTGACAATATAGAAAACTCCCTAATATTCATTGAACAATCAAAGAATTTCGCTAAACGTCGCGTAAACAAGGTAATAAATCACGCTCGTACTCGTCGAGGCGCGACAGGTCCAACGGTCGCCAGGGAAAGATTGAAACCGCCTGGTACCAAATCTTAACAATATAACCACCAGAAAATAGTCTCAACTGTAGTTTCTATCCCTAGTTTAGTTGCAATTCCCTGAGTTGAGAACTAACAGCGTTTTCGGGTGACAGCTCTAGAGTGCTCTGAGAGTATTCCCATCCTTTGTTTTCTTAATAAGAATGAAAGAACGGGAATACTCTCAGAGCGGCCACCCGAAAACGCTATAAAATAAATGCAACCATGCCACGTTCTTGCCAGCTTTTCTGCGTCAATTTTTGAAATTTGAGATGACGTAAACTTTAGAGCACCGCATAAATACTTCACCACTGCTGAAGCTGCACTGTTAAAGTTACCTAAAGCCATCGCCATTTGGCTCCTCTTTTCCAAGCTAAAGATAGATATAAAGTAGTAGTAAGTAACTAGTAAGCGTGATATCCTCACATTAAATTGCCTCATAAAAATCTACATAATTATATTAATTAGTACTTGAATGCCTGACATTGTTCTCGTTTGTTACAGATATGGGTCAAAAATGGAACAAATTTTGCCTGCTCATGTGGAAGAATTGGATACTGCAATACCGCAAACCCCTACAAACCTTTATAGAGATCATAGCCCCTGTTATATTTTCGATATTGTTAGTTCTCATAAGGAGTTTGGTAGATCCAGAGCCACACGATGCCATAGAATACAATCCGTTTTGTACAATTCCTTACGACATTCCTGGTATTTGCGATATTCCTGTCAGGCCTAATAGTTCCTACAGTAAAAATCTAAAAAAAATGTTAAAGTCTACTAAAGTAGGTGAGACAGATGATGACGAAAATGACAATTATATATTTAAGTAAGTACTTTTTTTTCTTTCAAAAAAAAATGTGGTGCATTTAAGTAAACATTGTATTTTAGGCGATATACATTAGTATATTCTCCTCATAACACAGCAATAGACGAAATAATGTTGCCTTTTAAGCTGGTCTTTAACAGCGTGGAGTCGTTTAATAGTTCTAGTGAAATGGTAGACTTTTACATCACTAGTGGAAGAAACACAACATTTGCAGCTATTCAATTTGAAGACAGTTTACTAAACAGAACTGATTTAGGACCCGACAAAAACGTGAATATTGCCATCCGGTAGGTAATGATAGGCTGGCAGTTACTTTAACGTTGTCGTAATGAATTAGAAATGAGTTCTCGATTTCTAGGAGTTTTAGTCATCATCATTAATATTTTAGCTTTCCTGGAGAGCTTCGATTCTCGAACTCGCTGCTAGAGCAAAACAATTGGCACACTAATTTAATTTATCCCTTGTTTCAAACTGCTGGACCTAGAAGTCCAAATAGTACCAGCGGAGCTACACCCAGTAAGTCATAGTTTTTTTGTAAGTGCATGCTGCTTTTTTTACTATAAACATTAATTTTGACAGTAGGGAAAAAGTTTCAGTGAAATGGTGAAAGAGGCAAGAAAAAATATTTTTTTTAAGGACTAAATTACATAAAGATTCTCTTCTCTATGGGGCTTTTAAAATATTAGTTGGTATAGGTAGGATCTTTTCTCCTACAACCTTTGGTATGTAGACGATTCTCAACCTAGGACCAACGGTCTGGTCTAAAGTTCGATAAAAAGACCGCTCCGAAGAGCTTAGTTTGTTAAGTTGGGAGTTGCTCCAGGCCCTGTTAGACGAGTTCCGCGTAGCATTCACGACACAAGATTTGTATGGCTGAAAAGACATAATTATCAATGTATAAATATTAGCAGGGTCGGTCCGATAATAGAGAACTATACCAACTGCATGGTTGGGTCGTCTGAATCATCTCAAGTAGTGGGTGTTAGCATCCATGTTCGCTAGTCGGCAAACAGAGAAATCACATCTTGCCAGAACCTTTTGGTCTCCCTATGTGTAGTTAAAATATGGGATAGTTAAAACGAACCAAGTGGGATCACTAGAGAGAATCCTATAGATTCGGGCTCCTATCGTCAGCTCTTCAATCTCGTCACAAAAAC
The DNA here is from genome assembly GCA_951812265.1 of Taphrorychus bicolor. Taxonomy (NCBI): domain Eukaryota; kingdom Metazoa; phylum Arthropoda; class Insecta; order Coleoptera; family Curculionidae; genus Taphrorychus; species Taphrorychus bicolor. The sequence continues at coordinate 8,041,564 of OX638303.1, read as the reverse complement.
TCCTCCAAGACTTTTTCTGTTAAGGTCTGTCTGTAAGTGTCCGTAAGCAGTCACCGGTTTGTTTATTCTCGTTACCTTTTCAGGCTTCAAAAGCGGCTTCTTCATCAGCCGCCCTATTCTTGTCCATGGGGAGGAATATTCTCTATTGAAGTGGCGTTGACCTAATTTCGATTAACGGACACCTCACATTAATGTACAAGGAAATGTACGTCCTTATTGCGAATTCTTAATTTCATGTATCTGGCAACCTTTGTACTAATTCCCTTGAAGTCTAGACTTAGTGGTAACTATCAACGTCAGGCACATATTTTCTACCTCAGCTCCTATCGACAACCTACTGCACACACCCAAAATCAAAACCCACCCTATTCATAACAACATTGGATCTAGAAAACGGATATCATTAAAATAAGAGTCAGTCATATTAAACTAAACGGACATTTCTGCATGTCAGCATGAGCCTTACTGAGAATGAGCCTTACTAAAAAAATGCTTGTTGAAAATGGCAACCTGAACAGGAGTACACATTTCAACTTCCTAAGACCAAGTCACCTGTTCTTAGGCAAGCTTAGCTTGTTTTACCCTACATCTACTCTATGCATGGACGCTAATGACCATCTAATAGCAAAATAACAGTTCTTCTGAGGGTGAACGATTGGGCAAGCCGGTTGTTGACTAATTAATTATATTAATAATATATTAATCCTGAAAGAAACTATTTTTTTTTGGAGAGAGAGCCGTTTTTTCTGGAGTGGACAGTTGATAGATTTTGGCGTTATTTGGACCCTTCAAATGTTATTGTAAAGAGGGACTATGAGCCATTATGTTGGTCCCTGCACTATTGTTAAATCTCCAAGCAGGCGGCTCGAATGATGAGATCTGATTCGACAAGCATAAGACTTTAGGATAGAATCCGGTGAAATCTATCTTAGGACGCTCCAATATGGTCGCTCACAGGCTGTCACGACACCCGTCCATCGAAACCGAAATTAGACTGGTAACTGTTGACAGGACTAATAAACGATCTGATAAGCTGCGAGAGCTCAAAAATACAAAGATTTGCTGCCAGATTTTGTAGTTTTTATTTCAGATTAGTTCAGAGTTTTCGGGATGTGTGCCGGTAAGCGAAATCGAACCTTCGCGCATTTCCGCGGCTATGTAGTCAGCTCATACGAAGCCTAATGAAGGAAAAAAGGAGACACTAAACAACAGTGAGCCTAGATATGCCGTCTCCAATAAAAGGAATAGAGAACAGGATAATCAGAGATCACTTGTACACACAACCCTTGTTCCTGATGGAGATAAATGAGAGGCAGAAAAGATAGGCCTCAAAGCCAGAAACAGTGACAGTAACGTCCAGGGAAATTATTAGCGTCCACTTAAATGTTGCAAACAACAACCCTCAGGCGGCAGAGGGAAACCAGAGCCCCTGAGGTTGCCCCAGATGTTACTCAAGACGAGTTCTTTCATGATCTCAATGAAAAAAGCTGAGAGATGAGGCCGAGTGTTCCTAGTCCGAAAGAAATGAAAGGAAAATAGCAATGAAAGGAAAAGGGATCTTCTCATGATCTTCCACATCAATATTAGAGCTCTGACAGACAGAAGTGTTGACTATCTAAAGTGTTTTCCGGGCTATAAAGCCGTGGTCTAATGGAATTGCTTTGGAATTCCTGTTGAAATTGTTTTCGTTTTTAAAGATCTCAATGGCTTCCCTCGTTAGTCTCGGATAGTAGCGCTGTGATTGATGAGGATATCCACCTCATTAAAAAGGATGTTGTGACCTTCAGAGAGAGCATGCTCCTCGACTGCTGACTTTTGCATCTGTCCCAGCCTGCAATCTGATAAAACGCCTCTACGGGGAGGATACGCCAAGACTAAGTTCGACAATTGGAGAACCTCCGCAAGAAGAAAGCACAGCTCCTGAGTTCACTGGCCTTTCTACTACAATGCCGTGACACCAAGAACATCCCAAAGTTTCTGGGGATAAAAAGAACCTTCAGATCCGGACACGCGAGCAGAGTTTACAACAGGACCGAACAATCGCTCCTCCGTGAAAGGATCCATAAGACCCGTAGAGATCTTGCATCTAATGACAAAAAACTTCTTTTTGTTAATTTAGAACTAGCCAACAGCTTGCATTGGAGCGACTGGGAAAAGGTGGATCGTCTAACACATGACCGAAGGATTGCAGCCCAAGCCGCCGCAACGAACCGACAAAAGAAGAAATTTTGGCGAACTAGGTGCCAACAACAATTCGTTGGACAAAACAAAGTCCACGTCCGAGGAGAGTCAGCGCAAGATTGTAGTCAATCTGACCGACAAACAACTGTCAACAGATGAGTTGAGCGTTCTGAACAAGGGAGGTAATTTTGCCATAACGCCATCCAGAATACCTGTGGAAGACATCATAGCAAACGTGGAGAGCGGAATTCGGCAGCTGCCAATTCAGACGGCTGAACAGATAAGGATGGAGACATCACGAATTTTACTACGCGCAAAACCACCAAAAAGCAATCTCACCTTTGCAGAAAGGAAACCTCTGAAAGCCGTGAACGAAGACAAGGACATTCTTATTCTACTAGCAAATAAAGGAAACGCAACAGTAGTAATCTCAACTTCGGATTACGAAGGAAAAATCAGGACACTGTTAGATCCCACCACCTACAAGAAGCTAACTCGTGATCCAACCGCCCGTATTCTGAAGGCTACCAACAATTTAATCAGGGACGTGACATCGGATGAAATAGCTAAGCTCAAAAAATCGGAAGCCTTGCCACCGAAGCTGTATGGTTTGCCGAAAATCCACAAACCCGATGTGCCACTGAGACCCATCGTGAGCACCATAGGAAGCCCGACCTACGAAATTGCCAAACACCTGACAAAACTGTTGCAGCCAGAAATAGGAAATACTGACAGCTTTATAAAAGACTCCACTCATTTCGTCGAAAAACTGCATTCTTTGACTCTTTCTCCAGGGGATATTCTCGTTAGCTTCGACGTTGTTTCGCTCTTCACGATGGTACCTATTAAGGAAGCCATGGAACATATTAATCAAGAATTTCCACAGGATATTGCTAAGTTGTTCCAACATTGCCTAACCACTACATATTTTCAATGGAAGGAAGAATTCTACCAACAAACTGATGATGTAGCTATGGGCAGCCCTCTTAGTCCAGTAATAGCCAACTATTTTATGGACATTTTCGAGGCCAGGGCGTTGGCTACAGCAAGGAAGAGGCCAATGTGCTGGTTTTGATATGTGGACGACACCTTTGTTATTTGGAGCCATGGAGAGGGCGAACTTCAAAACTTCCTCTTACACCTAAACTCTATTAACCCAAAAATCCAATTCACTATGGAGATAGAAAACGAAGGACGCCTAACGTTTTTGGATGTTTTGGTAGCAAGGAGGCCGAATGGAAAGCTTGCACATACCGTGTATAGAAAACCAACGCACACTGACCGATATCTCAGCAGCGGATCAAACCATCATCCAAGACCAAAAATCGGAGTCATAAAAACTCTGTCTGTGAGCGCCAAGAAAATTTGTGAGCCAGCTGAATTGGAACGAGAAATGAAGCATCTGGAGAGGGCCTTTGGTTGAAATGGATACAGCAAGCAGGAGTTCGATAGAGCCGTGCGCCCAAACGTATAGCGACAGGAAGCAACAACAGGAGATGATGTAGAAAAGCGCGGTTGGGCTACTCTACTATACATCCACAGTCACGGACTGGATCGGCATGCTATTGGAAAAGCCCAAGGTTAAGACTGTCTTTAAACCCACTCGTACGATTCAACAAGGCTTGAGATCGGCTCAAGACCGCAGAGATCCCCTATCAGCACCCGGAGTTCCATGCAGCTGTGGCTCTGTACATTAGCACCACAAAACGCAGTGTCAACACGAGGATCACAGAACACAAAAGGAGTTGCAGGGTGGGACAAACGCAAAAGTCAGCAGTAGCAGAGCACGCTCTCTCTGAAGGTCACAACATCCTTTTTAATGAGGTGGATATCCTACATCAATCACAGCGCCACTATCCGAGACTAACGAAAGTAGCCATTGAGATCTTTAAACACGAAAACAATTTCAACAGGAAGGAGGAAATTACGTTTCTAAATGCAGACTGGAAGCGAGTTCTGCGACACACGTCGCGCGCGTCGAATCCCCGCGCCACCACCCCCACCCCGGCCCCACCACTGCGACGCGACGGCAGCGGTACGAATACCACGGAGCGTGCTGCAGTCGAATCAGTGATCGTCGGGAAGCAAGGGAGATCACTTCGCCCACTGCCTCATCGCCTTTGATAATGTCTGCCGCAGTAGTGGACGAAACGTCAGGAAGCAATTCCATTGGACCACGGCTTAATAGTCCGGAAAACATTTTAGATAGTGTTATGACCGGCCGTCAAAGCCTTCACAGAAGTGTTGACGTTGTGTAATTCACTGAACACTGGATGTCTATGGATGAGATTGGCTTGATGTCTCTGTCTGGCTATAGACATAGATTTTAGAATTGTGAAGGTTAATACAGTGTATATTTGAACAATTTTAGAATATATGTTGTAGTTGTCTATAGGTATCCCACTGGCTGTATGACACCTTTTTGGCCTCACTGGATCAGCTTCTGGCACACAGCAACAGATTGGGGCAGTTTTACTAGTGCTGGGGTGATTTTAAGGTGCATTCTAACACACTAGAAATAAAACGTCGCAGCTGGTGGATCTGGTGGTGTATTACAACTGAAGACAAACGGTCTTGGCTCGATTAGAGGTCACTATGTACCAGACTTTTTACTCGGCAGGGATTGATGAATTTCTTTAGCATTGTACCTAATACCTCTTGGGACTTTATTGAAACCGGGATTTATTGAGATCGTTGTGACATGTCAAAAGAAAAAGATGAAAGAACAAAAGTCCATCTACTATCACTACGTCGTCTTTTTCTGTCAAAAATGCATAACCTTCTAGATGACGTGTTCTAGTGAACTTTATGGTTGTTAGCGATGGAAATCTGGCTTGAGCAATAAGTGAATGGATGTCAAAAGTTTAAACTTGTTGACACAACAGCTATACAAACCTTCCAGTTTGGTGCAAGCACAAGCACAGTCTCAGAGATATGATGCGTTGTCTGTAGACCTTTTTGGACATCTACCTGATGCGTTAGGCTATCGATTGATATACTCAGGATTTTGCTATTGAGGACCATGTAAAATTTTGGTCGGAGCTTTTGCTCTCAGGAGTGCCACTGCCGAAAGCTTTGCTAAGGTACCTATCGAGGAAGTTATCTTCAGATATGGAGTTTTTAAAAGGGTTAATAAGTGATAATAGCACCAGTTTGTCGACGATACAGCTTGCGGTCCAATGTTTTAATTGATAAACAGCAATGGAGAAACCCAATAGAACGTCGGAACAACGATCTGAAAGTGTGTTGTTTGCAGCTATTATGTTTGCTTTGAACACTACTGTTCATCAGACCACCTCTTGGTACATACCTGACAGTCGGCAGGGAGCCGTGTACCTCCGATGACGTCAACAGAGATATGAGACCTATGCTGGGCGTACCCCATGGCGTGATATGGGGAACATCTTGTACCCGATATCACGCCTTAACTGGAATCTCTAGTTTGAGCATTTCGTAAAGATCGGCAGCATCAAGTGTTACGTAATTTTATTTTATATTAGAGTGGGAAGGCCTCGAAAACCGTCGAGAGCTGTACTAAACTTTCAAATACGTTATTGGATTTGTTAGGCTGAATGCCCGCTAGCTACCCTCAACCGGAGAGTGGTCGTGGGGTAGTGTTTTGATAACTATTAATCGGCGCCACCCACTTTAAAACCCCTTTTGTAAGTCCAATAAACCTTCCACGATTTTCCGTGGATGAAAAAGCGGGAAATATACACTAGTAAACAGCTCACGCATATTGCCCAGTCACATCGCTCTATTGTTTCACAAACAAATAAATGTTGAAATTAAAGTATACAGGGTGTCCCAACTCTATTTAGACACTAAATATCTCCGCCCCTGTACATTTCAGAGAACAAAGTTTCAGATAATAAGTTCATGGTTTGGAAAGGTGCTTTCAATGACAGTTTACTAATAAGTACAGAGTGAAGCAAAAACGTACTTTTTGACCTGAACTTAATTTTTTTCAATGGAACACCCTATATTTTATTGGAGATTTGGATGCCTCGTTGAATACTCAATTATCAATATATAACACTTCTTTTTCTAATTTCAATACTTTTCGAGAAAATTACAAAAACATAATAATACTAAGTACAGTTGTTAAAAACTAAACTTATAAGAGATGCTCAAACTGGCGTCCATTTTCGGTATGCAAAATTCACACCTTCTAAGCAGTTCCCCTGTACATGCATTTCTAATAGTTTGTGGGGATATTTCTCTGCAGGCACGAGTAATTCTGTTTTTCAACTCCTCCAAATTTCTTGACTGATCAGAATAAACCTCATTCTTCAAATAACCAGATAAAAAATAGTCTAATGGTGTCAATTCAGGTGACCTTGCGGGCCACCTTACTGGTCCTTCATTAGCTATCCACTTATTTCTTTGTTGCCACCACATATTTAAACGTTCGTTTATGGTTACATCTTCCAGCAGTACAGGCAACACTTCAGTCAGAAACATTAAATATCTCTCGCCATTTGCATGATTAACTGAAAGTTTTTGACAGAAAACTTTCAGAATGACAATGACATAATAATTACGTTGCTATGGTTATTGATAAATCAGGCAAGATTATAAAAATTACCCGTAATATTGAACAAGCAATGATGTTTTTGCGATTATCTTGAAAAGTATTGAAATTAGAAAAAAAAGTGTTATACATTGTTGATTGAATATTTAACGAAGCATCCAAATCTCCAATAAAATACAGGGTGTTCCATTGAAAAAAATTAAGTTTACGTCAAAAAGTACGTTTTTGCTTCAACCTGTACATATTAGTAAATTGACATTGAAAGCACCTTTCCAAACTATGAACTTTTTATCTGAAATCTTTTTCTCTAAAATGTACAGGGGCGGAGATATTTAGTGTCTAAATAGAGTTGGGACACCCTGTATAAGCTATTACCAAATATTTAAGTGAGAAAGGACAATGAAGGAATATAAAATAACTCTATCGATATACTAAATTAAAGGTAGTAGGATACTCAATACTTAATATAAAGGAAAATGAAGGGGTTTGGTTGGGTTCGTAAAAGCCTACAGAAAGGTCGGGAATAGGCTCGGGGTGTCTTATTTAAATCATATAGTTTTCAGTGTACACACGATACCGGTCATATACAGGGTGTCTTTTTTTAAGTGCGTGCAGTATTTCTAGCTCCGAAACGGCTGCTGTTACAAAGTCGATTAAATTAGCAAAAACTTGACTTTTGTAGAGCCTGTTTAGGAAACGTTCACAGGGTGGCCACATTTCGAGTGGTTTCTGAAATATTTAGAAAAATCTAAAAAATACCAAAAATTTAAATCTCTTCTATTTCAAAAACTATTCATGACACAAAAAAAGTTTAAATTACGAAGTTTCACTACACTCTAATCTCTCTCATATGATACCTTGATTAGCTTCGTGTAACGCTAACCAACTTAGTTACCAGTATAAAGTTAACTTTTTTAAATACGCACCTGGATTTTTTTTTCATAATTTGAAAATTCTTTTTATTGTTAATATAAAGGCGTATTACACAATTAGGGTTTTAAACGTTTCGATTAATTAAATCCATCATCAAGGTATTCTATCTAAATCCGATCCTGTTTATGGAGTAATGAAAGTTAGTACTGTGTTTTTCTTCAGTAAATGCGTCAGAATAATTACCATCAATACTTGCAATGTTTTTAGTACCTTAAAGAAAATTATTACAAAAATTAAAAGAAATCAATCTTATTATTGTGCTAATATGAACAAGATACTTAGAGAAGAAATGAAGCGATGACTTAATATTTTGACCTACTTTGTAAACAATTATTGTTTTAAGAAATTAAATGCTCAAATTGTCTTCCTTGGTTTCTTAGGCACAACCTTGCCCACTTCTTAATATTGGCCTGGACGTTTTCTAACATTTGTGGTGTAATTTTATTACCAGCCATTTGAATTTTCCTTTGCATATTCTCCACATCTTGTGGCGCACTTTTGTACACATCATTCTTTATAAAACCCCAAATAGAAAAATCCATAGGAGTTATATCAGGGGACCTAGGAGGCGAATTAACTGGCCCATTATTGCCAATCCAGCGATGGGGCATAGATCAATTTAAATAACGAACACATCGGTAATCTCTATGAGCAACCGCACCATCATGCTGAAAATACTCATAATTTCTATAAAAGATCTCGCATATGCAAATAGTATATCTACCTTTTCGTCATTCGAAAACTCCATTATAAGTTGTTGGAATAATAATTTATACAGATAACGATAAAATGACAATCAATTGAAGTTTGTGCCAAACATGATATTTGTTGCCATGAACATGTTCTTTTGTTTCGTAAAAGCACCCTATATGGTGATGTACAAATTAAAGATAAATATGCAATCAACTTAGCGATTGCTTAGTGCGATTGTCAATTTGTTTACGGATCAAATATGCTTTTAATTTAACAAATAAAATAGAAGGTGTTTATTTAAAAACGTCATCTAGTTGGCTGTGAAATGTCAAAAGAAAAGGGTGAAGTAACAAAAGTACATTTACTTTTAGTATGTATAAAATTAGGTTGATAGTGGTAAGTAAGGTCGGTTGGTAAGTGTCGTATTAAGCCAATGGATTTATGACTTTGTACTGATTATAGCGATGTAAAATGTTGTTTATTATGTTTTCTATCACAATTAATTTAAGAAATTTAATGCACTCGTCAACTTAATTAACGCATCACAATAAAAATTACCAAATGTTTAATTATTATTTTTGGCAAACCTACTGAACGGATTTGTTTAATTTCTTTTTTGGCTGAAGAGTCGCTTTATTTAGAAATTTAATGCTTTCTTAGTTTTTGATTGAAATAATTGTTTTTGGAGTACAGGGAGTAACAACTATACTTACAAGGTTGTGGTTTACAAAATAAATAGCATCGCTTCATTTCTAAAACAAGTATCTTGTACATATTAGCACAATAATAAGATTCCTTTCTTTTAATTTTTGTAATAATTTTCTTTAAGGTACTAAAAACATTGCAAGTATTGATGGTAATTATTCTGACGCATTTACTGAAGAAAAACACAGTATTAACTTTCATTACTCCGAAATAGGATCGGATTTAGATAGAATACCTTGATGATGGATTTAATTGGTCGAAACGTTTAAAACAACCCTAATCGTGTAATACGCGGTTATATTAAGAATAAAAAGAATTTTCAAATTATGAAAAAAAATCCAGGTCCGTATTTAAAAAAAATTAACTTTATACTGGTAACTAGGTTGGTAAGCGTTACACGAAGCTAATCGAGATGTCATATGAGAGAGAGATTAGAGTGTAGTGAAACTTGGTAATTTAAGCTTTTTTTGTGTCACCAATAGTTTTTGAAATAGAAGAGATTTAATTTTTGCATTTTTTAGATTTTTCTAAATATTTCAGAAACCACTTGAAATGTGGCCGTCCTGTTAACGTTTTCTAAAAAAGCTTTACAAAGGTCAACTTTTTGCTAATTTATCCGACTTTGTAACTACAGCCGTTTCGGAGATAGCAATACTGCACGCACTTAAAAAAGACACCCTGTATATATGTCTGGCTTACACGATATTATTGTAAAGGTAGATTAGACCCGGTAACGCCCATTGGAATAATCGGTAGATTTCCGGAACTACGATGGAGATTATCGAGGTTCCCCAAACGGGCAAAAAGGAATGGACCCACCTGAATGTTTCCTCAACGTTCCTTCAGGCTCAAGTCTGGTACTGTCGTGTTGTGAGGCTTACTACTCGGTACCACACTGGGGTAGCCTCCTAATGAGGGGTATGTAGTGTTCAGTGGTGGAGGGTCAGCTCTCCGCGTTTAGACGTCTCACGATTAGACTACAACGGGGTCCGGCGCATGGAGGAAATCACGGGAAAGCATCTAGGGGGGACAAGTACCCCAATTTGATAAGGACGGGAGACAGAACCATACAGAAAACTAAAAGGCGTGAAATATGAAATTACTGATACTTCGAGCACTAAGTGAGCCTAGAGTGTCAAGTTAAATTAAGTTGTTAAATTAAGGTAATAATTTAAATTACCTTTGAGTACATGAGGGATAAAGAGGAATCAAAGAAATATCACTACTATTTAGAAGAGAACTTTAAATAATGATTTACATACCTCTAGATGGTGTGTGGCCTTGGAGGAACTTTCATGCATATGCAAAGGCACTGTCTTGAATGTAGACACTTAATCAGTCCCTAAATCTCAGATCAGCCACTAACTTGTTCATTAACAATTAACAAAATATAGGGACCTGATTACTGATTAACTAATAAATCCGCAAAGCGCGATAATTATTATCAAGCACAGCTAAACGTAGCCAAGAGCTGATAAAAGCAATCTGAAATCGTCGAAATTCAAGAGCAGAACAACAAAAAAAAAGAAGATGCATTTGTAGAGACAGGGCAATGAAATATTTGCAGTGGCATTTAAGGTTCCTATCGGTTTTTAAGTGAGGCCATTCAGTACGGCTGCCTACTGTCTTGTCAGATAAGGCCACTATAGGATATTTATAAATCTGAATGGTTGCTAGATGGAGATGTTGCACACAGTGAACGAATATTCTTCATATCCTAACTCAATATGACAATAGTCCATTCTGTTACTGTGATTAAATTTATGACAATTACAATGATTAAATATTTGATTACAAACAATAAGAGAAAGTGAGCTGAGCAGTTTAACTAATAAAGGGAATCAAATAATTTTAAAACAAAAAGAAAACGTAACACAAGAGCAATCGCAAGACAGAAAAAAATTTGATAAACGACGCAGGCATGATGACGTTTAAGTGGGAAACGAGGTTTTATTAAATAACCATGCATTCATGAAAATGAAAAGCTTCTACACATCAAAATTTTCCCCACGCAGCGATGGACCATTTTATAGGCGGTTCCATCAACTTTAAAAGTGAGAAATCTGCTGAACCAAATATTATGCTGGAAAAGTACTATAGCTCTCACCACCAAACTATACCATCATTTTGGAAAAGATCTAACACATAATGGTAATAAGCCAGAACCAAGCCGATTCTCGTCTTCAACATCAAACCAAACTTAACGATACCCAAACTCCACCAGAGGAACATGAAGAAACAACTCATAGTACGGAAAAGTCCGTTCGAGGGGGAGGCGAGTTACACTGAAACAAAAACATCGCCAAGTTTATAAAATAACCATTGCCCAACTCTAACTACTCATGGAATAAACCAGTTTGTTTATTAGTTTTGTTTCTTTCTCCAAACCATTAAGCAATTTAATTTTTTAGTTTATAAATAAGCAATTTAATGGATTTTGTAAACCCAACTTTTTTTCAGATTACTTTGTCGAAGGCTTTCTAGCCATTCAACACTTACTCTCCACATTTATCACTTTATACAATGGAGGGCACAAAGTTCCCACAAGCCTGGAAGTAAGTGAATTGCTGCCTCTACAAAATCTTGGAATACCTTTCATAAACATGAGACGGTTTCCGTATGCGGCGTGGAAAGAAGACTTACTGCTTACTCCTCTAAAGTCCTTTGTCAGCGTGATCGTGATGCTCAGCTTCGTCTATCCGTGCATCAATACGGTAAAATCAATTACAGCTGAGAAGGAAAAACAACTTAAGGTAGTTTTTTTTATAAATAATACAACAATATTTTTGACTATATTATACAGAATTCAGCATATATTTCCTGTCAGCTTGTGCCTCTGTTTTTTATAGGCAAGTCAAATTTGATTTTTCATTAGAGAGATCAAATTTTTCATTACAGTGAAATAGATATTTCCTTTTATAGGAAGCAATGAAAATTATGGGTCTCCCCAGCTGGTTGCACTGGGTTGCGTGGTTTCTGAAAAGCTTCAGCTATTTACTGGTATCAATAGTCCTTATGATAATCCTGCTAAAAGTACATTGGTACTCAAACACTGAATACACTGTCTTCACCAATGCAAATCCGGCAGTACTGTTCATATTCTTGTTAACTTATATATGTTCTACGATCACATTCTGTTTTGCTATAAGTGTATTTTTCTCTAAAGGTAAGTATGATTGACTCAGTTCTTCTTTACAGCCTGAAAAAACATTTTTTTGTAGCGAATACGGCTGCAACTATAGCAGGAGTAGCCTGGTTCCTGTCATACGCACCATATTCATTTTTACAAAACAACTACGATACCCTTTCAATGGGAACCAAACTCGCCTCAAGTATTGGCGCAAATACTGCCATGGCCTATGGCTTCCAGATTGTAATGATGTACGAAGGCACCGGAGAAGGTGAGTCTGTTTCCATTTTATTTAGTGTCATCAAATGTTCCTTGTTTCTCAACTCTTCGCCATTTTCTCCAAGTCTGTGAGGAGTTATTTCGGCTTAACAACGGAACCCTCCGGGATCCGACTCGAATTTAACCAAAGCCCACAGCAGGTCATCTCTGCTGTGACTTTCATGCAGTCGAGCACTGTTTGCCCTTGCAGATTTTTCTACAAGTTTATTCATTACTGTTGAACCATAAAGGTGTTCCTTCATTACTGTTGAACCAGAAAACCGCGCAGGTCTTCTCAGCTTTGACTCTCAGGAAGCCGCTCACTGTTTGCCGTTGTAGATTACCACGAATCTTTCCGTTACTATTGGGAGTGGAGGAACACCATGGAGGTGTTCCTCCAACCCCGGCGGAGGTAAATGTTTGCGACATATCCTACATTTGAGAGTTGGGCCATCGGAGCACATCCCCATGTGTCCGATCCACATATCAAAATCACATAATAAAACCCATCACATAAGTAATGGGTTTTATTATCAGGAGCTTGACCTTCAAGACCAGATGGCTTTTCCGGTTGAGCGTGTGCTAGCAGTGGATATCAGAGTTTCTGACTGCTCTAATACCTTGATTTGAAACGAGGTAACACCATATTTTCAATCAGCGTGGGTCAGATAGAATGAGTCTAAAAGAGGTCTCAGGTCATCCACGTGAACATAGTTACTTCCATTGTCAAGCTATACAGAAAAAACTCCACTCCGACAGGATACTACAAAGCCAGCTACTTTCCAAGTTCTTCCAATCACCAACGGCGCATGCCAGTGCTAGGCCAGGCATTCCCGGTGTCATCAAATGCTCGTTGTGTCCCGTCGATTCACCATTTCCTCCAAGTCTGTGAGGGGGCAATTAATTTAATTTAACAGGGCTCGTGCTCTCCTAATCACATATCTAAACGAAATACTTAGTGACTACAGTTGCGGCCTTTCGTTCGCAATATGGACCAGTGCACGAATCTGAGTTTCGGTTAAGCCCTCGACAGTTAGACCAAATATATAAACTCAAGTCTAACTGTTGAATCCGCACGGTCTCTGCGGGTGCACATTATGCACCAATGTATTGGAAAAGACTAGAAAAAATCTCCGCTCCGACAGAATGGCACAAAGCCAGCGATTTGCCTGTTCCTTCCAATGGCGATTACCAGCGCCAGGGCCAGACACCCCTGGGGTCTAATTCTCGAAATAAAAGTAACTTCTCCCTTTTTACTGTCAGCAAATGCTCATTGCTTCACGTTTGGTCACCATTTTAAGTTTAAGTCTGTGAGGAATGAGTTAATTCAGCCTAATAAAATTCGTGCTTCTCAAAACACATGTCTAAACGAAGAACTTGGTGATTACCGTTGCGACCATTTCGGAACTGAGTAAATGCCTGAATTTGGGTTTCCATTAAGCACTTGACAGTTGAAACCAAAATACGCCCAAGTCCAACCGTATTCGTATTCGATGTGAGTGGACGTGGGTACAGTCCTCCATCGCGACGTGCGGTCTATTGTGGCTCACCTGAAGTGTTGCCAGCAGGGTTTACCCCTGCTTGCCCCTTAAGCCCAGACCCTCAACGAATCTGATAAGCTTTTCGGGCGACACTTCGTTTGCATCTTGAGGCTCAATGATCGTGTTACCGAACAATGAGTATCTCGATCTGGCAATAGCCGGGAATTCGCATAGAACGTGCTCGACGGTTTTATCTTCCTCCAAGCACAGCCGGCCCTCCGTTTCCTCGGACAGTCCGAGTCTGTGCATGTGGAGTCTTAGATGGCTATGGCCCGTGTAGAGTGCAGTAGCCACTCTGATTTGTCTCCTACTTAGTCTGAGGAATATTTGGGCTTTTGCCCTCCCTGTTCCTGTGATAAATTTTTTGGAGTGTGTTAGCCCGGGTAGGCTCTTCCACCATTTTTGGTGCCTGGCATTGCCCCATTTCTGGAGTTCAGTCTTGACCAGGGAGTATGGGACCCTCAGCACCGGTTCTGGGTCGACAAATGTCGAGTCCGCCGCCATCCTGGCTAAGGAGTCGGCCCTCTCATTGCCTGCGTGCCCTCGATGCCCTGGGATCCATACCAGTGTGACGTTATTTTTCTGCTATAGGATGTTCAAAGTCCTGCTGCAGCTCCAAACTGTTTTGGAGCTGCAACGCAATGACTTTAGCGCTAAAAGTGCTGCCCGACTGTCCGAGCAGATCTTTATTCTGTCCTCCTTCCTCTAATAGGTGTCGGGCACAAAGCTCAATGGCGTATATTTAAATATTTTAAATACTGTGCAGAGTCGGCCTAGGCTCTCTGCTATGCAGGTGCCATCCGAACTCCCGTACACTCCGGCGCCAGCACCTTCATCGGTCTTGGACCGTCTGTGTACCAGGTACCACCTGCCATTTGCAGTTCTTCGCCTCGTTCGTCCCAGTCTTCCCGGAGACATATTTGTCTTTGCAGAGAAGACAGTTTGGCCTTAATGAAGCTCTGTCTGCTCTTCCGATACCAAACTATGGCCCCATACGTGATCATCGGTCTTATCACCGTCACGTATAGCCACATATTTTGTTGGGGTCCCATCCCCCATGATTTACCGCACAGGTTCTTACACGTCCATAGGGAGAGCAGTGCCATCCCTACGGTTCGTGTCACATGTGGGGTCCATGTGAGTGATTTGTCCAGGATAACTCCTAGATATTTCACTTCATTGGTAAACTGGATTATCGTTCCGAACAAAGATGGCAGTTTCAGAAAGTCCAGCCTCATCCTTCGGGTAAATGGCACAATCACAGTTTTCCTAGGATTTATTGTTAGGTTTTCTTTTGAGCACCAGCTGTGTATCACGTCCAGCAACTCCTGAGGGGGTACGTTGATAGCGCTCCCTCCCTCAAGTACAGGTCCAGCAGCTTTTCAGCAGGAACGAGGTTAGACTGATTGGCCTTAGCAATTTAGGATCTTTTTCCCTACATCCCATCTTTGGTATGTACACGACGCTCACCCTGGACCAACAGTTTGGAATAAAGTTCCATGCAAGGCTCGTTCTAAAGAGCTTTATTAGTGAGGGTGCAAGTTGTTCCAGGCTCTGTTGTAAAAGTGCCGGGAACAATCCATCTTCTCCAGGGGATTTGTATGGTTGAAAAGCCATAATTGTGGATTTTAGCAGGGTTGGTCTGATCACTTTTTTGGAGAGCTCCCAATCTTCCCTATTGGGTCGCCAGTGGAGGTGTAGGTGCCATCTGACCGTTTTATCGATCCAAACAAGTCCAACCGTAGAATTCGCACAGTCCCTCTTTAAATCGGGGTTTCCACAATTTGCATTAGGCAGCGTGCAGCCCCGTCTTGCTTCGAAAAACACATTTAATATGGTCAGCCACAATGTGCACCAATGTCTTACAACATGTCTAAGCGTCCGACAAATCAAGTAATCTGTTTTGATATATACTCACACCCTGCTCGGCTCTTTTGGGCTGTGCGGGCTAGTCAAAGGGCCTCGAAGGAAAAGATTAATTTTTTTTGCGGGCAGCGCGACACTACCAGCGGTTGAGACTATAAAGTCTCGATCTGATTGTCTTTCTCTGGAATAAGCCTTTTCCTGTTTTTCACATCTTCTAGCCTTGTTTCATAGCCCTATCTCGCAGGTTGTGGCCCTTGCTTCTCCAGGCAGTTTTTAACTCGCTGTCGTAACTCTACCTTGCAGCTGGATATCATATCACAGCTGGTGCCGCAGCCGCTTACCGGGTTACTCCCCTTAGGGATCTGACTCGTATTGAACCAAAGTCCACAGCAGGTCATCTGGATGTGCTTCCGCTTGACGGAAGGTCTTCCCTGCTTTGACTCTCATGAAGTCGAGCAATGTGTGCCATTGTGGATTAGCACAAATTTCTCCGTTACTAATTATCCATGAGGAAGTTCCTTCGTTACTAATGAACCAGGAAACCGCCATGCGGAGGTAGATATTTTCAACAGACTCTCCTCAAGAGGCATACCCTCGTCGCACATCCCCATGTGTCCAATCCATATGTCGATATCGGCCGAATGATGATTTTTTTATCAGCAGCCACCCTGACATAGGGGCTTGAAGAATGCCCTTTATCTAGGGTAACCGTAACCCCCAGATATGGGGCTATATCTTTCACGGCACTTGTCGATGTCAAGTCTGGCGACTTTTACCTATTAAGATTGCCTGGCATTTGGTTGTATTCATTTTAATCTTCCAACGTACCAACCCTTCCTGGATGTCTTCTAGGAATTGCTGCAGGTTCTCCCATGCAATGTCCTTTCTCTGGCGTTTGGATAAAATAAGCGTGTAGCCAACGCAAAGTGGGACTAATAAGGATATCATCCGTGGTCCTTGGCATTCTAGAAATAGAGTGTACAGCCTGTAGAGGTGCGGTCATAATAATGCGCCTCGAGGCACTCCTCTAATGCTTTGTGGGCTGATATGGAACATCCAACGATTTGGTCCGATCTGTCGATAGGTTGGCACATTTTTGCCTATATACCTAAGTCACTCAGTTTGTAGATCACACATTCATGCCAGACCCTATTCAGGGCATGCACAACATCGCCACCCTCAGCTACCGGACATTTTCCTCAATCGCCAAGATGTAACGATCATCGTCGTCAGAGTAGTCATTAGACTCTTTCGAATGTTTGTCCAGATGCTTCCGCTTTATTGCTGTATGCCATACCATTTTCTCTGGGCAACTGTGTGGTACGGTTTTCTTCTTTTTGTTCAACAAGGGTCCCAAGGATCCTCCGCTCTTCACCCAGGGGGGACTGTGTCTAGCAGATTCTGTTGTATTCTGGGGTACTCATTCCTCAGCTACCGGACAATTCTCTCAACCGCCATGTGTTTGTGCTTCTACCTTATCCTGGTTGCAGTGTGCCGTACTGTTTATGTGGTACAGCTTTCTTCCCGCACCTGGGGCTTTTTTCTAAACCTCAAACACGGAAGAAAAATTGGATAAAAAGGTAATAATTATAAGGTTCTTGGGCGCTTTATAAGATTTCTGGAGAAATAGTTAGAGGTAGGAGTAGAAGAACGGTCATCTGCCAACTCATTTGAAACAATTAAAACCGAAGGGATATATAAAAGTTAATAAAAAATAGTAACTCTGTGCCACCATTCTTTCGTGAATAGCTTATACGTGTCCATCCGGTCTGCATAAACGTCTTCCCCGAGAACGTCAAATAGGGCTTCTTCTTTGCTGGCTAATTTGAAGCTAGTCCAGGATGATTCAGGGTTGAGATTGGGCAAAAATTCAGAATTGAGGAATCTAATTTAAGATGCGATGAGGGCATTGAATCTATTATTATTTTTCTTCTTCTTCTTCTTATGAAGCCCTCCGAATGTTGGCGATCCAACTGGCTATAATGGTGCGCGAAACTGCACCCTTGAATATCTCAATAGGCGTTCGACCAAACCATCTTCTCAAATCCTTGAACCATGAATTCTGCCGTCTGCCCACAGATCTTTTGCCCCCGATCCTTTCCTCAATAACGAGGCGGAGTATTTCATATCGCTTTCCTCTCATGATGTGACCGATGTATTGTAGTTTTCTTTCTTTCATTGTTGTTAATAGTTCTTTATCTTCCGCTTCTATTCATTCACCTGAGTACCTCTTCATTGGTTATTCGGTGTATCCAGGATACTCGCAGAGTACGTCGATATAAGTACATCTCGAATGCGTTGATCCGACGCTTCAGTGCTTCATTAAAAGTCCAGATTTCACATTCCATATAGAAGGGTCGGGAAGATATAGCAGCGTAGCATTCGCGCACGCAGCTGCAGACTCATGTCACGGCAAGCGAAGCAGCTCCTCATTGATGTAAATTAGCGTCTGGCCTGTTCGATCCTTGCAAGAATTTCGACTTTAGGGTCATTGGTTTCGTTGACGAGTGCTGCAAGATAACTTAGAGCCGAGACTTGTTGCACAACCGCGTTGTTAATTCTGAGGGTTGCTAGTTGTGGTGTCTTGGAGAATAAAACAATTTTGGTCTTGACAACTTTCATTTGTAGTCCGTGCTGCATGCTATGTTCGACAATACGATTCATCATGCTCTAAAGATGCTGTAGGCTATCGGCAAGCACGACCGTGTCATCAGCAAATCACCCCTTCAGATGTTTTGCCCTCTATTCTGACTTCCGCCGTCTGATTCCAACATAATTGGGGGATAATGCACAGGTCTCCCTCGTCAACACCAATGGATTTGAGAATCTCAGCAAGTCTCTGGTGCGAAACGCAGTCGAATGCCTTACGGTAGTCAATAAAACGTGCGTATATATCTACATTCATGTCCATGCACTGCTGCGTCAGAACGTTGAGTTTAAAGAGAGCCTCGCGTGCACCCATTCCGTTCCTAAATCCGAACTGCGTGCTACCAATACTCGCATATGGTATATATACGTGTGTGGATGATACGGAGGAATACCTTGAGGACATGGGACATAAAACTAATCATGTGATGACTACCGCATGATGGTGGATGATGAAAGCATTCCGTTTTTTTGTCCAGTGGTATTCCTCCAGTCTGATATATAGAGTTAAAAAGAGAGGTGAGAAGGGCTAGGCCCTCCCCATCTGCATCCGCAATTTGTTTGAGCGTTTCCGCGTGCACCTGGTCAGGTCCCACGACCTTGTCACTTTTTTGAAGTCTGATAGCGCATATTACTTCCTCTTTCGTGCAGCCAGAGCTAGATTCATTAACAGCGTCACTTTCAGGAGGTTTTTCGGGTCGAACGTATATTCCTCAAATCGTTTTCTCTTTTCTTCAGCGCCCACCAAAATTCTGTTATTGGTATCTCTGAAAACACCCTGCTGCGGTTTACGCTGCTTGTTGGTAAACCCCTTGATTTTTTTGTGGAGTTTAAACAGGTCGTGCTTATCTTGCAGTGCCTCGATTTCAATGCACCTTTCTGTTAACCAACGCTTCTTTGCCTTCCAGAACTCTGTTCTCATCCTTCGATTCAGTTCTTCATAACGATCCCCGCCTCTGGCCTTTTCTCTTCTTCTGTCATCCATAAGTCGTAGGATCTCATCCATCATCCAGCGCTGCCTGGCAGTGCTCTCCGTATAGCCTATGCCTAGCTCCTGGGTATCTTTAAGGGCTTCCTTCAGCATACTCCATCGGGGTTCCACATCACTTCCGACACCATTATCGGCTGTTTGTAGAAGCATCTCCAGGTATCCTCGCTAGCTTGGATCCGCACCTCAAGGTCACCAAGCTTTTTGATATTTATTCGCTTCGGTCTGATTTTTCCTTTTTGAAGTAGCGAAGATTAAAATCTATCCCACTGGGTCGCTGTGGTTACGAATTTCATGAGGTAGTTTTTAACAAGGATGAAATCTATTTGGTGTCTAATTATATGGCTATCGCGATCAGCCGGAGACTTCCAGGTGTAAAACCGTCGAGGGTGGTGTGTGAAAAAAGTGTTGGTAATTGATAGATGGTGTTCTATGCAGAATTGTTCCAAATGACCTCCTCTAGCGTTTCTTGTTCTCAGTTCATATTTTCCTGTTATCTCGTCTGTAGTACCACTCCCGATCTTAGCATTAAAGTCGCCCAAAACCATTGTTATTTCTCCTTTTTTCGTTAGATTTAAACCACATTCCAATGTGAAGTAAAACTCCTCCAGTGCCTCATCAGGTTTATATATTATAAGTTGGAGCGTACGCTTGAGTTACATTCATCACTCTGTGGGTAGTGAGTAGCTTCAGGAGCATCACGTGACCCTCCAGCGGAACAAAATCAATAACGGACTTCTCTAATTCAGGGCAAATAGGTATAGCCACTCCATATTGGCGACTAGAATATAACCCCCCGAGTAATAAAGGGTGCTCTTCTGGGTTCTGTGGGTTCCGGTACCAAGCCATCTTACCTTGCGTAGGCCTAGGATCTTGATTTGCAATCTATACAGCCTTGTTCTACATTTTCGATTTGTCCGATCATACATAAGCTAGGCACGTTCTACGTAGCGATCTTTGTCTTTTCCTTGTACAACTGTATTTTATTCGCTTTTACAGACGGGGGGATTCATCGCACCCTTTCCCCTCTTAAGGGGTGCCCCGGACTGAGGGCCATTCTTGAATTCTCTTCAGCTATGTTAGGCAGTGGAATAACGAGTGTAGTGGGAATTCCGTTTCCCTTCTTCCCCCCAGTGTGTAAGCCGTTGGAAGTTGTTACAGCTGCCCCTGCCACATACATTGAAACACTGGGTATGAAGTGGTACTGTTGTCGCTGCTGCCCAATGTGTTCATCATATCTGGCTAATCTACTCAATTAGCTTGTGGGTCAACACAATTTCCCAGGGTGTGACCTCGGAGCCGTGAGTAAGAGCTGGGTCCCCCATAAGGACCAGTTACTACAATCTATCTCCCGTCTATGACGCTTGATATGACCGATTCTAGTAAAAGGTGCTACCTCTATGGCGTGACCCCGTTACACCCCTAAATCTATTATAGAACGATAATATTATCCTTATCCTCCAATTGCGAAGAAGCTAGTAATAGATTATTTCTTCTATTCACAAACTTTTAAAACAACTATGACTGGCTATGACGAATATTTATAACGACTTGAATCTTGATTTTGGTTTTGATATATATAATTGATTCGTAGTACCATAGTTGACTAAAACAAAAATCAAAACAAAAATCTTCTATCTGGTTCTGTTTGTCTCTCTGTTGTTTATGTTTTTGTTTATTTTTATACGATTTCAGGCGTACAGTTCAACAATATTTGGAAACCAAACACGCCAGATGATGATCTCTCTCTAGGGATAGTAATGACACTATTATTAACAGATGCCATTCTCTACTTATTGATAGCTCTCTATGTCGAGGCAGTGTTTCCTGGCTCTTATGGTGTACCAAAAAAATGGTATTTTCCATTTACTGCTGAGTTTTGGTGTGGACAACCAAGAAATTCTGGTAAGTTAAATATGTGTGCGTTCATTCACTTATGTTTGCCATCGTTATCTTTGAAATCTTTATTGTTTTACTTATCTCTTTTTAACATAAGTAAACTTTATCTTTAGATTATGTTTTAATGTTTGCTTTTAGGTATTGAAGATTTTGACGACACGGTATCCAACAATAGCGAGTTCTTCGAAGTAGAACCGAAAAATCTTCATGCAGGTATTAGGATAAAGAAACTAAAGAAAATCTTTGGAAAAAAACTGGCAGTTAGAAATCTCTCTTTAAATATGTATCAGGACCAAATAACGGTACTGCTTGGTCATAATGGTGCTGGCAAAACTACTACAATGTCAATGTTGACCGGTATGATTACTCCTTCTACCGGGACTGCCGTAGTAAACGGGTAATGACTAAATACTTTTGACTACCTATAATTAATAGTGTTTAAGACTGTTGTTCTGTTTTGCTATTTATTTCGAGCTCAATTTTATTTATTGATGTTGTAAAATGTAACTTACTCTTCTAGCTACAATATCCGAACGAACATGGAAGGAGTAAGGAATAGTTTGGGCTTGTGCCCTCAGCACAACATCATATTCGATGATATGACAGTGGCTGAGCACATATATTTTTTCAGCCGCCTCAAGGGTATGAGAGGGCAGGAAATTGACAATGAAATAACGAAGTACGTGAACTTATTGGAACTTGAAGATAAGGTAAATTTTTGAATTAAGAATTTCTGCTAACTTTTATTTCTGTACCAAATTAAGGATACACAAACGTTATATTAAAAAAAAATTGTAATAAATGTTTCATATGTCTTCTACAAATTTGAGCCTGTTTATGCTCATTCGTAGAGGAGGTTTTGGATAAGTGACATTTTAAATATAGCACCATTTGAAATAAAGATGGTACTAAATGAATTTAAATGCCTGTACATTTGTGCTTAACCATTTGTGATATATATCTTTTACTTTGACAACTTGCAGAGAAACTCAAAAGCAAACACTTTATCTGGAGGTATGAAGAGAAGACTCTGCGTCGGTATTGCATTATGTGGCAGTTCAAAAGTAGTGATGTTGGACGAGCCCACGGCTGGAATGGATCCAAATGCCAGACGTGCCTTATGGGACCTTTTGTTAAAACAAAAAACTGGTAAGTATGCGAACTACATGCAGTATTCTCAGTTCACACAATCGCCATCGCAGCATGAACAAGGTTATGCGGTGAAATCTTTTCTTTATTCTTTGGACACTATCTACCTTACAACCTAATGTGTTTTCCGGGCTTTGGAGCCGTAGCCCAATGGAATTTCTTCTTGACGTTTCGTCTTCAGCTGCGGTAGATAGCTCCGGAGTTGACCGAGTTTCATGCAGCTGTGGCTCGGTATACATTGGCACCTCAAAACGCAGTGTCAACACGAGGATTACGGAACACAAGAGGGGTTGCATTCTGGGACAAACACAAAAGTCAGCAGTAGCAGAGCACGCTCTCTCCGGAGATCACGACATCCTTTTCAATAAGGTGGATATCTTATATCAATCGCAGAATTTCTATCTGAGACTAAAGAGAGAGGAAATTGAGATCGTTAAAAACGACAATAATTTCAACAGGAAGGAAGAAATTACCTTTCTAAATGCGGACTGGAAGCGAGTTCTACGACGCATTTCAAGCCCGCCGAAACTCCGCGCAACAACTACCCCCACCCCAGTCCCTCCACTGTAGCGCGATGGCAGGGAAATAAATATCACGCAGCTCACCACAGTCGAAACAGTCAACGCCGGGAAGCACGGGATATCACTTCGGCGATTACCTCATCGCCTTTGATAATGACTACCGCAGCTGTAGACAAAAGGTTAGGAAGGAATTTCATTGGACCACAGCTCCAAAGCCCGGAAAACAGTTTAAATTGTATTTTGACCGGCCTTGAAAGCCTTCACAATCTTACTATCTACCTTATTTTTTTCTTTGTAATGAAGAATAACATAACTCTGAATATTACTACACCATAATGATGAGTTGAAACCATAGCGAAACCGGCCTAGGGTTTCTCTGCCTGACAGAGAATGAATTTGATTACTTTTACTAATTCGCCGCTTATCATTCTGATCTTGTAAACCATAAATCATATGAAATCGTTTAAATTGCGGCAAAGTTGCGCATTTACGTGCAGGTGCAGATGCAGAAAAAAAAATTACAATAATTATTTTTGTAATTTCCTGAACTTATTTGAAACAATATTTTTAAATAAATTGTACATTATCATGGACAGTCTGGTGATTTACGTTGGAGAGTTGTTTAATGTTCGACGTTTTGAGTTTTCTAGGGCATCATCAAGTTCTGTTTTTTAAATAAGGCCCTTACATTTGAGTATCAAACCTTGAAATGTTATATGTATAGTTCGTACACTATAACTTTACTTGCGCAGTAGATCAAGTAAATTTGACATTTTGCTCCCTGTATATTATGACAGGCATTGTCATATACTTTAGGTTATATTTATGACTTAAGAGGTTATAACTTTTGGTTCCATGGTTGCCAGGACGATTTAAATGTAAACCATCTGATTAACAATTTTTAATTTCGTTTTATAAAATATGCATTTTAAAGAAAATTGATTTTTATTGATAAATAATAATTATAATTTATAACAAATTTAGTATTGCTTGACCTTATCATTCTACGAAAAGGTAGACACAGTGTATTCTGTTTGTAACTTCCTAACATTTACTCCTTCTGGTTTCTCATATTATTATCGCGTTATTTCCGTCGACTGCTCTAGGTGTTTCAATACGTTAATATGTAGAAATTCTATCCGAATTAGGACCTGGTTCCGCAGTGAATACACTTAGCGTATGTTCCTCTTTCGTTTCAGTCTCCAAGCCCATGCTACTCTAGTTACTAGTTAAAACTGTAAAATTCATAATTTTCTCGAAAATTGCACCTACCTCTTGCCTAGCTACCAGTTTGGGTCAGAGGAATCAGTTTTGTAATTTACTTTTTCTCCAAACGTCATTAAATTGCTACTTTATTTGAGACAACAGACGAAGGTAAAACACTTCATTTCCTTATTGTCATCCCGGCGGCAGGTAAAGTCTTTTACTGCCGCTCAAGAACATTTGGATGCGATATGCTAACTTTATACTTACTTATATTTATTAATAATAAAATAATAAATTAGCACGCGCCTCTTTGGAAGTAAACTTATTGTTTCAGATTTAGGCCATGGAAATTAATAGTTTCGATTTATTTGTGCGTAAAGCAATTACCTATAATTCCTTTACAGCAGTTAAAAACATTATTTAATTTTTTATTGAATATAATATTATAGAGAGACGTTGACAATAATTAATTAAAAAATGCAATAAAATAAATGAAGAATAATAAAATTATAATTAAAAAAAAAAAGCCGGATCGAACCTGATTCGAACTTGGACCGCCAGAATAAAAGTCATTTGCTCTAACCATCGCGTGACGGAAGACTTTAAGATTTATCCGCATAACCGCGCTTACTTTCAAATTGTAGGAATGTCCCATCCACATATAATTATTATTGATATTTAATTGAATATTATTGTTCACATAAAAACCTTCTTGTTTTCTTGAAAACACGTAGGATATACGTAGAAACATAGCTTATCTAATTACAAATATTTAAATATACACAGACACAGCTGATGATATTTTTGAAAACGCGTAATTTGACCACGTCAATCAGTGATATACTTTACTCATAGAATGACATTAAATAAAATGTTTTCACTTGCTTTTGAATTATGTGCAATATTTTTAGCTTTGCTATCCCTATAACACATCGAATATAACCTATAGTTAATTTATTGAAACCAAAAATAGTATTTTTAAGCATCTAAAAACAATATAAAATCATCATGAACAACTTCAACTCACTACCCTCGTTACTCGGAAGTGACTGCTCATTGGCTGCAATGATTCCGTATGCCTGCTTGATCTAAACCGCAATACATAAGCGCTGGTTTCATTTCACTTTCTATGTTTTGAGATGGATTTTTTTAGAATTATTACCAAAAAAGTCTAATAAGGTAACAAATATTTTTATGAAAATAAGTATTGTAGTAGCAATTTGATATCGAAACGCAATGTGTGCTACCTATGGGTATTACCATACGTTTTCGATGATTGAAAGAGGATTTGACATTGGTGGCTGTCACTTTACCTGATGGCGTCGGGCGGCAGGTAAATTCTTTACCTGCCGCTGGTAAGATTGTCTACATGTCTATTAGTACTAATTACAATATAATTCAAAGGTTTGGAGAAAAAATAATATGTTTTATTCGGAGCTAAAGTGACTTTCCTGGCTCGTCCGTGTTGGCGGACGTACGTAGTGAGCAAACTGCACAGCCTCGCCAGAAAATTGACACTTTCGCTCCTTATGAAACAATATACTATAGATTATTAGCAGCTGATTTTCTTGCCAGTTGGACACTATTTACTTCTCATGCCACACATTACCGATTTGCTCAGTGTGAATAATACACTTGATGGTACAGAATTCTGAAGTGATCGGGCTTATTATACCATATTCCATTATTTTCTGCATCTTACATTGCCATGGAATTTACCCTGTATAACATCGACGGCAATTGTCGTTTTCTTGTCGTCAACACAGATACGGTAAATACGGAATTGGGGGGTGATTGACTAAAATCGGCAATTTGAAAACTGGCAAATAAGATCCCTTGACATGTTTTTTTTAACCAATACAGTCAAACTAATTACTAACTGGTATTTTTAGTCGCAATTGTCTCCAATAAGCTCTAAGATTTTGTCAAATTGAAGTTGCGGCGTTGTCAATTTTCAATACATTCATCAACACTTTAAGTGGATTAAAGAGTAAAAGAATTCCAAAATGCCGAAAATAATCGACAAGATAATTCGATTATTTATAGAAAAGTGCTTTCCAAAAAAAGATTTGCAATATTTTTGAGGTAAGTACGCAGATAAGTATAAATTTTTCTTGTATTGGCTCTAGGACCTAGTTGAGGACTGGAAATACTACTAAATGTCTTCATTCATAAGCTGTTAATAATGATTTAAGTATAAAAGTATTATGTACTATAGTTAATCGCTTTTTGTAGTTCTACTTAACATGGGATAGAGAAATGCAATAATAATAATTTTATTAACCAGGATATGCATAGAAAAAATCACCTAGATAGATACCAGCACCCCCGACACACAAAAACGTCTACCCGACAGTTCTACAGTTCACATGTCAGTTAACTCTGCTCCTCGGCCCTCGCACGAATTCACCTTCCAGCTTCAACCTATTGAAGATCTGAATGTCAGGCTTGAAACCTTGAGACCCAAACAGAAAAGGAAAAATTAAATAAGAAGACATTTTGAGTGGTAGTAGATGCTCATCCAGAAAAGCTAAAAGTTTCCTGACCCGCGATGAATCTCTGCAAAGCGAGTCATTTCCAGAAGATTTCCTGGAATAAGAAGGCTACTAATACTAACAGCAAAAACACGACCTGTAAGCAAATTACTTATTACCAGGTACTCATTAATAATTTTGCAAAAGTCTAATTTTTTATATACGAGTATATATTTCGCTTGGGTTTACAAAAGACATTATCACGTTCACTCAGTGCCACGGCGCTATTATAAGGTGGAACCTTAGTTTCGCAAATAACAAATTGTATAGGGTTCCAAAAACTACTCTACCAAATGGGAGAAAGATAGAGCATATTCTGGTTGCTTTGGTAAAGATAGAAGTATTTAGTAGCACTTACAGTTTAAGATAAACAAAGAAAATTATGGAATGTAAATTATTAAATAGATGGGTTTTCAATATACTTTTACACGTTATTTATTTTTAGGTCAGAACCTACTGGAACTGTACAAAACATTATATAAGAACAAGCCCTCGACAACGATGAAGCAGACCATGAGACACCAGTAATAGGTAGTCGTAAAAAAAAACTAACAATTGAAGAACTGAATAAAGAAGATTAAAATATATCACTATAGGAAATAACTGCTGATTTAATCATTGTTTTACTACTTACAATAATAATTATAGAATAAATTTTCGTAGTTTCTTTATTTTTTTCTCAGAATGTTACTGTTGAACATAATATAACTATATTATGTAAATAATGTTGATACCTCATAATAAATTGTAAAACTGTAAAAATTCACTTTTAAGAACTCTCAATATACCTAAAAAGAAATAGGCTCACAAATTTTATTGCCTTAGTGTATATTATATGATGATGAATGACAATAAGCTTAGAGTTTTGGAATTGAATGAAAAGTAGCGAAAAGTGAAGAAAAGTCTGTTATATTCATTTATTGCTCATAACCGTCAAAGTTCAATAATTAAATTAACTATTAAAATCACATAAATTAGTTATCGCAAGAGTTAATAACTATGAATAAATTAGTTGCCTTAACATCTGGATTAACTGGAAGAGTATGGCATCTATGTAGGCTTAAGAGTAAAAAATATCCATAACCTTAAACCCATTTTTCAATCACTGTCAGTGTCCGTTTTATATACTGGGTGAAATATGTCAAATTTCCAAGGCTAACGAGACGCAAAAAAAACTGTAACGTATATTAGTTCTTCCTTCCAGGTCTTCCCAGTTAGTTCTTCCTTCCGGGTAACCAAACAGAAGTGAATACTTTACGGTAGATCTTCAAATTAGTAGGATTCAAATAGAAACACGCAGACTTGAAAAGAGCAAACAATTAGACAACGTCGAATTTTTAAAAAGCAATTGCTGGTGGCCCCTTTGACACTGACATTAAGCTAATTTCATAGGTAAACAGATTCCTTGAAGACGATTGGTTGAATGTGGTTAAAAATGTATTTTATTGGAAAATTTTGATATCGTACCTCGTTATGGACATGGTTATGGACTCGGCTTAAAGAAGCAGGGCGGCAAACAGGAGCCAACAATTCAGAAGTGCCAATGTAATGGAAAAATATCATGGCTGCCTGCGCACGTAAAGTTATAATGTAGGACCTATATGAAATTTTATATAATGTTATATAAACTGATCATCTTAAAGTTCGGCACAAGCAATTTTTCGTGTCATTTTCGTGTCATCAATGCAATTTACACCCTCTGAAACCTCATTTCCTCTAGATTAAATAAGCCGGATAATTAAAAAAACCGACATTACCTTTATTTTATAGGGTGTGAAACAAAGTGGTGCAAAAATTGCAAAATTTTGATACTCTGCCATTTCGCAATAAACTGTTTTTTCTTTATCATTTTTCAGTAAGGAGTAAGCCAACATCCATATCTCGGGACCTTTTCGCCCGATTTTTTATTAAAGCACTCTAAATTTATATACAGAGCGAAACGTAAAATGTGTGAAATTTTTGTTGCTGATATTTGTAAAACGTCGTAGTGTGGAAACCTGGTAAAGAATCTTACTGTTTTTCCCTTATTTGTTGACATATTTTCTGCGGTCTCTTACTTATTTAAAGAATTTAAAAATAAGCGCAGTTTTTTCCGGTAAACTAACATTCAAAAAATATGATACCATTATTGTTGATTGAAGTGAAAAATTGCGTCCCAGGATCTATAGATTTGTGTAGACGGCGGATTGGGAACAAGAATCGAACTACAAGCTCATCGCCGACGTTTCGTTTAATAATGCTTAAACTTCTTCAGGGCTACAAATACATAAATCTATCCGAAGCCGAAACGGCAATCACTTGAACAACCTCACCTCGAGCTTGGAAATTGAAACTAAATTATACATTAAAAATTTCTTTTTTTTTAAATTTTGAAAAGTTAAAAAATTAAAACACATTACAGGTTTCACACTTTAAAAAATTGGAGGTAAAATTATTAAAAACAATTAACACCTATTAATTAACAAAACAAAAACAAGACGGTACGTAAATACTGGGCAAGCAGACTGACTGGCGTGTCCCTTATACACGAAATTAAACCACACATAGACTTATCTGTGCGGTGCGTGAATGTTTATTATTGTTTTTTTCTTTTTCCGATACCCATAGAAATCAATTTCAAAACTCTCCCAATTAAAATTTTAATTACCCAAAAGTTGATATCGTTTGTGTTCACCACACATTTAGTTATGTCAATTGTGTGTAATTTTAATGTGTAATTCTCTCAGTTAAAAAATTGTAAATGACGCTCAAATTCTGAGTGTCAGTCCTGAAGTTGACTGTTTTATCCCTCCATTTGTTTATTTGTAACATATCCGAGATTGTTCGTTTTCTATAATTAGTTTCCATGTCCAAAATTGTAGCGTTGGTAAAAGCAAATTGATGTCCAGTTTCAAAGTGATGCGCAGCCAATGCGGTCTTTTCTCTCTTGTTAATGTTGGTAATGTTACAGTCATATCTGTGTTGTTTCAATCTGGTCATTAACTTATTCTTCGTTTGTCCTATATACCGAGTGTCACAACTGCTACAGGGGACTGAGTAAACAACTGAGGACCTTTCCTGTAAGGGTGTTTTATCTTTAATGTGTGAATACAAGTCACCAACAGTTCTTTTTGGATACGTAACAATTTTTATGTTGTTATGACTCAAGATCCTACTCAAATTGGCACTCAGCCCCTGCACCAATGGTATTTTATAATATTTCAAATCAGGTTTGGTTGTCTGGGAATCGGTTATTCTATCCCCTATCGGTTGGAGGAGGGCATTGACAACATTGAGTGGAAAACCATTAAGAGACGCCAGGTGCCTTATCTTTAAGAAATTCTTTTCCCAGAAAGATTCATGACTCAGCCTCATGACTCTAGTTTTTAAAGATTTTATAATTGCCACTTTCTGTGAAAGAGGGTGTGCTGATTTGAAATTTATTAACCGGCCCGAACTAGAAAGTTTCAAGTACCAATCAGTAGTGATAGTTCTTTCATATCTAATGACTACAGTATCAAGAAACGGAATGTGGTTATTTTTTTCCATTTCTATGGTAAATTGTAAGTGAGGGTTAAAAGAATTGAAGTTTTGAAGGACAAGGTTTTCTGAGTTATGTGGAATGCAAGTAATTATGTCAGCAACATATAAGTACAAGAAAAGAAAGAAAAGAAAAAAACAATAATAAACATTCACGCACCGCACAGATAAGCCTATGTGTGGTTTAGTTTCGTGTATAAGGGACACGCCAGTCAGTCCGCTTGCCCAGTATTTACGTACCGTCTTGTTTTTGTTTTGTTAATTAATAGGTGTTAATTGTTTTTAATAATTTTACCTCCAATTTTTTAAAGTGTGAAACATCTGTAATGTGTTTTAATTTTTTAACTTTTCAAAATTTAAAAAAAAA
Source organism: Taphrorychus bicolor (assembly GCA_951812265.1). Taxonomy (NCBI): domain Eukaryota; kingdom Metazoa; phylum Arthropoda; class Insecta; order Coleoptera; family Curculionidae; genus Taphrorychus; species Taphrorychus bicolor. The sequence goes on along the minus strand of OX638303.1, from coordinate 8,010,894 downwards.
AAAATATTTTAATGTATAATTTAGTTTCAATTTCCAAGCTCGAGGTGAGGTTGTTCCAGTGATTGCCGTTTCGGCTAGATTTATGTATTTGTAGCCTTGAAGAAGTTTAAGCATTATACGAAACGTCGGCGATGAGCTTGTAGTTCGATTCTTGTTCCCAATCCGCCAAGTCTACACAAATTATTGTTGATACTCGTCACTTAAAATAGCAATATTAAATAAAATAACCTTTCTAAAGGTGAAAGGAAATTGAGTGATGCCGTCGCAGATAGCCAACATCAATATCTCTATAAAGCTTTTCATTTTATTTTTCGGAAAAGTATGCCATGGAAATTTGACAGATTGAACCGCGTATAATATTTGAACTCTGTCAGCTTTATTGGTTATATTGACACAATTTAAAGGTTACAAAGTGCTGCCATTACAAAAATTTTTGTTGCCAGAACTTACCAAAAATAATAGTTGTAAGCGAAAATAATAAATCCATGTACTAGAACTGATACTACGTTTTTGCAAATCAAATACTTGACAGGATCTCTAATCTTAGGACAACAAATTTTCTTATACTAGAGCTAGGACATCGAGTTTTGCTCAGCCTGTGCAACATAATATACAGGGTGATTCACGTTACTTTCTATCACTTTTAGATTTTAAAAAAGTTTTGTATATGGAATGGATGGAGGTCTATTGGAAGTGCATTTTAAAATTATTGTCATTGTATACAGGTGGTCCCAAAAGTATAAAATTGATTTAAGTTGTATTTTTTTAAATGAGACACCTAGTATATTAATGTATTTTCGGTACCTACGGACAGAAGTAAAGGTAGTTTTATTAAGGTTTATGGCATCTAAACCGTACCGTTCTTCAGATATTCGTGATTTTGTGAAAATGCAGCATCAAATTAAATGTTTAAAATCTCAGCACGTCTTTTCAACCACCAAAATTGGCTGGTGGGCTAATAGTACATTGGATTTTTTGCGGTGTGTATCAAATATTAACTAATGTGCACCGAGTGTCAGTAAATGAACACCAAATTATTGCAAAATTTAAACAGTAATAACTCGTTTAATTTAAATTGGTCGCCCTGTATTTTATAGTATCATTAGATGCAGAATCTAGTTTCCTATCAAAACTATTAAACATTCCTAAAGCTCGGTCTTTGCGCTTTCTTGGAAAATTGATTTTTTTCTGAATTTGAGCTGACATAAACGAATTAAGTAATCTAATTTACCTGTTACAATACCTGATTTTGCGCAAGCAAAATTTATTATCATTAGTACTGGGTGTTCACTAGAAAACTTCATTTAAAGGTTAAGTATTACAATCATTCTCGGATCCTCCTGATCCAAACGGTTCGTCAGTACTTGAAGGACTTGACAAACCCTCTGGAACTCCAGTAGATGTGCTTTGACCAGAAGGACCAGCTTCAAGTTCTAAAATGAGCAAACCAAATGTAACTTCATAATTACTAATCAAATGGTATTATTTTGTTACCTTGATGTGCAGTGGAAATTTCCGATATTATTTGATTCACTATGCGGCTTCTGACCTCTGATGAATTTGCATTAGTCATTGTATGGAAGGCCTTGGCACTCACATTTGTCTGGATCTCACCAAGACTGGTTAATATCTGAATAAGTTTAATTTAAAAACAAAACTATATAGAATAGCACGAGACAAAGTACCTTGAAATATCTCACTGTGACAGTTTTCCTTATGAGATTCATCAAAAAACATCTCAATTTTCCAGATTGATTCGTCAATATCATGAACCTCGATATTAACTTTTGAGAGTTTCAGGATAATCGCTGATCTCTCACCACCATTTTTTGCCATATTAACCGCTACAAAAGAAATAAAAAATTATATAATTATACTTTGCTGCGATTTGCTAAATTATAATTATTTGATTTGTTTTAAATTATCGAAAGCTTTTTTGGATTATATTTTAAGAAGAAAGACCGTCTCAAGTCAAAATAATACGTTTTGCTTAAAACAAAACACTACACTTATAATCTCACACTATTTTGTAGAAGGCCGTCATTAGTCTAAAAATTTAGAAGATAAGACTCATTCTTCTTAATTTAGAAACAAATTATCCGAAAAGAATTATTTATTTCAAAAGGTGACGGTTTTTTCTCGACAAAAATAAATAAAGAACTACTTACTTTCTAAAGAAGACTAGCACAACTGCAAATGTGACAGTATTGCACGGATTATGGGGTACACACTTACGACACTTGTTAAATTGTGCCGCTCTTATATGAATTTAACAACGTTTCCTGGTCAGTGTCTAGACTCTACTAAAAATAGAAGGGTTTGTCGCGGTATAAGTTGGAAGATTTTGAGTAGTGATATAACTGGGTAGTGGCGCCATGTAGTTAATTTTGGTATTTTGATTGTGCCTTTTTCTCTGGTAATAAAAATAAAAGTATTAAGTTTAAAACCTTTACTATAATAATCGAAAAAAATATATTTTCCGAGTTGTGCCGGTATTTCTGGAAAGCAGCGATATGTACTCAAACAGAGAAGTTTTTAACTGAAACAGAAGTACCAGTTTTTTTATTTGAATATGCAATATACAGGGTAATTCACGTTACTCGACACGGAAGATTATGGCTAAACTTTTAGATTTTAAAAAAGTTTTGTATATGGAATGGATGGGGGTCTATTGGAAGTACATTTTAAAATTATTGTCATTGTATACAGGTGGTCCCAAAAGTATAAAATTGATTAAAGTTTTATTTTTTTAAACGAGACACCTAGTATATTAATGTACTCTCGGTACCTACGGACAAAAGCAAAAGTAGTTTTACTAAGGTTTATGGCATTTCAACCGTACCGTTCCTCAGATATTCGTGATTTTGTGAAAATGCAGCATCAAATTAAATGTTTAAAATCTCAGCACTTCTTTTCAACCACCAAAATTGGCTGGTGGGCTAATAGTACATTGGATTTTTTGCGGTGTGTATTAAATATTAACTAATGTGCACCGAGTGTCAATAAATGAACACCAAATTATTGCAAAATTCAAACAGTAATAACTCGTTTAATTTAAATTAGACGCCCTGTATTTTATAGTATCATTAGATGCAGAATCTAGTTTCCTATCAAAACTATTAAACTTCCTATAGCTTGGTCTTTGCGTTTTCTTGGAAAATTGATTTTTTTCTGAATTTGAGCTGACATAAACGATTTAAGTAATCTAATTTACCTGTTACAATACCTGATTTTGCGCAAGCAAAATTTATTATCATTAGTACTGGGTGTTCACTAGAAAACTTCATTTAAAGGTTAAGCGAAAAGGATGGCATAACGAAAGTATATGGACTTTTGTTTCTCCATTCTTTTCCTTTGGCATTTCACAACCAACTAGACGAAGTTTTCTGATGAACACCCCGTATTTATCAGATATTCATTTATAAGTTACAAAATTATGATCATGAAGATTATTTAGCAGTCATCTGAATGTTAAAGTGTCTTTATTTAGCATAACATATCAAATAAAACAATAAAACATTATATTAACAAGAGTTCTTATAAAATTTAGCATCTCTATTACAAAAAAATTAAGTGCAATAATAGTGGCAATTTGAAATATAATAAATAACAAGTCAACATAAGAGTAAAACAAACAGTTATAAAATATGTTCAAAACGACGACCGTCTGATTCTAAACACAAACGTATTCTCTTTTTAAATCCTTCACTCACATTGCGTAACATATAGGGAGTTATGCTTCTGAAGGCCTCGTTCCTTCATATTTTCTTTTCTGGTTAGTGGCGTATTATACACGATTCCTTTCACAGATCCCCATAAAAAGAAATCGGGAGGCGTTATGTCAGGGGACCTTGGAGGCCAATGTTGTGCTCCATTCCTTCCAATCCATCGATTTTGGAAACGAACATTTAAGAACTCCCGGACTTCACCATGATAAGGAACAGGTGCCCCATCCATTTGCAGCCACATGGTTGTTCTTATATCTAGAGGAACTTCTTCCAGTAAAATTGGAAGCTGATTTCTCAAAAAATTTAGAAAAGACATTCCGTTTAAATGTTTGTCAAAAAAATAAGGTCCAATCACATACTGCCCCATTATGCCCCCCCCCCCCCATACATTTACTGACCACCTAAGTTGGTTATTAATAACTCTAAATTCATGGGGGTTAAAATCAGAATAATAATGAAAATGAAAATTGTGTCGGTTAAAAGAACCATCGTTATGATAAGTACACTCATCACTAAATAGAATTGGTTGAAAAAAATCTTCTTGTTCTCCAACTTTTTCTAACACCCACAAACAAAAGTCCACTCGTTGGCCAAAATCATTATCGGAGAGTTCTTGATGTAGTTGTATCTTATAATCGTGATGTTTATGTTTTTGAAGAATCCTTGATACGCTTGCTTGGTTAATATTTAAATTTTGTGCAATTTCTCGTTGTCCGACATGGGGATTTTCAACTACAGAGCCAATAACGGCTAATTCAGTTTCTTGGTTTTCCGTAACTGGTCTGGTTTTGGCAGTCGTTTCATACTGAAGACTACCAGTTTGCCTAAATTGAACCAACAGTCTTTCACAAACGGTCGAGTTCGGTTAGGAAACCTTTCAGCATAAACCCTTGATGCTAAAAGACAATTTTGCAAGCATTCTCCTAGAATGAAGATCATATCGACTCGTTCATCTGTTCTGTAAACCAGCATTTTGATTAAATAAAAAACTCCCTGTTAACCACCACTTATAACAGTAAAAGAATATTTAACTTTAAATTAATATGTAACAACTAGAAATGACAATAAATTTTGCTTTGTCAAAATCAGGTAACACCTGATCAGACCTGAACAGGTTGTGACGCTGCAACGGATTTCTCGGGCGCCACCCTCTATAGTTTTAGTGTGGTAGAGGGTCCACAAATGCCTTTCGGGTAAGCCTTTAGACAGTGGAGAATGGTAATTCCAGGGGTCAATTTGTTAAGTACTTTAGAGCTTTAGTGAAAGACAAGAGACTGCTCAATAGTTTCTATTTAACGTAAGAGACATACATTCAATGAACTGCTTATAAATCTATAACTTGTCTAACGCACAATATTACAAACAACCAGAGAGGGATATGCGACGGTCGAGGAAGATGATTATAGATATGGAAGGATCAGTGAGTACGGTATCTTGGTTTATAACGGGTTACACGGTAAGGTTAAAGTCCAGGAATGAAACGGTTTTACGGTGAGTGACACCCGACTATTGTCAGGCACGGTGTATATAAAGTGGGGCCCGACTACTACCAGGCGCGGTGTTAGTGTGGTGGGGCTCGACTACTGCCAAGCACGGTATATGTAAATGCGGGGAACCCGACTACAGCCAGGCACGGTGTAAATGAATGGGGCCCGACTACTGCCAGGCGCGAGGTTAGTGTAATGGGGCTCGACTACTGCCAAGCACGGTATATGTAAATACGTAGGACCCGACTACTGCCAGGCACGGTGTAAATGAATGGGGCCCGACTACTGCCAGGCGCGAGGTTAGTGTAATGGGGCTCGACTACTGCCAAGCACGGTATATGTAAATACGTAGGACCCGACTACTGCCAGGCACGGTGTAAATGAATGGGGCCCGACTACTGCCAGGCGCGAGGTTAGTGTAATGGGGCCCGACTACTGCCAAGCACGGTGTATGTAAATGCGGGGGGCCCGACTACTGCCAGGCACGGTGTGAATGAATGGGGGGGACCCGACTACTGCCAGGCACGATGTAATTAATGGGGCCCGACTACTACCAGGCGCGGTGTAAGTGTTGTGGGGCTCGACTATTGCCAAGCACGGTGTATCCCTAGTGTATTGCTGATATTTACCCTTTTAATCGGTTTTAAATTTAGTTCTTGATTCTTCAAGAGTCGGAGCCAGAATCCCAAAAACTGTCACGCGGCCGTCTTTTATAGCTGAACAACAATACCCTTCGATTCTCCCCTGGGATCCAAGTGCAGGTCCCGAGATCAAAGGTATTAGTTTCATACGAGGTTCACAGAAAATACTTTACTTTAGATATTGACATCCTCTTATTAACCAAAGACCTTAATTAACCAATTAACCTCGTATGTTTACCTTGACACCGGATTAATTACGTTTACACCGAAATATAGTCCACGTTTAGTTTTATCTCACAATTAATTTGTCATCCCCTAGAACTGATAAAGAAAATTAGTAACTTCGTTACAAGGTAAATTAGATTACTACATTCGTTTATGTCAGCGCAAATTCAGAAAAAATCAATTTTCCAAGAAAATGCAACGACCAAGCTATAGGAATGTTTAATAGTTTTTGATAGGAAACTAGATTCTGCATCTAATGATAGTATAAAATACAGGGTGTCTAATTTAAATTAAACGAGTTATTACTGTTTGAAGTTTGCAATAATTTAGTGTTCATTTTTTTACATTTGCTACACAGTAGTTAATATTTAACACATACCGCAAAAAATTCCATGTACACTAGTGGGCTACTAAGCCCACCAGCCAATTTCGGTGGTTAAAAAGAAACCAAGTGCTGAGATTTTAAATATTAAATTTGATGCTGCACTTTCACAAAATCACGAGTATCTGAAGAACGGTGCGGTTTAGATGCCATAAACCTTAATAAAACTACCTTTACATTTGTCCGTAGATACCGAAAGTATATTAATATACTCGGTGTTTCATTTAAAAAAATACAACTTTAATCAATTTTATACTTTTGGGACCACCTGTATACAATGACAATAATTTTAAAATGTACTTCCAATAGACCCTCATCCATTCCATATACAAAACTTTTTTAAATTCTAAAAGTTTAGTCATAATCTTCCGTGTCGAGTAACGTGAATCACCCTGTATAATACGAAAATGGCTCTTACTCCTGGAACCATAAAACCTTTCTATTAAAAGTATCTTTGCAGTTATCTACTCACTGTATATGAGCTCTTTTACAAAACGTTAACATTTCTTCACTGTAGAAAGAACGTCACTGCCCATGACGTGGACAATGGTTTTGAATAAACCACGTTGTTGAATAGAATATACAGAACTTCGGCATATTAAGAGGTACAAATTTGTGTATATAAATGTTACGTTCGTTTGCTGTTTTGCGTGTAAATTTCTTGAAAGGGAACAAAATGATTATTTTTTTTTCTAATCTGTATTTTTCTGCATAAATTTTTAATTGTAATTGTAATTTAGTCATGCCCCTTGCCATAAACTGATCGATGTTTCTTGTCTTTATAGCCTTGATAAAGACCACAATATATGGTCGAAACGTTGGCAATTGATAAAAGCTGAATTGTCGTTATTTGTCCCCATCCCGCTAATCCACCTAGTACTTAGTTTATTGGGACGCCAAAAACTCGTAGTAACAATAATCCGTCAACTTGTCCGCGAATTATGACGATTAGAAAAAACTGCTAGCGAAAATTTCAAGAATATTTTGATTCCCCCTGTATAAGTTCTAATGCCTTAAAAACAAAAAATTACAAAAACGTCTAGAGATATTGATGTTGGCTATCTGCGACGGCGTCACTCAACTTCCTTTCACCTCTAGAAAATGTCTATTTTATTTAATATTGCTATTATAAGTCACGAGTATCAACAATAATAGTATCATATTTTTTTAATGCTAGTTCAAGTTCACTAAAAAAAACTGCACTTATTTTAAAATTCTTTGATTGGGAAACAATACGCAGACAATATGTCAACAAATGAGGGAAAACACATTAAGATTCTCTACCAGGTTACCAAGCGACGACGTTTTACAAATATCAGCAACAAAAATTTCACACATTTTACGTTTCGCTCTGTATAAAAATTCAGAGTGTTTTAATAAAAAATCTGGCAAAAAGGTCCCGAGATATGGATATTGATTTACTCTTTACCTGAAAACGATAAAGAAAAAACAATTTATTGCGAAATGGCAAAGCATCAAAATTTTGCAATTTTTGCACCACTTTGTTTCACACCCGATATAATAAAGATAATGTCATTTTTGTTTCCAAAATTATCCTCTCTTTTAATCTGGAAGAAATGAGGTTTCAGACTGTGCAAATTGTATTTATAACAATTCATTGCTTAAAAAGTTACAGCTGATTGAAAATGACACGAAAAACTGCTTGTGGCCGAACCTTAAATTGAGCAGTTTTTTTAATAGAAAATCTTACAAGACATCCTAATCTATAAGTTTTTACTTTTTCAGCGGTAAACGCTTTTAAACAAAAAATATGTTTAATAGAGAAAGTAGCAGACATAATTTCTTTTTATTTTTATATTTCGACAAGGGGATACAATTACCTCTCTTATCAAAACATGCTAATATATTTTACGTATTTAACGGAGGTAGGGTAAAGTAAATATATTCATATGTAATATAACAAGTGCATTGAAAATTATCGGTAATTTTTGGGCGATATGCACGAATGCAATTTGGGATGAAAAAAGCACGAGTGCACGCAGTGCACGAGTGCTTTTTTCTGACAACCCTGTAGGTATAGCTATTTTGATTCGAATCAATGTCAGAAAACTTATTGCGGGGCCAGATGGTATGACTATCGATTGAATATAAATTAATTTGCATGGTTTATGCTATGAGGTTGAGCCAGTTACTTTTCATTTGACTTTGACAGAAAAATTATCGCGATATTTTTTCTGTTGTTGAGTGTTACTATGGTTACAATTTTTCTATAACAATAGAATATTGGACAAATATTGAATAACAGGTGGTGAATGAAATTCTCAGTAATATGATTTGCAGGGAATATTGTGTCATTGGGGTAAAATTCTGATAAGGCATATTTCTAAAATATGCGCCTTTAAAATTATCATATACCATAAGTTGAAAAGATACCAACCAAGGGGCCAACTTTGGCCATATTGACTATTTTCCCTATTTATCTTTAGCGAAATAGATTGCCTGTTGAAAAGAGTTAATTAATCAAACGATTAATTAAAGCATTACTTGCAAAAGTAATGAATTTTATTTTTTCTATTATAACCAAGAAATCGGGAAATGCGCCAGTGTGCGGCGTAGAACAGAGCAGTTTTGTCTCGCGTTAAAATTGGAACTTTTTTCTCCTGAACCGTTCAGGTTTAAGTTTCAAAATAGACTTTCCGAGACAAAGACACAGGGTACCACTCTCTCGATATTTACTCTCCCCGAAAGTGTACGACAGAAAAATCAATACCACCCTCGCCAGTAGCCAATATATGGTGTGGAGCATAAATTTATAAAATAAACTTTCTGGAAAATCTGTATGAAAAAAGAGATTAAAAATGTGATAATTGGTCAGTGTAAATAATGCTCTTTAAAAAGACACCTCGCATGACATACATTAATTGACAATTAAAGCTTTTTATTTACATTGACCGCTAATTTCCTGTTGTCTTGTCTGATTCAATAAGACATATACCGGCCGAATTTACATTCAAAGGATGCGAAATAAAAATCTCTAATTACCAAATTATTGTTCGGGTCACGTACAGATCTGAAATACTTCTAAGATGCCCTAAACCATCCCTTAAAAAGGCGCCTTTCCCTGTTAAAGAAGAAGGGTTTATAAGAATGAATAGTCCTTTGATGAAAAATAAAAATATATTTGATGTTTTCAGAATTTGTCTTTTTTAACGATTTACTTACTTTTACACAAAATATGCAGGATATTGATATTTGTCGCTCATCATTGGAATCGCGAAAATCGTAAAAGATGCGAACTAGATTGATTTTGAGATAAATTTGTCTCTCACTTATTTCTTTTTTACTAGGAACCATTTTATTACATTTTTAGAAATCTCCACTTTTCTTACTAGTCACACCATCTTGTAAAAAATAAAAGTGCCAACGGGAAAGTGTAGTTTATTTTTCAAAATCTCTTCAAATAAGTTTCGAAAAAATAATAAAACCAATTATAGAAAAAATTTTGATTTTTTATTAATATTTCTTAAGTTGGATTTTTGTAAATTTAAAAACATCTTATTGAGAAATTAAGTGCGCATATTTCTTTCATATTCATTCATTCCCCTCTTCCTTAATAATAAATGAATATTCAAATGCAAAATTCGTATTCAAATTATTTCATATAATCCTAAGCAAAGCACAAGTACATAATAAAAAATATATATAAAGTTTAATATATATAATCTGAAGGAGGATTATGACCGTGAAACGCATGATGAACGGTTACAGCTTCAGATTTGTTAACTATTGCTAAGGCTATAGAAAGCTTTAAGGGGTTCCCAACTTCAGGGGTTAAACACACATTGCAACTAAAGATTTTAATCTTTGTTTAGTTATGCAATCTTTAGGGGTTTTTAAACCGGACCCGGTGTTACTGGAAATGGCTAAACTTAATGTAAATATTTATTGGGATGTTGGTCTTTCATCGAAATGCTTCTATCTGAAGGAGGATTGTTACATCCTTTTGATGAACAATTATGACCTTAAATTTGTTCAAAAGGAAACGAGTTTTATGAAGTTATAGCGGAAGCGAAAAACTGAAAATGAGCCAAATAGCACATCAATTAGATCAACTGAAAGCTCTAGAAGGACCTTTCATTCCAGCCCAATTTAATTTAAAAAATAGTCTATTTAAATACCCACACAAAACAAGACGGAGAGACAGGACGAGACACAATATAAGGTACAAGACGAAACACAAGACTTGACAGACGCCGTGAAAGAAACCAAGACATAAGCCGAGAAACAAGACGAAAAACAAGACGACAGGCAAGACAAGTCAAGGCAGGACAAGCCAAGTCGTGGAAAATAATTTTAAAAAGGACTATCTATATAGACTATTTATGGTAGATGGAACTGCAAAATAAACAAATGTGGCATCGTAGCAGGTAACATAAAATAACGTTGGCGAAATTTTATAAATCTTTAAAGGATTTTTTCTACTTTAAGAAATATTTACTGTGAGTAGTGTGTTTTTGACATGCGCTGTTTAAGTTAAGGTCCTATTTCTCATTCAGGATTTTCTGACATATTGGGGCCCATGAAATGTTTATTTTTTTTAAATCCGTCTCCCTTTTGCGCTCATGTCAAGAAGATTGGCAAATAAGTCACATTTTCAAGAATAACGAGATGCCATACTTTTGAGAATTATCTATAAATAGTTCGCTGATTGCAGTTACAGTTCGAATATTTTGTTGTTTTTTTTTTTAAATATTTTATTACTGATAAATATATTACATACAAGATGGCCTATCGAAAAGAGTCCACACCACTTTTCTTCCGATTGTATTTATACATCGAAAATCGCTCGGACACGTCAACTTTAGTTTTTAGGGAGAACGAATTTTTGAGCACTTTCAACCCTCTAACCTGCACCTCCAAGTGGAGGTAAGCATTGACCTTGAAATTTTTAATGGAAAGAGGGGTTGATTAATATCTGGTTTTGAAGGCCTCATCAAGGTTGGTTCAGCTGCCAAATTTCATGTCATTTGATCAAACAGATCAAAAATCGCAGCCTGCTAAACTTTGAAAATTTGTAAATTTAGCAGGCTTTAAATTAAGTTATTTGATTTGGTTTTCATTCTCTTATCAGGTTAGGAGGTTGAAACGACTCAAAAATGTACGTCTTTCGCTAAAAACCTAAAGTTGACGTGTTCGAGCGATTTTCTATGTAAATCGTTATAAATAGCATAAATTGTTACGAAAATATTAAATGTTAAATATTATTGAATTTTTATTAAAGAGCGCTTTAAAAGACAAAAACGATTTTCTTAAATTTCGTTTTTTTTTTCTAATATCTTCGGAAGCAGGCAAAATTTTGGAATTTTTAATGTCATTATGATCTGCTCCCGAATGCGCAACTTTTCCCCAATTTAACCCAATTTATACCTCTTACAGTTTACGAGATCCCAATGATAAGTGTCGAATTCCAATAACCCTGGATGATGGAGAACTTTTTGGTTCATTGCTCACACAATATTCTTATAATATATTATAAGTTTATTATGCGGTTCTTAAAATAACCAGAAAAATGAATATTTTCTGTTAGATTTGAACCAACATCCCTCAGTTTTCGAATAACTATCTCCCTTTTTCACCAAATAGGATTCCTATATGTTGTTGAAACTATGAGAACAAAAATGAAAAAATTGCTTCGACTACTAAATACCGTTAAGGTGAAGTAACAAGTTCTCTTTTTAGGAAGAACTATGCTTCTTACAACCCATTTCATGGACGAGGCTGACCTCCTTGGTGATAGAATAGCCATTATGGCCGGAGGAGAATTGCAATGCTGCGGAAGCAGCTTCTTCCTAAAAAAGAAGTACGGGGCGGGTTACCACTTGATTATGGATAAGTCCTCCCAGTGTGACCCAGAAAGAGTGACCATGCTATTTCGGAAATACATTCCTGATATTGAGGTAAGTAAGGATAATTAGTGAGCAGAAACGGAAGAAAATCTGGCTATCGAAATGCTATTTTTTGTTGGTTCGGTTTTGTTAATTTTGGCTTGGGTAGGCATCGTGGAAGTACGGTTTTATTGAAACTCCAGAAGTACTAATGTGGAACGAAAAGTATGTAATTCTGTAAGTAGTTATAACGACTGGGTTCTGGGACACTTTGACCTTGAAATCTACGTGAGTGTCCTTCCTTTGCTGCTTCAGATTGAAAACTTGGGACTATGAAGTGATCAAAAAGAACTTTCTCATTGACGCTGTATCTACATATTCGATATATCGAAAATCGCTCAAACACTTCAGTTTTTAGAGAGAACAGATTTTTTATCAGTTTTAACCCTCTAACCTAAAACTCTAACTGGGAGTAAGCAATAACCTTGAAATTTTAAATGGAAAAAGGGGTCGAGTGATACCTCGTTTTGAATGTCTCATCAAGTTTGTTCATTTGCCAAATTTCATGTCATTTAATCAAACGAATCCAAAATGGCTCTCAATTAAACTTTGCAAATGTGTAAACTTAACATGCTTTAATTTAGATAATTAGATTTGGATTTCATTCTCCTGTAAGGTTAGGGCGTTAAAACAGCTAAAAATATGTTTCTTTCCCCTAAAAACTAAAAGTTGACGTGTTCGAGCGACTTTCTTGTATATAGTCAGTTGGAAAGAAAACGGGGCGGATCCTTTTCGATATTCCACCCTACATTAAACAAGAGCTTATTGATGAAACATTTTCTTTTTTGTTCTTCAATGTAGATTCACAATAATGTTGGCTCGGAACTGACCTACCTCCTGGCAGAAAGTCAATCGTACATCTTTGAAACCATGCTAAGAGATCTTGAGCAGCAGTGTACTTACTTGGGTATCAATAGCTATGGGATCTCTCTGACTACTCTAGAAGATGTTTTTATGAAGTAAGTACCCACTCAAAAGTATAATGTGGTTTTATCCACGACCATACTATAATAATCACATTATTCTTCTACATTCTCAAGATTAACACTAATCATTATTCACAAGTGAATAATGAGTTGTCATGGAAACGAAACATGTCATTGGAAACTAACAACTCAAAAAGTAAACCTATACGTGAAATCGGTAGTTACTACTGGTTCATTCAAATAATTGTCCTTCTATTAGGATGCATTGCTACAAATGTAGATTACGGCGTCTCTTTTTCACCAAAAAATATACTTTTCACTAAAAATTACTAAAATAAGGCCATAAAATTAAGTAATTTACCGTCCACCCTCGTAGCATTGAAATGAACATCTTTATGGCACCTATAACCTATCATATTTGAGAAAACCCGGAATCTTTGTCGTGGATAAAGTATAGTATACAACTCGCATTTAATGAGCGTTATTCTCTCTGGCATCTCGTGCCACTCGCTTCGCTCGTGGGCTCAAAGCTATCCTCGAGAATAACGACTCTCATTAAATGCTTGTTGTATAATATACTATTAGACTATTGAATAATATAGCAAATTCTTGTTCATCACAGTTACAATATACGGTTTTAGAGCTACTTTACAATAATTTTTTAGAGTGTTTTATGTGCTGTATTGTGTTGAAACATATTTGTGAGGATGTGCCTATTTGGAAATCGGTGTTCTACAATACTGAGAATGTTGGTTCTACATTTACAAGTTTGAATAAGCATACTAATATCATGTCGTGCTCTCAAGTGATATACAGGTTTCCATGTAAGCAGTTCAGTCAATGTTATGTGGGAAGTACTAAGCAGTTGGTAAGTAATCGTGCTAAGCAGCCCAGATGCGATTGTCATGAGCGCATTAGAAAGAAAAGGCTTGCATTATTTTAACTAAAAGTTTTTAATATAATATCTAGCTTTAGAAACAGGGCAATCTGGAACACAAAATCATCTATATAAAAGACAAATCAAAATATGCTCTGTTCAGTGAGGATTAAATATTACGTCATAAATTGTAACGTCATAAAAATAAAACGTCTGTCTCTGATAAAATGTCAGTTAAACTGGTAAAAAATATGGTATTTAGTCTTCAAAAATACATCAAATAGAAACTTACCTTGAACACTACATCTACTGGTAATAATGTTTTTCGGACCACTTTTTTTCGCTGAAAGTAGTCAGTGAGAGTTAATGTCAAAATTTGTTCCTTTTCACCGTAGCGCCAAGGCATTTTCTAACCATTTCACAAAATTTTACACTCTTATGCCGGTGACGATTAATCCACAATTTCTAAATTTTGACGACATGTTGACATTAAGTGTCAAACTGACTTTAGCTGGTGGTTTTATTATTAATATGAACTAATAATACGCTTGGTTTTTGGCGATCTTTTTCTAATTAAATAAGCTGAGGAATGTGACGTCATATTGAACCCTCGCTGAACAGAGGATATATGCATCACTACATGATGGCGCTATTTTTATCTGCAGAGTTTCCCATTTACACATACAATACATTATATATATGCTTTGTGTCCTTTCTATAATGCAATGGAACTGTACGGGGTGTTCACTATATAACTTCATCTAGTTGGCCGTGAAATGTCAAAAGAAAAGGATTGAGAAACAAAAGTCCTTTTATTTTGATTATGTCATCCTCTTCTGTCAAAATTTCATAGCCTGCTAGATGAAGTTTTATAATGAACACCCCGTAGATAGCGGGTGTAGGACAAACAAGGAGCTAGTTCACAGTTGCGAATATGCCAACGTTTCGATCTTTAGTTAGATCTTCTTCAGGGCTAAAAAATATGCTCAATGAATAACGCTACAACACACTCAATGTATATCAAATCAATAAAAACACAACTATAAACACCGATATAAAATTGCAATGAATGCAAATTGCATTGCAATTTTATGTATTTTTTTGTGGAATAAATCAATAGTGTTTTAATTAAAAACTGTTATATTGGAATTATTCGAACACCGAGTTCACAACAATTTGTGTGAGAAGTGGGAGTTTGAAGACTAATAGTTTTGAACTGTAAGTGCATAGTACAGAACATTACAGGGGATATTGCGTGTTTATGCCAATAATTTGGGAGGCAAACGTTCTACAGTAGCCGGACGCATTAAGAAACAGATAATCCAGATCACTATCGATACAGGAGCAGACGTGACCATCATAAGGCCAGATAAACTTGTAGGATATACCATGCCGAATCAGTCGCTTGCTCTATAGACGGAGAAGCCGATGTTACCATCGACATTGGAGAAAGACATGAGGTTCAGCATAAAGTGTTAGTTGCCAAGACCAAGGACGAATTTATTGTGGGAATGCATCTCGTCAGAAAACACGGATTCTCATGTGATCATAAATGAGGTATTCTCACATTTGGGGATGAGGGGTTTGCATTAACCAATGGAAATGTAGGAACGAGACAACGTCTAATTGTGTCTGAAGACCTAAAAATTTCTCCATGTGAAGAACATATTATTAGTGTGTAACACTGGAAATTATATAAAGAGGTAGTAATTGATCCGGTGGGTGACCGTGGGTCCGGTGGGTGACCATGGGTTCTGGGCTCCACCCATTTTTGTTAGCTAAAGCCGATTATTCCCCTAAGACCCCTCCGTCCAAGGCGTATCACCAAAGAAAAAGCACAGATTTAACTCGGCTGAGGTTATGTAATATAATTAAAAAAAGCTGTACCAAATAAGCAGGTACAATATGAAGATTGTACTGAATGGTTAACTGTTTCTTACAATCTATCGACTAAATAAATCCGCAAACAAGTAATCCTAACCTCCTGTAGGTGATCACCAAAACGCCTTGAAAATGAACTGTGTAATAACAAAAAAAAACTACTAACTGTCTGAATAGGGCAAACCCCTTCCCGTAAGAAAAGGTGGTCCGCGGTGTAGGTTACTGGCCTTAAGTATGCTCAACATTACTTGATCATCGGCTGTTGTTATGTAAACCGAGCATCCCTATATCTGTAAGTCACCCTTCCGACACCCTAGGACATTATTGACAATCTTGACTGCATATATCATCGTAAACATACCAAAAAAAATATTCTGGTACCCAAAAAAAAGTGCAACAAATAAAATTTTGGGATGTTGTACAGAGCAGGAGCAGGCGACATCCACCAGCGTATTTAGATCCAATACTGCATGGCAGATGGTCCTCAGTTCGAGAAGCAGCCCAAATTGCTCAGTAGCTCGCTGGTTGGCGGAACCAGAACGAAGTGAAAATAGTGTAGGTGGTCACCAATTTGTCGTCAGTTCGAGAAGCAGCCCATATTGCTCTGTACCTCGCTGGTTATCGGAACCACAACGAAGTGAAGAGAGTTAGAATTTGTCGTCAGTTCAAGAAGCAGCCCATATTGGGGATCGACAGCTTCACAAAAGACTTCGCTCATTTCGTCGAAAAACTGTATTCTATAACTCTCTCTCCCGGAAGAGTCCTGGGTAGTTTCCATATTGTATCACTCTTTACGGTAGTACCCATTATGGAAGCAAAAGGATATCCGGAAAATGTTGAGTTGTTCGAACCCTGCGTAATTACTACAAGTTTTCAATGGAATAAAGAATTCTCCAAAAAAAGTGAAGACGTAACTAGTGGTAGTTCCCTGCCCCCTTGATACACTGTTGGCAAACTATTTCATAAAAAAAGACATCCTCTTACATCTCAATTCCATAAAACCAAAAATTCAGTTCACCATTGAGATGGAATAGGAAGAACGCCTACCGATTTTCTTTTGAAAAACTGGAGCCATGATGTACTTCCACCAAGAGGCAGAAAAAGAGGGGAACTGAAAGGCAGAAGAAATCAAAGAAACTCTGTTGAGAGTTTCTTGATTTCTTGAAGAGACTTTGTGATGTTGTACTATTAGGAAAAAAAGAATCTCAAAACCACAAACTGGTCACTCACCTTCTAAGCAATCCTAATCCAGAATTAACGGATCAATCCTCCTTCCACTTCACACTCCAAAAAAGCCTCCAGCAGCAATTTGAGTCACCAATAAATAAAGATAAATTGATAATTTTCGACACATGCGGCCAAATCCCTTCTAATTAGGTAACAAAACTACGCCACCATGAGCTTTGTTGCCAAAGATCAGGAACCCAACAACTGCTTCGACGACGCCTCGATAAAAAGTAAAAGACAAAGACCCAAGTTAGAAAGTGAAAGGACAAAAAGCATAAACGGTCAGCTGAGAGACAAATGACAACGCTAGCAGGAATGTCTCTACGAAATCAGACGACTTCCGAACCATACTCCGGGTCCGAATCAGCAGAACAACCCTACGCCACTACCACTGCCTCACATACACCCAGTTCTCCACTATCCGACAGGCAATGGCACGATCAGCCATCCTTCCCGATCTTAAGTGATAAACAAGGATGGCAATTTAGATGCGAAAGATCTAATCGTACTGTGAACGAAACTTGGTTACGATCCTGCAACCACAGTCAAACGATCGTCGATCATCTGATGAAATTGAATTACCAACTTAACCAAACACTCCAAATAAAAACAAACAAGATTAATTAACTCTTAGCGTCGATAAAACAAAACAAGTTTAAAGACGAACTACCGCTCAACCCTCACAAATATGTTCAACAATCAAACTCTTCATTTAACTCATTTAACCTAGTAAAATACCATTCTCTACATAAAATTTAACCGTTACAACTGTGACTCCTCAAAAAGATCTTGGGTGGTTTATTGGACTTGTAAAACCTAACCTAGGGTTAACAAATGAAATCATGATGATTGACCAACAAGAAAAAGGCGATGCGCATTTGGTTTTAGAAGGAAACATTACTCAAAAAACCAACAGTGTCTCCCAATTATGAGTCCGTGATATGGTTATGCAATTGTGTGGGAGCAGAAACATCTAAATAGAAAACATCTAACGCTTTTCCTGAACTGTTTGATGTTTTTAAACGCTATAAGTGGCCGGAGTGGTGAGATATTGCTGATAAGAGTCCAGATTTGAAGGCGTGATGTGTTCAGTTATACTCTTCTAGAAAAGAAAATAGGTTATTGAAGAAAACAGGGCAGAATCCGGATGGCAGGACCATAGTCAGTCAATTGTTTGAGTAGATGTAATAAGGTATTGACTCCTCCTCCTCATTTTTAATGGCACCTGGCACCCTATGGGGGACCCCCCTCGTCCGAATTTTTAAGCACCCTATGGGGGATCCTCCTCCTCCTCCGAATTTTTAATGCGCATGACGTCCTACTCTGGGTTATTGTTTCACACTCATCAAAAAACCCCACCACCACCACCACAACAAAAATACCACCACCACAACAAAACCACCACCGCAACTAAACTACCACCACTACAACAAAATCACCACCGCATCAAAACCACCTCCACCGCAAGAAAACTACCACCACTTCAACAAAACCACCACCGCAACAAAGCCACCATCACCTCAACATAACCACCACCACCACTGCAACAAAACCACCACCACCACAACAAAACCGCCGCCAACATATATTTATAGGCAAGTTAAGACGCAAGTTGACATACCAACTGCAAGAGTTAGGCCAGATTGTACAAGTCACCCTCAAAGTCGGGTTCAGCTAATCTCGACTGGTACTTGAACCCGCACATATGAATCGCATTGCTGTCAAATTAATTTCTTTCGTGACACTTGCTAACAGCAATGCTTTTCTTATGGGCGAGTTCAAGTACCAGTCGAGTTTAGCTGAACCTGACTTTGAGGGTGACTTGTACAATCAAGTCTTAGAGCTGTTGCAGCTGAAAAGTTTTGATTTCATTTTCACAAAATGGCCTTCTCTAAATTTACTAGCCAAAATAATGGTTAGTTGGAAAAGAGTAAAAAAACAGTGTGAGTGAAACAACTAAGAAAGTTTTAAATAGAGTGAATACAAATTCTTTTATCTTCACAGTTATTTTACAAAATTTGTTTTAGTTGGAATTAGTGTAAACGATTTTTCACCAAAAATTGTAATTGGTGGTAGAAATTCTGAGAATTTTGGGAAGGAGAGAATAACGTTGTGAGAATGCTCTTACACAGTTATAAAGAAGATTGTTGACGCTTGTGCACTTGGAAAACACCAGCGGACAAACCAGATAATATCCTAACAAATCAAGTAGATTTTATCCTAATTAACCAGAGGTTTCTAAACAGCATGATCTCGGCAAATCTTACCCAGGAACAGATATTCCATCTGATAACAACTCCATAGTCTGCGTACTGAGAGCTAAACCACGAAAGACTCAGATTACCCAAGTCAGACAGAATAAGAAAACATATGATGTCGATATGCTGCAGGATAAGGAAGTACAACATGCAATGGAAAGGACGATAAGTGAAGAATTACAGAAGACAACACTAGAGGAAGCTCAAATGGAAGTTACACACAAGAAGAACAGCTTTCAAAGAATCGGTAATCCAGGCTTGTGAGTAATTCCTGACCCTCTAATAAAAACCAACAAAAGAAGAAGCAGTGGATGACCGACGAGATCTTAGAGATGATGGAAGACAGACGAAAGGTGAAAACTGCCAACCCCATAGATTATCGACAAATTCATAGTGCCATTAAACATAAAATCAGAGAAGCTAAAGAAAGATGGATGAGCGAGAAATGTTAAGAGATTGAAGAACTTGATTGTAAGCATTTTCCTTTTAATATGTAGTTCAACAGTTTAATAGTATCAAAGAAGTCACAGGCAGACACAAAAAATGAACAGCAGAAAGCATTATGGATGAGCAAGGCCAACTTGTCTTCAAAGATGACCGGCGTCTAGAAAAACCTGATATCCTCCCCTGAAATCTACTGGACCCGACCATATACCAGCGGAAGTGCTTAAGATCGTGGACGCCTTGTATTACTACCTTGATGCCAGTATTTAATGATATTTGTGATAGTGGCACGATTCCAGCTGACTGGCTTGTTTCATTATTTATCACCATACCGAATATGACCAACCCCAAATTTTGTGGTGACTACCGCACCATCAGTCTTTTGTCAGAAAGCAACTATAAATCTTGAAAATAACGAGTCAGACAGCTTAGAAATCAAACGTGGAGTCCTACAGGGCTGCACCTTATCACCCATACTGTCCAATCTCTACTCGGAGAAAATATTTAGTAAGGCACTAGAAAACACCACAGACGGCGTTAAGGTGAATAGTGAGCTAATGGACAATATCAGATATGCAGAAGACACGGTGTTACTGGCTGAAACATGGAGGGGCTACAGGAACTTCCCAGCAGAGTTACACACCCAAGCGAACTGAATGTCAAGAAGACAGATACATGGTTATAAATAAGTCCCCTAATCAACGTGGTGGGCTGTATTGTAAAAGCGAAGCTATCGAGAGAGTGCGTAGTTTTACTTATCTTGGGTGTAACCTCAATGATTCGTGGGTCCACTCCAAAAAAATAAACTGCAGAATAGAAAAGGCTAGAACAATTTTCACACAAATGAAACACTTCCTCTGCTGTCGAGATTTCAGCATGATGCTCAAGAAGAGAATGATAAAATGCTATATTTTCTCAGTATTGTTGTATGGTGTCGAGGCATGGACGTTGTCCGAACCAACAGAAAAAAGGATCAAGAGCTTTGAACTATGGATCTATCGAATACTCCTAAGAATTTCCTGGGCTGATCGAGTCACCAAGGAAGAGGTCCTTCGAAGACTACATTGCCAATTAACCCTCATGAATACCATAAAATAATACAAACTTAAGTATTTGGGCCATGTCATGAGAAACCCTGTCAAATATCGACCTATTCCTGCAAGGTAAAGTGGAGGGAAGAAGAAGACCAGGTTAAAGGAGAATTTCCTGGCTCAAGAACTTACGGAAGTGGTTTGGTGTGACTTCCATTGAACTGTTCCGAGCTGCAGCCAACAAAGTGCGCATTGCCATTGGATAACGGCGACGAAAAAGAAAAGAAGATTAACGCTGAAGTCTACATGGTCCAGAGGGCCCCCAAGGCAAAGATGAAGGGTGTGCATTTTGATCGATTGTCTATACTACGGAGCTCTGTCCGGGACGAATAACGTTAAAAAGAGGGCAGTGTTAAGAATTAGCCAGGCGGCTTTCAGATCGTTCTCGCGACAACAGTTAAACCTGTCACGCTCCGCAGACGAGCGTGATTTATTGCCTTGTTTACTCAACTTTAGTGGCATTTAAAACGTTTTAGCTTTAGGTTTACGAAAGCAGGGACTGCGGCCAATCAGTCAGTCTAATTCTAAACGATTGTAACTAAGGTAAACTAGTAAAGAGATATTAGTAAGGAAAACTATTAATGATAAATTGTAGATTATAAGTATATGGATGCTATTGTGTTTGATTCAGGAGTAAACAAAATTGTGTTTTTAAGTAAAGACTGTTTCAATGGAATTACTCAAACCCCGAGTTCGCAACATTATTATGTATGACATTAGTTTTAGATTTTTGGCACAAATATAAACCATCCGCAGAATTTTCTGCTTGAAACTACTTAATTTGATGCCCTCTTTATTGTGAATTTCAAAAAAACATCAAAACTCCGTAATACTTAATATCGACCAGCATCATTATTGTATAATAAAAGAAACGCATTCGAATAAATAATTGTGTGATTTCCACCCATTGTCTCAATTCTGCAATTCAACCATTGAATTGATAAAATGGAAAACAACTCGATATTTATTCTAATAATTAATTTTTAGGGTTGGTGCAGATCATGGACAAGAAGAAATGTACAACTCCAAGCTTAACCATGAAGTTAATGGCCACAGCACAGTTGTAGACACCAAAGGTAATTAATTTTGAACAATGAGATTCCTGAAAAGATTTTTGATTGAAGACCCAAAAAAAGTCAAAAGCTTCTTCAAATTTTTCATTGTATTACCTACTTAATAAATATCTGAAAATGTGTTGCTTCTTGTTTCAGTTTCTAATGGTCCAGCACCGAGAATCACTGCATCATCGGAACTCTTACTCAACCAAATTTTCGCAATGACTTTAAAGAAGATTTTATCAACAATTCGCTCGTGGATATTATTAGTAATTCAGATCTTAATTCCGGTAATTTTTTTAATCATCGCCATGATAGTGGTCCGAATGCAGAACCGAATTGGAAACCTTCCTGCTATGCCTCTGGTACTCCAAAAATTTGCAGAACCAGTGGCACTGGTAGATGGGGTTCAGCATAGCGGAGGATTCGCTGCCTACTATAGAAACGTGACTGGAGGTGCTTACAAGGAAGTTAGCTCTATAAAGGACACAATTCTGACGATGGTGGGTTAATTAGAATATAACGTGTGTTCGTAAAAAAAATCGCAGCAAGCCATGGAATTAAAACTTTTGTCTGAGAAAAGTTCATAAAAAAATCGGATCGTGAAAAAAAAAAAAAGTTCATAAACATTTTGTGACAGTTTAGACTTTCAATTGTTTTTATGAAGTCATCTCAGATCTACTGTTTTAATTCCATGGCTTACTTAAATTTTTTTTTTATCAACGCATATTTGATTTGATTGCTTTTAGTATATTTCCAAACACTACTTTGCAGCTTTGCTTTGAAAATTTGATAGTTTGTTGCTCAAATCTAGAGTTTACATCAGATTGCGAAAAAACTTTTAAAACTTTTAGACCGCGGATACTCCAGTGACTGTTCGAAGACGTTACATAGGAGGAGCCTCCTTTACACCTCTCTCAGGACAAATATTCGATGTTAACTATACAGTATATTTTAACAACGACCCATATCACACCCCGGCACTCTCGTTAAACTTGGCTTTGAATTCTGTCTATAGGAAAATTGTCAATTGCGAAAACTGTAGCATTAGTGTAACTAACTACCCTTTACCATACAGTGCAGATACACAAGTAAGTATCCAATCAATCACTAACTGAGCAATTTTCTTCAAATTGTAATCTTTTCAGATTAATCTTTTGGCAACCGTGGGAAATAGTATGGGATTCCAGCTTGCCTTTAACATATGTTTCTCCATGGCTTTCGTATCATCGTTCTATATCCTTTTTGTGATTAGAGAAAGAGTGAGCCAGTCAAAGCATCTGCAGTTTGTGTCTGGAGTAAAAGTACATGCATTTTGGATAACCAATTTCTTCTGGGATTATGTTACCTACCTGGTCACTATCGTCGCTCTAATAGTTACACTGCTTTGCTTCCAGGAAGACGGATTTAAAACTGCTTCAGATATAGGTGAGGAGCAAATAAATACCTTAAGATTTATTGTTGCCATTGCAACTGATTTATTTAAAAAAATCAAATATATTTTTTTTTGTAATTTCGTACTCTCTCGAAGAATGTACTTAGTAAATATTTGGACATTTTTGCGACTCCTATTAGCAGCAGAAAGAAGGGACGACAAAGGTCGACAGAGGTACCATGAAATGCGTCTATTCGGTTTGTACTTGCGAATTGTACGGTAACGTCAACATCTCTTTCTTAGTTAAAATCCTTAACTACGGTAAAGCACACCCAAGAGTTGGCACTTTGATACAAATTTTGGAAATCTGTAAACCATTTTTAAATCAATCACTTAAAGAAACAAGGTATTTCCTAATTATTGGAATTCATATGCCATTTATTGGCATACAGAGATATCCAGTTGCATCCAGCATTGTTTCCAACAATGTAATCTACGTCATTACTGGTGTTTTATCTTCAAACTGAAGTTTTACTGATATTTGTAAGAGTCACCCTAAGGGCGACTTTTACAAGTTCAAGTAAAACTTCAGATTGAAGATAAAACACCAGACTTGATGTATATTGTTTACCTGACAGATCAACAATGCAATGTAGGTTATATCTGGAGTTTTATCTTCAATCTGAAGTTTTACTTGAACTTGTAAAAGTCACCCTAAGTAGGTATCAATATTATCTAAGTTTTAAGATAGACTAATAGACTTGTTTATTTAGAATATATGAAGTTTTGTTAGGAGCTACAAAATAGTGTTAAGAATTGGAACTCCTCGAGATGATTCCAGGTTTCAAAATGGTTCCCAGGTGACCGTTATACACGGTCCGTGGCTCGTCGACGAAGGTGATTTATTACCTTGTCTACTGACTTTTAGTGGTACTTCAACGTTTAGGGGAATCCTTTGTTACTTCCAAATAATTCATCTACCCTGAGTTCGCAACAATTGGTGTCAGAAATGGAATTCCAGTGGGAACTTGAGGACCAAAAGTGATGAATTGTAAGTGAGTGCCTAACTACCGGATATTGCCACTGACTACTTAGCCAGTAGAAAACAATGGAGGATTAATTTGCCGCTCTGCTTACCCTTAAAAGAGCAAAAAGAAGAGCAGGATAGACGACATCATGATCAGGAGAGAGGAAACGGAATAACAAAAACTGCAAAGAGAAGAACAGAAAAGACGTTATTGAGAGGCAAAAAAAGATCAGGAAAGATGCCATCAAGAGCAAAAGGAAGAACAGGAGCTATATCATCGAGAATTAGTAGGTTATTTCGCGGCTAGAGAGCAAGAATTGGAAAATCGGATAATGGAAAAAATGTATGATGTTAACCGGGACCTAAAAGCTGCCAACCAGAAAGTTCACGAGCTGGAAAGAAAATTACAAGAACAATATATTGAGGAAGATGACGTGTCTACGGAGAATTTTAGCAGGTCCATTGACAAAAAGTGATTATAAGGGTACTACGGATTGGGAAATATATAAAACCAGTTTGTGTCAAAGCAGCTCAATTACTCCAGTCACTGTCGGCAGCAAGTCAAAGTAAATATGCAGCTCTGGTACGTGCTCTTTAGCTACGATTTCGATACAGCAAAAATCAATTGAATCGATGCAGAAATTTGAGGGGGGGACATAGACCGGCTTATTCACCTGAATTACCCTTCAGCCTCCGACTGTTTTAATAATGGTATTTATTTAGCGTAAAGCTATATACAAAAACTCATACAAAAAATAATAATAATAATAATAATAATAATCTTTATTTCGAAATTATGTACAGGTACCTAAAAAGAAATAACGTCAACATACATGATCATACACGATCAACTATAAATATAACTCTGATCCAGGAATTCGTTAAGAGTGTAAGGTTCTACATTCAAAAGAAATTTATAAAGTTGGTTCTTGAACTGCTTCGTTTGATCTATGATCTAAATTTTAGTTGGCAAATTATTATACAATTTTATGCAGTTGTAATATGCACCGTTTTCATAAAGGGCTAATCTATGTGTTTTCCTCTACATGATTCTCTTGACCTGAGCCCTAGTATAGTTTTCAATGCTCTTTTTTGACAAATAAAAACCCTTGTTATATCAGCACACTGTCCGTAAAATATGATGCCGTACCTCAGATGAGACTCAAAATTGGAGTGGTATATCATTTTCCTCGTTGTTTTGTTTAAATACTCTGATAAGATACGGAATGTATAACATACTCTTAATAATTTTGTAACTAGGTGTCTTACATGTTCTTTCCACGAAAGTGCATTATCCAGTACCATACCCAAGAACTTAGTCGTTTGATTTATGAACACATCAGAGATAAATTGATTGCTAAGGGCACATCCAAATTACTCCTATTCGTATGAAAAATTACCACGTTTGTTTTATTGTTGTTCATAACAAGCTTGTTTTTTGCGAACCACTGACTTGGTTGTTGCAAAATTTTCTTTCAATCTTTGAAAACTGACGATATGGAAGTACCCGTTAGGAGAAGGCTGGTATCATCTGCGTAGTTGGTAATTTGAAGTTTAATGTCACTTCCCAGAAGCTCAGTAATATCATTAATGTAGATTAAGAATAGCAGTGGGTCCAGTATACTCCCTTGTGGAACACCAACTGATGTTTCTATAATAAAGTCCGAAAAAACCTACCTATAATCGCCCCTACCTATAATCACCTGCTGAGTCCTACCTGTCAGATAATACTTTAACCAATCATTTGCAATCCCTCTTATACCACAGTTGTTTAACTTAATAGTCAAAATATTATGATTTAGTGTGTCATATGCTTTAGATAAGTCTAGAAATATTCCTATCGGTATTTCCTGTTTTTCTAGAGAGCATAATATTGAATTTATGAAACTGAAAATAGCCGTTTGGGTTGACCTTCCTCTTATAAAGCCATGCTGAAATTCATTCAAGAGATTGTTTTTCTGCAGGAAATCAATAAGCCTATTATACATTACATTTTCAAATAGTTTTGAAAAGCTAGTGAGTAAACTAATGGGCCGATAGTTCTCTAGGAGATGCTTGTCTCCACTTTTATATATGGGTATAATAATTGCTTGTTTTAGTTGTTTTGGGAACTTTGCGTACTTAAGAGAATTATTGATTATATGGACAATCGGTTTGACAATTGAGGTTATTATGCTTTTAAGTATGTTTGTGGATATACTATCGTGCCCAGTGCTATTCTTAGTTTTGAGATCGTTGACAACAGTTAATATTTCTTTATCGTCGACTAGCTCCAGGACAATGGTTTCTGGATTGGCAGTACTGATAGTTGAGAAAGGGATATTCTCCAGGCTATTCACCAATTTTATAGGGGCGTCTACCGTAAATTTATTAAATGCGTTTGATATTTCAATCTCTTTCTCTTTGTCCACCTCCAAATCACTTTTGTGTTTTTTTGCCTATTATTTCAGTTACAATATTCCAGCATGTTTTTGACATGTTATCAGATTTCTTGATTTTATTAGTAAAGCTACGGGTTTTTCGGTCTTTCAGTAGCGCTTCATATCCCTTTTTCTGAATCCTGTATCTCATCTTAAATACGGCGCATGGTCCCTCAAGATGTACAAATCGTCTAATGTGTTTTTACAATTAGCGACCTCATGGTCATTTAACATATATTTGGCTTTGTTATAATTTCTTATCGGAACCTTTTTTATAGGAAAACACAGATTATAGATGTTTGATATTATTGCAGAAAAGTTATCCCACTGTTCATCCACTAGATCCCTTTCCAGTGCAAGAACATTCCCAAAGCCTTGCTCCGCCAGTAATTGCTTAAATTTAACTATATTGCTATCGTTTATTAATCTAGTTTCTACGTGAGATTTATTGGATTTCATTTGTATTAAAGATGTTATCTTTTGTGCAGTGTGGTCAGAAATATGATATTCTAATATGTCTATCTCTAACTCACTTTGTACATTTGTAATGATGTATTATTTTAATTTCACAGGCACAACATTCCACGTGTCTTTCAACACTCAAACTATTTATGTCAACTCTAATAGTATGCGAAATAGAATCTCTGAGGAAGATCTCTGAACCACCATGCGCATTTTCTTGTTGCCTACAAAAACTAACTGCTAAATGGAATCCGTCTATTTGGTAATTCAGTAGCTGGGTGACGGTTTTCCAATGTTCCGTGATGCTCAATATTTGGCAGGTTTTGTGTTCTTGTAGCATGAATTCCAACTTTTCAATAGAATTTCCAATTGACCGGACATTTTGGTGTATTAAACAAATTGGCGATGTTGCGAAGGTAGATGCGGTATTCCTCCTGTTATTGTTTTTCCTTTCGGGTGGACTTATAAAAAATCTTTGTAATTTATATTATTCCTGTAGGATGTAAGCTTTCTTCTGAAAATAGGGCAATTGTTCTGATCTCTCGCAGAATGCTTTCGATCATGTAGCTTCATTTTAGTACAATTGGGGCAGTTTAGATCGGCAATGCATTCAGTCCCGTTGTGTTTGTCCCACTCTTCTTGATTGCAATATTTAGCGACATGACCGAATCCGCAACATTTAAAACACTGGGCTAGGTTTAGATGTTCTTGTACGTGTACTGTTAAAAGGTTGAATAGCACTTTTGCTCTTTTCAGAAACCATTTTGTAAT
This sequence comes from Taphrorychus bicolor, assembly GCA_951812265.1. Classification (NCBI taxonomy): domain Eukaryota; kingdom Metazoa; phylum Arthropoda; class Insecta; order Coleoptera; family Curculionidae; genus Taphrorychus; species Taphrorychus bicolor. The sequence continues at coordinate 7,982,711 of OX638303.1, read as the reverse complement.
TTTTGGTTCTGCTTGCAGTATCCAATTATCTTTCGTTGGGTTTCGACATTTTCTTTTGGCTACCACACGGATTTTGTCCTTGACACTGAATCCCAATTCCTCTACGATGTCGTAATTGAGTCTCTCCAATTCTTCCAGGAATGCTTCCTCAGTAAAACTGCAATCTTCCACTCCAGTAAGCATGAACATGGGGTGAGGTCTGTCTGCTTCTGTTGCAGTTAGATGATTTCTATCCGCTAACACTGATTCTAAATTGGTTTGTTGTTCTTTGTCAAAACTTTTGACTACAAGTGCACCAGTTTTTGTGTGTCGTATGTTTTTAAACCCTTTTCCAATGTCTAGACCGCCAATTTCATTTTTAAGTTTGATAAAAGCTTCCCGTGAATCTTTTATGTTATTATACCGTATAATAGTCTCATGCTTCTGCTTTGTATTTGGTGTTGTACAAGGTTGTTTTTCTTCTTGATATGGATTATTCTCTGTTGTCGGTTCACTGTAATCTTTTTGCCGTACGATCTCTGCAAAAGTTTTCTTGTATTGCGTTAACTCATCTCCATAATGAGTGGCTTCAACTTTTTTTTGTACTTGATGAGCCGTGTTGCTTTTCATGCTTTCGTACTCCAATTTGCCCAGTTTGAATACTAATAGAGTAAATTGCTGATAAATTTGCGAATTTGCTCTTCTAAGTTTAATTTGTTCTTCTTTAGAAATTATGAGCTTATCCTCTGCGGTTCTATCTTTTTCTAATATTGCTGATATATCATCCATTAGTAGGAAGAATTTCTGTATCATCTGTTCCGAACAAAGTGATGAGCTTACGTCATTTCTCTCAGTTACTTCACTATGTTGAGCAGAAGCGTGGTTTGCTGACGATGTTGAATTACGACTGTATTCTGGGGTTTGTTGTTCATTTGCTCGTTTTTTTATGTTAATTGAAGAGGGACTCTCCCGAGATCTATGTCTTTTGTTATTTACCTTTTGTTGGTTGCCTGCGAATTGAGTGTCCAATGAATCATCCTTTCCTACGTGTGTTGGCGATCTCGCGATGAGGGTTTTCGGTTGAAAACCGTCCTCATAGTGTAAATCTTGTTTATCTGAGAAATTATGTACCTTCCCTGGTATTGTCGAAGGATCTACTTCTATGTGCCTGATATTCACCTTATCTGTTTCGGCCCTGCGGCTAATCAGTTTGTTTACATTAACGTTCGATAAACCTAAGGAGTTTGCAGAATGACTTCTGTATTTTCTTCCTATTTGATGCATGTTTGGTTCTTCACTTTTTGGCTGTGGATTTTCATCACTACTTAGATCACTCATACGTGAAAGTGCGAAATTAATAATCCGAAAAACACCCGAGACAACGAACAATTCACGGAGCGATCACTCTCAAGTCCACACGTTGCTCGACCATGAATCCAAATTACATGTCGAATGGAGACCAAAACAAACAATGTAACATAAGAAATTACCTTAACAACTAAAAGTAGAATCAGGTAGAATAAAACTCGTAACTCTAAAGAAAAATAGGTAAAAGAAAATAAAAAATCTATTACACAACACTATAAAATCAACTTGACAACTTTAATAAAATTACAACCATATTTAAATTGCAAAAACAAAAAACTCAAATCTAAAACTAATAATTTAAAACTGTAAAATAAAAATTTAATATTTTTCACAATTTAAACAGAATCCAAGCCTTCAGTTAAAATGTAAAACTAGCTAAGATAAATTTTCTCAGCGCCCTTCTAAATGAATTTAAGTTATCACTGTTCTTAATATCAGTGGGCATCGTATTAAAATCATAAAAACCTTTACACAGAATAGAATTGTAGAGGCTAGAAGACTAGTTCTACACTTCTGGTTCAATATAAAATCGGAACAATTTCCCTAAAAGACTTTATCCGATCACATACAACAGTCCATGCCTTATCTTATAAACGAACACATGAAAAACATAAACCATATTTTTCTTCACAGGCAACATATTCAAAACACCCAGCATTGTTTCGACAGGGGTATACCTATTGCACTTCAATATATATCTCATTGCACGATTCTGTACCACCTGAATCTGGTCGATCTTGAACGCTGGCAAATTGTACAAGAAGGCCGAACAATATTCAAGGTGAGGTACAGCTATGCTGTTATATAATAAAAGCTTGGTGTGGATAGACAATTTATTCCCCATCCTGGAAATAAAACCCACCCTCTTTGCAAACTTTCTTGTTACGTAGTCTGCATGTGCGTAGAAGTTCAATTGGGAATCAAAAATAACTCCCAGATACTTGATTTCCGTTTCATGCAGGATTCTGTCATTATTAATATTTATGTTTATATTTTCCAAATTGATGCTTTTCAAACTGTGTTTTTTTCCCAAATAGACAGAATTTGGATTTCAAGGTGTTGACACATAGCTTGTTATTACACAACCAATTAAACAATTTCTCAAGATCACTATTTCTTCGGTCAGACTTCAACGGTGTTAATGGGCCTAAACTCATTATGTTGAGTAGTACGGGGTGTTCATTATAAAACTTCATCTAGCAGGCTTTGAAATTTTGACAGAAAAGGATGACATAATCAAAATAAATGGACTTTTGTTTCTCCATCCTTTTCTTTTGACATTTCACAGCCAACTTGATGAAGTTTTATAATGAACACCCCGTATTTGTTACCTCTGGAACAGGGACAACGGTAGACATCTTCTATTTCTCCGGAAATTCTCCGCTCGACAGAGACGTGTTCATTACATTCAACAAACGATCACAAGCCACACCACACACATCGCACAGGACCTCCCTAGAGATACCACTCACACCTCGTCCAACATTTTTCAAATCTTTTAATATACATTTGAAGGGTGTCAGGTGAAAACCAGGGATGTCCACGCGACCAAGTTTTGAGTAATAACCGTTTTTAGTTTAAAGTATAGATGGGCGAAGGGAAAATTCCCAAAAAACCTTTAAACCCAATTTAGGGCTTTTACCCGGGTTTTTTCCCATCTTTACTTGGAAGCACCCTGCAGTTTCAAGATTTAAGGTTAGATTTTAGATTAGAATTCAATAAATCCAGATTCTGGTTTGTTTTTTGATAAACTAAACGCTGGTCAATTGCTTATAAGCTTCAAGCTGCACAAGCCAACTAATTATTGCTTAATCGGTAGGAGTTAAGCATATTGAAAAAGTTAAATTTAGAGGTTATAATGGAATAAACCCGGAATTTTCCCGGATGTATACAGGGAATAAACCCTCAAAAATGAAAAAACCGGGTGAAAACCCATCTCTAGTTTAAAGTCGTCATAACTTGATTTTATTAAGAGGTAATACCCGTATTTTTGTTTAAAAAACATCTTATGTTATTGAAGAATCAATAAACAATGAATAATAAACTAAAACATAAAACTTCTGTCAAAAAACTGTATTTTATGGAGTAACGTCTGCCTTTTTTGCGTGAAAACGGGGACTGTCGTATGTATCTGTAACAAGGAAATAATGTGTTATCAACACTAGAGTTTGAGCATTTATTTTTGTACTGTCTCTTGCTTAAGTAGAAAGCATTTTCCAGTGTATTTTACTATTAGATAAAGACCAGGGACTGTCTGTGTAGCTGTAAAAGCGAAAAATAATCTTAGAATTTATTTATCATTTTTTCGCTTTTTTTTCTTACCTAAGAGATTTCTTGGGTGGTAAGCTTCTTCTTGAATGTACATTTTCTCAGTTTCTTTCTTGGACCAATTTCAGTTTGTTTGTTAGACATACGTACACGATTGACAGAATTTCCTGTACGTTTACGACCGCATGACGACGATTTTGCAGCATATGGAACAGAGGCACAAAGTTGTTTATCTTGTTCATGAGATGGGCCTGCACGATCTACATTAACAGATCTTCTTGTTAGTCTTCGACTTGACATTGTTTCATGATCTGGAATACTGGCACAAAGTTGGTCTACATGTTCCTGAGAGGAAGCAGCTTGATTAACAACTTTTCTTATTTGTTTTTCAGCATGTGGGAGACAGGCATAAAGTTGTTTTACTTCCTCACACTGGCAAAGTTTCAATAATGAGATGAGGTCTTTATGTTTTTTTGTATCTATAGGTATCAGTTCGAAATAAGATTGGGAAGGCAATTTAAACTCAAAACGTGTGCTGCTTGGGTTGAGTTTGGGGATAAGTTTATTACACTATTCTACAGAGAGGATGGGAGACTCTAACATCGCTTCATTGTAGGTGTCACGATGTGATATAAGTCGTACATACACATTAGTCGCCTTAAACTCTCTCATTTTTTGAATCGGGATTGGACACTTTTTTGCATATTTTGTGGAGAAAAACTCGGTCCACTTCTTAACATAACTTTGATCTACCGAAATTACAGTAAATGGCATTGGCTTTACTCTGTTAAAATAGTTTCTTCCCAATCTCTGGGAGATTCCATTCTCAATTTTGTATTAATCAGTCCCATGTTCTTATCGCATTCCAAGTACGAATGCCCACGAACCGGATACGTCAACTGTATAGTGTCAAAACGTCTTATAACGTTTACCATGTAGTGAGTAAAACGGGCAAAGGTTTAGTTTTTATTTTGTCCTCCTGCAGCAACGCAAAAAATATGCAAATTTTTTACTTCTGTAGGCAAAAAATTCATACAAAAATCGAAAAGAAAACAGCACACTTCATCAGCTCCTTTTTTTGCTATGTATTCAGGATACGTGTAAAAATATGATTGAGCGTTGGAAAGTATGTGAATATTAAAGGAGAATATGGAGAGTTGACATTTGTAGTACACATCATTGGTAGTTATATTCGGAAGAGAAATGTTTTTTTGATAGTCCATTGATATGGCTTCAAATTCTATGTCTCTTCGAGCTATATTGCGGGCGGTAGTTTTTCGATCATAAAAAGTTTGGGCTTTGCGCAAGTGAAGCTCTTTTTCAGCATTAAGCTTTGTAAATTCTGCGCCACTTATGAGATCCTTTTCAGCAGCTTTTGTTTTAACTGAAAACTGATCGCACTGACTGCAAGTATCGGATCTAGGATATCCAAATCAAATATTGAAATGATCCCGAAATATATTTCTATAGGACTGATAACATGCTTTTTGATTTGGGTAAAGATCTTTGAACATCATGTACATCTTTGTAATGTTAAGTTCTTCTGGGAGATATGACCTGTTTTTATTACTCTTTAAGCTGTAATGACTTTGCCTTGTCTTGAACGAAGCAATATGTGATTTAATACATTCCAAAGTATCACTTTTCATTTTTTTGTAATTTTTTCCTCCACGTTTATCTTTTGGAGCAAAACCAATCTTTTTTAAAGAACCCTGTAGGTACTCAAGTTTACTTTTGGAAATTCCGTGTACTACTTTGAAAAATCTCGCACATACTTTTTCTTCTTTAAAAATATTTTCTGTTCTAATTCTTACCCGAGACTTATAGCTACTATCATGATACTTCGCCAAGTGTTCTGGTGCCCTTGACCTTCTACGTTGAATTGTAGTTACTGACATCAGAGAGCACAAATAGGAATGTTGGTCATTGTTGGACTCCAGAGAATTAAAATAATTAAGAATAGCTTGTCTGTCACTTGGACTTACTTTTTCCGTACACTTGAGTCTTCTACATTCACAAAAAGTTCCAAATTCGGGCGATTGTAGACGTAACCTTTTAGCAACTTCATACATTCTGACTGACCGGTTTGTTACTAAAATTGCCAGCCATTTTTTTAAACAAACACCCTCAATGAGACAACATGTGGCACACCAAAACTTTGTCGCGTTTTTAATTAACACACTTTCTGACAATAATTTTGCGACTGTCACGTTCGGGTTGCCATGGTAATCAAAACATACGCTTGTATGTGTGGCCACCTTTTGAAACATATATAGTTTGTGGCCATCTACTAAGCAATTTTGGGATAAAATAAAATACATTTTTACACGAAAAACTACATATTTTTACAATTAACGCTATTCCGATCGCACAAAATAGCTATTTATGTAACCAGTTACGAAAAGTCCGATTTTGTGTAACGAATGAATGTTTGCGGGACGAGCGCAGCGAGTTCCCGCAATTTGAATGAGATACACAAAAAAGGTTTTTCGTCACGTGTTTCATACAAGATTTTTTCTAATTTTGACTACAAATACCTACTTAGAGAGAGAATTATTATTATTAAACTTCAATATTTACTTTTAAACCACTTTGTATCTACTTAATACCGTAAAACTATAGCAACGGTGTGCCACAGCCGAAACCTGCAACTGGTGGTGACACCAACTTTTCATCACTAGTTACGAAAGATTTTACTTTTCGTAACTAGTTACGAAAAGTAGGACGTTACGTCACTGTCATCAGTATTGAAAAGTGCCACTTTATATGTCAAAATTAGAAAAAATAGTATAAGTTTCTCGAACATTAAAGAGTTTACCGGTTTCCTCCAATATTGTCGCCGACCGGTAAACTATCGTTACTGTTCTTACTACTTAATTTACTATAATAGCTCTAATTGGACATTCCCGGTTTATTACATTTTCGGTTGGACAATCCCTGTTTCATCCGTATTAAACATTTTTTAATAACGTTGCAGAATGTGACACTACCCGTTTTCTCCTGATCTGCTTAAAGCATGAGTCAATACATACATTTCGCAAGCGGATGACATATTTAAGAAATTTTAGGTAAAAAATGGACATTCCCGGTTTTCTCCTGACACCCTTCATTTAATTTTAGCCATTAAAAAGTTTCAAATTTTGTGAACTTATCGAAGTTGTCGGAGGGTGCGATTGATCTCTCAGACGGGGCGGAACAATCAGGAATGCTCATTACATTAACATCTATGCTGCGTATAAAATATTCATTGAATGCCTGGGCAATTAAAGATTCCTGCGAAATAATTCTGTCTTCAAATCTAATTTTATGTGGTAATGGACTATTTGTTCCAGGCAATAATGGCTTCATTTTTTTACACATTTCACGTGGATTTTTCCGGTCGTGGATAGTATCGCTCTTTTTCGATTTTAATCTGTGCAACTATATAGTTGCGGACTCTTTTATACTCCCTCCAGACTTCATCATTTCTCTCATGAACTGCACGAACATACAGATTGTCCCTAATCCTCATATTTTCGCTAATGTCATCAGTTATCCAGGCCTTATTAACATACATTTTGTTCAATCACTCTTACTTGCCTAGGACACATATCATTTAAAACACAGTCAATGTTTTCTACAAAACTATCCGCCAAAACGTTCACATCTCCACTATTTCCATTCCAATTCACATCAAATAAGCGATTATGCAGCTCATTCACACTATAATTCATCATACATCTACCATGGACAAAGGACCTCAGACGTTTCAATCGGTCTTCGACCAGTGCAAACAGTAAGAACGCAATGATAACCGAACCTTGGCGTCAGATGTACACTGAGTGTGAGGTTCCTGTCGTTGGTACCTGGGAGAAACCTTTCATTTGCGAGTCAGATACTATTTTTTCTCCATAAAATGAAGGTTTAGACAGATGAAATTGTGAATCCCCCATGATCACATTAACACCCCCAAACTCACTCGCACTATCAAGATATCCCTTAAAAAAACTCAACAAATCGAGTATTTTCGGTCTGAGGTGGGTGATACAACACTGTAAACAGATATTTTACGTTAGATACGGACAGTTCAATAGACTACAACCATACATAATTTTCAACACATTGGACTGTTCTCACCCTATACTTAATTCCTAATCAGAGCCAAAACTCCCCCAGTTCTCTTATTGTCAGTAAAGCACTGCTCCAGTCTATAACCATCAATGCTCAATTCGGACGGCTCCACATCGGCAGACACATGAGTTTCTGACAAAAACACTAAGTAGGTCTCCATTCATTTACCAATACCATTATGTGATCCTTATTATTCAAAAACCCCTGACAGTTAAACTATACAAAGCACGAACTCAACTCTAAATGTAAGTTTAATTGCTATTGCAAAAATTTCCTCTTATAATTTCAATACGCTTATATGTCTCACAGTTTAGTTTATCCCACACAGTATGGTCGGTGCGTAAGCTCATATTATATTTTTTATTTGCCACAAAGCAGTTGATACATTTCGTCGAGTTATTTTTGCAGTTTTCCGCATCATGATCACCAGAACATTTAGCGCATGTAATTTTGTCCTTGCAGTCCGTTTGAATATAACCGTATTTATTGCAATTATAGCACCTTACTATACCGTACTCACTATAAACAATGCTCCTGCTCCAGCCCAAGTTCATCCTTTGATTGTTTACAAACAAGTTGTAGTGTTAGAGTCGGTTTCGAAGATTATGCTGAATCTACCATTTGCAATGTTTGTTCTTCTAAGTATTTTCAGCCTAAAGTCTGAGTCACTTACCACCAAGTCATTCTGCCTGATCACTCGATCACCAATATCCTGATCTGGAACCTTATGCTCGCTCCCATCCACCCCCACTGCCTTAATTCGATTGTCCCGAATCGAATAAATCGGTCGCCCAGCTTCATAATTTTCTCCAAGTTGACTCTGAATTTCGGATTGTACAGTTTTTATTTTTTTTTTCATTTTCACAGCTAGTATGAGTCCTCCATCTCTTGTCGCGCGCCCTATTGAAACTCCAATACCGAGTTCTTCTGGGTTAACTTCTTCTTGTAAATCCTTTTCAACCTGTTTTATATCCTTCTTTTGGCTCTTTTGTTTTACAACTAACACCTTAGTGTTATTAGTCTTTGATGCAGTTATTGCTGCGTATGTCTGCCCTGAGGTAGTGGCAAGTGTTTGACAATTGAGATCCTTTCAACTGTGCTATTTCCATCTTAAGAGATTTGTTTTCCTCCAACAGATGATCTACTTTCTGGTTCAGCTCGTTTGTTGTTCTCAGTAATGATATCAAAGTCTGGTTCATGTCTTCAAGCAAACTTTGGTCAATAAAATCTTCCACTCAACTCCTCTTCCTCAACATTGACCAGAAGCAGTTGGACACCGAAAGATTCATGACGGGTATTCGGGACAATGATGAATACCAGTTAAGTAGTAAGGTGAGGTAGTAGTCTTGTAAGGCTCAGGGATATCAGCGAGGCACTGATTCGGGGCCTTAGTTTCGAAGCGGTGCGTGTGTTTTCTAGTGCTTCCCCACGCGTAACAATGACAACTTGCGATCACGAGGAGGTTACATTTATGTCCAATTTACATAAAGAGATGAAAATTGTGCCAAAATACTACAAGCTATAGCGGAAAGAAAGCTCGATCACAAATAACACTTTTTATTATGTTATGATTTTAAATGTGGTTTTATGTTAAATGTGGTTTTATGGTTTTAAATGTGGCAAATTCAAGCATCCTCCAGGACCTAATACTAATTCCGATCAATATACGAGAGCAATTTACCGCGCCCGTTAAGACTCCCAGGATCGTTAAAGTCAATAATTCAAGAGAGAAGAGATATTCGAGATCATCATCAATACAGGAACAGACGTGACCATCGTAAGGCCAGATAAACTTGTAGGATATACCATACTATCACTGCCCGACCCCATTATTTTAAAATCAGTGACTGGATCCCAATAGTCGGAGAGGCTGATTTACCAGTTACCAGTTACCATCATGATTGAAGAAAGACTTGAGGTTCAGCTAATATGTTAGTTGCCAAGATCAAGGACTAATTTATATTGGGAAAGGATTTCATCAGGAATCCATTCCTATGATGATAATCGAGATATTCTCACATTTGGAAATGAGGAATTTGCAATAACGAATGGAAATGTGGCAACGAGCGTACGGCTACTGGTGGCCGGAGATGTTAAGTTTCTCCTAATTCAGAACAGATTATAACTTGTAACGCTGTTGGACTTGTAAAACCTACCTTGGATTTGATAATTATGGTAGGACGAAATTTGACCAACACGAAGAAGGTGATGGCAGTTCGAGTGGCAAATATTGGAGAAAGGACCATTATGCTCAAAGGAGGAACAGTTGTTGCCAATTATGAGCCCATGCAATGGGTATCCAAGTATGTCGGAGCTGAAACCAAAAAGAAAATATCTAACCAAGTTTCTCCATAAATTGTTGATGCTTTCAAACACATTGGAGTCAGCTCTCAAAGGTACAAGAATTTGAGAATCGAATAATGGAGAAAGTGGATGATGTTAACTGGGACTGGTTAAAAGTTAAAATTCCAAAAAACGACATATTGGGGATGACGACTGGTCTATGGAGAGTTTTAACACGTCCATCGCCAAAATTAGCCCACTGATTATGACGGTACTAGGATTGGAAAATCTATGAAGGCAACGACACTTAAACTGAATGAGTTGCCCATAAGATTAACCCGAGAGAAAGTTGGCCAATACGTCAATATCCATGACGAAGGGCGTCATAGAAGGGTTTGTTTCCAGGAAGTTAATGCGGTGTGGCCGTACAATCCGCAACGAAAGGTGGGAAAGTCGCCCAAATTTAGCCAAAATTGGGCATGCGACTACACAGTTATAAAGAAGATTGACGACGTTACCTACAGTATCCAGCAGACCCCCGGGGCAAGGATGAAGATGTTCATTTGGATCGATTGACTAATACTACGGGGCGAACAGCCTTAACAGAAGGGCAGTACTAAAAATTGGCGAGCTTCGAGATTGTTCCCGCGTGACGTTGTTTGTTCAATAAATAAACAGTGTTTTTGATTAATTAATTTAATTAAAGACAATTATACTGGTTATGCACAATATGCTAACCCCGAATTCCCAACAATAGGCAGGTTACTTCATAATTCCCTATAATTTAACACTATTGAATATGTTTAGCAATAGCATTTAAAAAACCAAAAGTTAAACGGTTAAGTACCTACCAACTCATTGACTAAAATTATAAGATTCTAAATAAACTGCTCGTCAAAATAGTCGGAACGGCCAATTTTTTGCTCATTTTTGAAAGGTTGTATCTCAGAGACGCTTTCACCGATCTCAATGAAGTGACATGTTTCTAAAAGCCCATTTCTTTTAGAATCACAAAAGACACCTGGTTTGTGATAAACCTTTTTGGTGAGAACTATACAGGGTGGATTAAAATGTCGTGTAAAAAGTACTAAACTTTAACCCACTGCATTTGGTTGCTAGAGTTATTACAAAACTTTCCCTACAATGGCATTTAGAGATCCTGATGAATATCTCGGGACGTGTTTGGCCGATTTTTGATTTTTGATCTGTGAAAGAAGTTACAGGGGTTTGTTTTTGGAAAAAGTCCGTATTTTGTCCAAAAATCAGCCGAAATCACTAACTTTTATGTCTATAGAACGGATTTTTTATTAACACTCAGGGAAATCTAGCCTAAACTGATATAAAGTTAACCTGCTTTTCAAGAAAAAATATGAATTTACAATCATACAGGGTGAAACAGAGGTCAATGCAAAATTCTTAAACTTAGCGGCTTTCTTACTTGCCCCCTGATGTTAAGAGTTACCTTAGAACTTGCGTGAGAGCGCGACATTGAGAGGTCCTAGTTCATATCTCGGGACGTGTATGGCGGATTTTTCATTTCTGTTCTACAAAAAAACTTACCGGGGTTTGTTATAAACTTCGTATTTTATCCAACAAACTGCCAAAATCACAAATTTTATGTCTACAGAACTGAATTTTACTCAGACTTAGAAAAACATAGCCTAAACTAACATAAAGTTAACCTGTTTTTCAACAAAAATATGAATTTACAATCATACAGGGTGAAACAAAGAGCAATGCAAAATTCTTAAACCTTAGGGACATTCTTACTCACCCCCTAATGTTAAGAGTCACATTGGAACTTGAATTATGATAACATTGGGAGGCACTAATTTATATTTCGGGACATGTTTGGCGAGTTTTTAATTTTTGTTCTACGAAAAAAGTTACAGGGGATTGTTAATAAGGTCGTATCTTATCCACAAAAACTGCCAAAATTACTAACTTTTACGACTATTGAACTGTCTTTTTTATTAACATTTAGGGGAAAATCTAGCCTAAACTAACATAAAGTTGATCTATCTTTTAAGAAAAAATCATGAATCTCCAATCATACAGGGTGTATCAAGGAGCAATGCAAAACTCGTAAACTTTAGCGACATTTTTACTCGCCCCCTGATGTTAAGAGTCACTTTAGAACTTGCATTATGATAACGTCGAGAGGTCCTGAGTCATATCTTGGGACATGTTTGGCGGGTTTTTCATTTTTGTTTTACGAACAATTTTACAGGGGTTTGTTAAGAAGTTCGAATTTTATCCAACAAACTGCCAAAATCACTAACTTTTACGTCTAGATAACTGATTTTTTATTAAGACGTAGGAAAATCTAGTCTATGCAAACATAAACTTAATCTGTTTTTCAAGAAAAAATTTAAATCTACAATCATACAGGGTGAAACAAAGGAAAATGGTAAATTATTAAACTTGAACGGCTTTCTTACTGGCCCCTTGATGTTAAGCGTCACTTTAGAACGTGCATTATGATAACGTCGAGGAATTCTCAGTCATATCTCGGGACATGTTTGGCAGGTTTTTGATTTTTGTTTTACGAAAAAATTTACAGGAGTTTGTTAAAAAGTTCGAATTTTATCCAACGAACTGTCAAAATCACTAACTTTTACGTCTAGATAACTGATTTTTTATTAACACGTAGGAAAATCTAGTTTACGCAAACATAAACTTAATCTCTTTTTCAAGAAAAAATATGAATCTACAATCATACAGGGTGAAACAAAGGGCAATGCAAAATTCTTACAACTTTAGCGATATTCTTACTCGCCCCCTGACGTTAAGAGTCATTTTAGAACTTGCATTATGATTACATTTAGAGGACCTGATTTATATCTCGGGACATGTTTGGTGGGTGAAATAACTGCCAAAGTCACTAACTTTCACGTTTATAAAACTGACTTTTTATTAACACATGAAAATTTAGCCTAAACTAACATAAAGTTAATGTTTTTCAAGAAAAAATATGAATCTACAATCATACATTGCATTATGATAACATTTATAGGCCCTGATTTATAGCTTAGGACGTATTTGCCGGTTTTTGCGTTTTTTACGAAGAAAATACAGGTTGTTTCAAAAAGTCTATTTGGTAAACAAAACCGTTTAAATAACCAAGTTTATATATTGATAAGGCTGGTTTTCTATTACCCTTTTGAAAAACTAAGCCTAACAACTAACTAAAAACAAACATGTAGGTATTCCAAGAAAAAATACTATAGTTTATACGGAGAATTGTGGTATTACTAGCGGACAATTCAAAACAGCAACTTGATGTCTCATTTTATTTTAATATCGCGAAGGCCCACTTCGTACTCGCACCAGTTCGGCTGTCCTTCTAGGCATACTGTCCACCAAGCTTCTGATGAAGTCTTGGGGAATAGCCTCCCATTCTTCCCTAACCGCAGTCGCTAAGTCATCCAAATTTTTAAATTCTTGTTCTTATTTTTTTCTGTTTCATACTCAGTTTCAGTTTCATTCTACTCCATACGTGCTCTATGACATTCATATCGGGCGACCTAGCAGGCCAATTCATTCCCTCTATGCCATTTTCTCTCAGAACTTCTTGGACAATTCGTGCTCTGTGAGGACGCTTATTATCATCTATCAGAATATAGTTGTCCCCAAAGTTCTGAGCAAATGGCACAACAATTTCATTTACACACATATCTCGATATCTAATTGCATTCATAGTTTCTCCAATCAAAATAACCAAGTCACTCTTTCCGTCCCTTATTACACCACCCCATACAGTCACACTTCCACCACAAAATGGCACTTTGCTCACCATATTCTCTTCAATAAATCTTTCATTCTTTCCTCTCCACACTAAAATTCACCCATGTGATGCATACAATGAAAACCGACATTCACCAGAAAACATGCAACAACTCCATTCGGCTACTCCCCAGTTCAAATGCTCTTGAGCCCAAACTCTTCGAAAAGCTCGGTGGACAGGTTGAAGAAATGGACAGATGGCACGTCTTCTGGCGTTCAGACCTCGCTCATGCAGGCGTCTTCTAATAGTGCTAGTTGAAGCTCTTGAGCCGGTAGTAGCCTTAGCTTGTGTGGCATTTAACTGTCTTCTTCTTCTGACGGATAGGTTTATTAAAATGTCCTCCCTGCGAGTAGTGCATCTTTTTCTTCCACAATGTCCAGCCTTTAGATAATTGGGAGCACCATAATTTTGGCTTCTTTTTATTGTCCTATAAACTGTGGATTTTGATGTCCCTACTAGGTCCGCTATGTTAGCTACACTTAGCCCTCGTAAGTGCAACCTGTTTAAGATTGCTCGTTATTTTTGTAAAATTGTTAACCTAAAAAGAACAAACTTACCGCATAATGTTCTGTAGTTCATTTTGGCTTAACATTGGCATTTCTATATGAATGAGAATTAAATAAATTTAAGTAAAACCTTCAGCTTTATACTTGTAATTAGATGACAGACATCGGCTTCAGATTATTTACTTAGTTTCCATAGCAACCCATATTTTGTTTTTCTAAGGTTGTTCGATATCGGAGACCTAGTACTGAAACATCACCTCTAAAGACGTGGAAGTAAGATATTTTAACAGTTTGGTGGATAAAATAGGGACTTTTTAAGAAAATCCTGTAACTTTGTTCGTAGAATTGTTATGCAGAAGCAGGGGTCAGACCACCAGTGCATTTAATTAAATACGATCTGGTAGATAATAATAAATAGCTCTCAATACGAGAACCTGCCTATAGTGCCTTGCATCTCGTCGGTTGATTGACAAATTAGTGACCACCATACCCTTTTTTGTTCGTAGAACAAAATTAAAAAACCCGCCAAAAGTGTCCCGAGATATGAATCAGGACCTCTCAATGTTATCATATTTCATGTTCTAAAGTGACTCTTAATATCAAGGCGCAAGTAAGAAACCCGTTCAAGTTTAAGAATTTTGCATCTTCCTTTGTTTCACCCTGTATGATTGTAGATTCATATTTTGTCTTAAAAACACACTAATTTTATGTTAGTTTAGGTTAGGTTTTCCTAAGTGTTAATAAAAAATCAGTTATGTAGACGTAAAAGTTAGTGACTTTGGCAGTTTGTTAGATAAAATACGAGCTTTTTAACAAACCCCTGTAACTTTTTTCGTAGAACAAAAATCAAAAACTCGCCAAACATGTCCCGAGATATGAATCATTAAGGGGCGAGTAAGAGTATCGCTAAAGATGAATAATTTTGTATTGCCCTTTGTTTCTCCCTGTATGATTGTAGATTCATGTTCGTGATTTTGGCAGTTTGTTGGAAAAAATACGAACTTTATAACAAACTCCTGTTACATTTTTCGTGGAACAAAAATTAAAAACCCGCCAAAGATCTCCCGAAATGTGAATCAGTGCCTCTCACAGTTATCATAATGGAAGTTCTAAAGTGACTCTTAACATCAGGGGGCGAGTAAGAATGTCGCTAAAGTTTACGAGTTTTGCATTGCTCTTTGATTCACCCTGTATGATTGTAGATTCATGATTTTTTCTTAAAAGACAGATCAACTTTATGTTAGTTTAGGCTAGATTTTCCCCTAAATGTTAATAAAAAAATCAGTTCAATAGTCGTAAAAGTTACTGATTTTGGCAGTTTGTTGGATAAGATACGAAAAAAAAACAAACCCCTGTAGCCTTTTTCGTAGATCAAAAATTAAAAAACCCACCAAACATGTCCCGAGATATAAATCAGGTCCTCTAAATGTAATCATAATGCAAGTTCTAAAATGACTCTTAACGTCAGGGGGCGAGTAAGAATATCGCTAAAGTTGTAAGAATTTTGCATTGCCCTTTGTTTCACCCTGTATGATTGTAGATTCATATTTTTTCTTGAAAAAGAGATTAAGTTTATGTTTGCGTAAACTAGATTTTCCTACGTGTTACTAAAAAATCAGTTATTAGACGTAAAAGTTAGTTATTTTGGCAGTTTGTTGGATAAAATTCGAACTTTTTAACAAACCCCTGTAAAATTGTTCGTAAAACAAAAATGAAAAACCCGCCAAACATGTCCCAAGATATGACTCAGGACCTCTCGACGTTATTATAATGCAAGTTCTAAAGTGACTCTTAACATCAGGGGGCGAGTAAAAATGTCGCTAAAGTTTACGAGTTTTGTATTGTTCTTTGTTTCACCCTGTATGATTGCAGATTCATATTTTTTCTTAAAAGACAGATCAACTTTCTGTTAGTTTAGGCTAGATTTTCCCCTAAATGTTAATAAAAAAGACAGTTCAATAGTCGTAAAAGTTAGTGATTTTGGCAGTTTTTTGGATAAGATACGAACTTATTAACAATCCCCTGTAACTTTTTTCGTAGAACAAAAATTAAAAACTCGCCAAACATGTTCCGAAATATAAATCAGTGCCTCCCAATGTTATCATAATTCAAGTTCTAATGTGACTCTTAACATTAGGGGGTGAGTAAGAATGTCCCTAAGGTTTAAGAATTTTGCATTGCTCTTTGCTTCACCCTGTATGATTGTAAATTCATATTTTTTGTTGAAAAACAGGTTAACTTTATGTTAGTTTAGGCTATGTTTTTCTTAGTAAAAAGTCTTAGTAAAATTCAGTTCTGTAGACATAAAATTTGTGATTTTGGCAGTTTGTTGGATAAAATACGAACTTTATAACAAACCCCGGTAAGTTTTTTCGTAGAACAGAAATGAAAAATCCGCCAAACACGTCCCGAGATATAAACTAGGACCTCTCGATGTTATAAAAATGCGAGTTCTAAGTAACTCTTAACATCAGGAGGCAAGTAAGAAAGCCGCTAAGTTTAAAAATTTTGCATTGACCTTTGTTTCCCCCTGTATGATTGTAAATTCATATTTCTTCTTGAATAGCAGGTTAACTTTATATCAGGTTAGGCTAGATTTCCCTGAGTGTTAATAAAAAATCCGTTCTATAGACATAAAAGTTAGTGATTTCGGCAGATTTTTGGACAAAATACGGACTTTTTAACAAACCCCTGTAACTTCTTTCACAGATCAAAAATCAAAAATCGGCCAAACATGTCCCGAGATATTCATCAGGATCTCTAAATGCAATTGTAGGGAAAGTTTTGTAATAACTCTAGCAACCAAATGCAGTGGGTTAAAGTTTAGTACTTTTTACACGACATTTTAATCCACCCTGTATAATTCTCACCAAAAATGTTTATCACAAACCAGGTGTCTTTTGTGATTCTACAAGAAATGGGCTTTTAGAATCATGTCACTTCATTGAGATCGGTGAAAGCGTCTCTAAGATACAACCTTTCAAAAATGAGCATAAAATTAACCGTTCCGACTATTTTGACGAGCAGTTTTTATAAATTAAATATCGATGAAAAAGATTAAAAACAATTCAATTTCCCTTGGAGGTCGAAGCCTTACAAGAATCATTTTCTTTAAAAATCCTTTGTAGTTTTGGTGGGCACATTTAATGCCAGCATTTATTAGATTAATGTTAGGTGTGCATGCAAACATAAAAAAAATCTTTGGCACAAATTTGTTATTCTTTGGCTGATCTATTTCAATCTCTGGTCTAACGGCTTCTATTTTCTTATTAATCAAGATAGCTTGCGCTACTAGCTGCGCTACTAGGTTCTTTTCTTTTTTTTTACTTCTCCTTGTTCCTTTCTTCAAGTTTATTTCTTATTTCACCACTTTTAGGTGCTAACACATAATCTATATTTTTGTTGACTAGTGAAGATTTATGAGATATTGTGTCTCTTAGACGACTAAAATGTTCTATTTTCATCATTGTGCCATTGTAAAAGTTGCCAAGTTGAATGATAATACACTGCTGGACAATAGTTTGGAATAAGGCAAATTTTTAAGGTTTTTTGGAAAGCATATATCTTCTAGACGATGTGGAATATCAAGATGAATTTTTCAGGTTTTTTTGAAAATGCCATTGATAGGAACTGGTCTTAATACCAGTTTTTCATTGTGTTCACAAAAGGCATATATAGGGTGTAAACTCAGCTCTTCACAAAAAATCAAAGTTTCTTTCTTACCGAAGATTTAGAAAAACCAAAATTGATTTGTAATTTCTATTCTAGGTTCGACTAATGGAAAAATACATATTCGAATGATTTTTGATACCTCGCTTATTTTTGAATACACGAGGTTTTTATTAAAATTAGCACAACATTTTGAAAATATACATCTTACTTTAATATGATTAGTATTACCATATATTATGGACCTACAGGAACTGTAATGTTATGTGATGTTACCAAAAAATTAGAAATTATAAAAATTCTTAAATTTTGTAATCTACTATAGGCGAAGATGACACTCTACCTAAAAATTTTCAAGATGGTGGTTACACTGCCGGTTATACCGGAAACAGATAACAACTTCCTTAATTTTAATGGAATATCCTGTATATTGTTGCATTTTTGGATTTTCTTTAAAATACTAAGATTTTTTTCATATATTGTACCCTATGCTGAAATTACGTACATATAACACGCAAATCCTTACAAAACGTTTAAATAACCTGCATAGTAACAATGAGGTATATTTATTATGGCATTATTCTAGTTCGGTATGCCAAACAGATGCCGTGAAATTTCTAATTAAAGAGGAGGGCCTAATCGATATTAGATTTGTGAAAATTTGCGTATGCCAATAGTCACCCTATGAAAAATTATTGTTGAGATAATTTTGTAAGTGTTCCTTATACAGTTTAAAAATTTCATAAGGGTCATTCGTTTCAAAGTAATGCAAAAAGTATCATTTGTTAAACGTTAATGTGCCGAAAACGATCAGAATTAGCATAGGGTATGTTCTATGAATATAATCTTATAGTTTTAAGGAGAATCTAAAAATGCAACAATATACAGAATAACTCGTTTAAAATACAGAAGTTGCCACCTATTTCCGGTATAACAGGAAGTGCCAATATCTTGAAATTTTGTAGGTCCTAACCACAATATCTTCAGATTATTATAACTTCTAATTTTTCGGTAACATGCAGTTCTTGAAGGATCACCCTGTTGTTAATACTAATCTTATTAAAAAAATTAAAAAGACCATTTTGTGGTATTTGTCCAAGTTTTCCCTAGACAGTTTCAAAAGTTCAAAATTATTACTCGTGTTAATGATACAGCGTAGAGCAGGCAGTTTATTAAAATTCACAGATTTTTCGCGAGACACGTTTATGAAAAACACATTGCAGCCACCCTGTATAAGCAGTTACAATTCTGAATAGGAAGACAGTTACCTGCATTGCTCTAAAAAAGTAAGAGGTACATTTTCAAAATGTTGTGCTAATTTTAATAAAAACCTCGTATATTCAAAAATAAGCGAGATGTCAAAAATCGGCCGAAAATGTATTTTACCATCAGTCGATAGATTACCCTAGAATAGAAATTCCAAATCTATTTTCGTTTTTCTAAATCTTCGGTAAGAAAGAAATTTGGATTTTTTGTGAAGGGCTGAATTTACACCCTGTATATGCCTTTCATAAGAACAATATAAAACTGGTATTAAGACCAGTTACTATCAATAACATTTCCAAAAAACCTGAAATTCATTTTGATACTCCACATAGTCTAGAAGATATCTGCTTTCAAAATATCTTTACAATTTGCATTATTCCAACCTATTGTCCAGCAGTGACATTTACATGAATACTTTATTTAATTGTCAGTATTTTTTTCAAAAAAAGACTTTATGCAGAATTATTTATTAATAATATTAAAAAATTGAAAAATTCGTAGCAAGCCACCAAAGACCGTTTGTAATAGTTTGGAATAATTGAAATTAGCTTAGGCAAACAATGAAACAATGGTGTCTTACGTCATTGTTACAATAAGACGTTATACAGTAAACACAGACCATTGAAAATATCGTACGCTAATAGTTTCATAAATTATTGCGATTTTTAAGCTTTCCTCGTATAAAAGATTTTTGCATGCGTTCATGGAACTATTAGTAACTTATAAAAGTATTGAATTATTGAACCACATTTATGCTTCAGAGTAGCTAGTTCAGGCGCTACTTGACCCTACTAACTATTAGGTCGTTCTTCATTGGTAGACGTCGTTAAAAAGACGCCGCTGAAACAATGGCGCATCTGCCCTCGAGCGGCCACTAAAGATGCTAACTTTAAGTCATTGTTCCACGCGATATGATGTTTTACTAGATTTTTTCCCACTCGCTCTGGAGTTTTGGGTATCTCTACAAAATCTGTTATGTCTTTCTTTTCTACGTTCTCATTTTCTCTATAATTCTAAATATGTATATTTCCTTTCGTCATTGATCAGTTTTTCTCACGTTCTCTTTTATAAACGTTTTGGTCATATGAGGCTTCAACTTCACTAAAATTTTCTGATGTAACTTTCTTTCTTTGTGGAATCTTACCCCATTCAATTTATCTTTTCTTTCATTTCGCTTCATATCCTCTTTTTAAATTCGATTTTCAAAGATATTAATTTCTGCCTGTTCCTTTCTCGGATTCATGTTAGATGTAGTGTTAAATCCAAAATATTTTTAGAGAAAATTGGATTACATCTACTATCACCAACTAAGCTCAACGTTCTATGAGGAGAAACTTAAAAAATCAATGATCATCTTTCCGTATGGCGAACGAGGATGTTCAAATTTGGGATTCGGTTCTTAATTTTGATTTTAAGCATATTTTTTGAATGGCATTTCTGCAACTAGAAAGCTAAAACAAATAAAAAATTTGATAACAGTTGAAAAATTGTGGTAGGCCAGGTTTCTGAAGTTTGGCGAATATAATGGCAAAGTTTTTGATTCTAAGGAACTCTTCTTAACGACTTCCTGTGGTATATCTCCCCTGATTTTTCAAAACTTAAATTCTGTTAGAAACTACACCCCAAAATACAAAATTTGAACTTTAGTAATTTTATACTTTTACAAGATTCGTTGCACCTATGCGGGGACACATTATGCCCAATGATATATTTGCGCTTTGTGTCTCATACGGAAATTACTACAGAACAAGTGATCTAACAAGAAAAAACACAAGAAGTTATTAAATGTAATACAATAATTAAATTAACGACTTAAGATAAAATATGCAACATTTTTGTCTGTGAATGTATATTCAAATAGTGAAACATGATATTTTTTTTTCAGGTCGTCTATTCTTAATCTTCGTATATTTTGGATGGTGTATGCTGCCAATGATATACCTTTCTGGATTCTTATTCGATATTCCTTCGACTGGATTTACGAGAATGGTGTTCTTCAGTATTTTTACGGGTAAGAACTTGTGCATGCAAGCTGTGGCACATTTTAGTTACGACAAATATCGTCAATAAACGTCGTAGAAATCAAGGAAGAATTCAAATAATAATGTTAGTAGGAGAGTGTTAGGGACATAAATTGAACACAATTTTTGAATGTTGTATATAGAGCATATTGGTTTAAAAGCAGCTACTTTGCTGCCAACTAATATCCTGATAAATTACTCTGTATATTTAAAAAGTCTTTGACTTATTTTCCTGATACCTCCCTTCAGTGTTTTCGTACAAACTTTTTATGAGTTTTTTGTACAAGTTTGGTTAATTTGCTGTAAGTAACAACTTAAAACGGTATTTATTTTTACACTTCCTTATTTTACTACACTGCTAACGGAAAAGATCGAAAAAGCAAAATATTTCTTCATTTTTTCAGGCCTGTATCGCGGAAACGCCTTAATCGAAATTTGTAACTTAGAAAGTTTGAAAGATTGTTTCTTCTCATCCATTTCCAACTGTAATTCAGAAAGTGTCAAGTGTAATTCAGAAAGCAACAAGTGTAATTCGGAAACCGTCAAGTGTAATTCAGAAAGCAGTATAATGAGGAATTATTAACATAACTCTGAAGCTAAGAATTTTAAGTACATGTGGAACAATAACAGATTATTTGGTTTACTACTTGACGCAGAAGTTTAAAAAGTAATATGAAAAACCACTGTTGATAAAATTCGGACTCCAACACCAAGATCCCCCATATTTAGGACGGAAAGCACTGTAAAATTATTGCGTTTTAACCCACTGCATTTGGTAGCTAGAATTTCAGAATATTTGTTATTATGACATTTAATGGGTTTAGGTAATATCTAGTGACATGTTTGAAGGTTATTATTTTTTTAGCCTACAAAAAAACTACCGGGGTTTTCCAAAAAGTTTGCATTATCTTATAAGTTACCTACCCTGCATAGCGAGAAGACCTCTGCCGATTATAATGAGATAAATTATCTCTAAAATATAATTGTCTATATAAAGAGGGACTTAGATTTAAGGTTAAATAATTTTTATTTCAAGTTGTACAAGGGTGGCAAAACAGTCTAATAAAAAACTAATTAATATTTTGGTAACTATGACGTCATGACGGGTGCTCTTACTTTAAGACTTTTAGATAACTCGTAAATCTTTGTGGCGAAAAGTTAATTTTTACTACTTACTTTTGGGTGAAGTCTTCACTTTTTTTTGGGCGATTCTGATTTCTCTGATTGAATTCGATTTCCAAAAACGAACGAATCGCCCAAAAAAGTGGACGAGACTTCATCCAAAAGTAAGTAGTAAAAAATTTAAGACTTTTATTGTAATGACATTTAAGAGCTTTGGTCCGTATCTCGGGACGTTTTAGTCGTTTTTTTGTTTTCTGATCTATGTTAGAATGTTATTTTTATATTCGCTGAATAAAAAATTATGCTTGAACTACTCGTTCTATTCTAAACTCAAAGTCAATCACAAATCTCCTAAATTTTTTAGTATAAAGCACCGCTTTGGAGTATAAAAAGTCAAAACCGTTTTAATGCACGTATTCTTATGCATACTTACTTCGGTATATATACTCGGTTCAACGAGGGTTAAATATCACGTCACAAATTGTGATGTCATACAAAAAACACGTCTGTCTCTGATAAAATGTCAAGTTATGTTTGTAGACACGGGCAGGGTAACAGTTTAGCCTTTTGTGCAAATATTCCAAAGTTTTCCCATTTGGGGTATTAATTCAGAAGGAATATCCGCAGTAGCTTTACCATAGACTCCTGCTATGATTCACCCCGCCATGGATGGACAAAATCGACCCAAGATATTCTGAGTATTTTTGTGTGCTTACTATACCTAGTAGTGCTCGCAACTTGCGTTGTAAAACCAATAAGCAGAAAAGCTTTTCGGCGGTCGCCAAACATATTTTTCCTTTTTTCGTTTGAATGCACCCTTTTCTGCGGAATAGTTCAATATCTGTCCGCATGAATTCCTGATTCCTGAAAATGTGGACGCATAAGCTGAAGGTGCTGGTATCGTTTAACGTAGTTGACCTTGTCGCTTGTTCGGTCTTGCTCAGGAATAGCTGTTAACTCTTGCCCAATTAGGAAATGTGCTAGTGTGAGCGCACTTAAGTCATTAGGATCGGATGACATAGGAATTAAAGGTCTCGAATTCAGGATTGCCTCGATTGAAGTTGTTAATAAATAGAATTCCTCATAACTCAAATTGATACCAGTTAAAACCCGTTTCAAATGATGTTTACAGGATTTAACTGCTGCCTCATGAAGTCCGCCAAAATGAGGCGACTTTGCCGGTATGAAATGCCATTTTATATTTGAATGCGTCGCTTAATTTTGAATGTTATCAGAATTGAGCAGCCTTTGCACTGAAATAAGTTCATTAATGCAGCCTACGAAATTGGTTGCATTATCACTATAAATATCTGAACACAAACCCCTTCTCGATACGAATCCTTTTAACAGGCTCAGAAAACCATTGCTAGTCATGCTTTGATCAGTAATAACCTCAATATGAACCGCCCGAGTAGCTTGGCATACAAAAATACAAATGTAGCCCTTCACTAGTTTATTCCACCGAGTTTTACCATCCTTCAAATCAAAAGGCCCAGCGTATCCACTGCAACCGACAAAAAAGGACGAGAAAACGTGACTCGGGAATGAGGTAATTCGCCCATCCTTGGACACATAGAAATTTGTGGATTAGCTCTGAAACAGTTTTTCGATACAGACACATTTTCTGATACATGACTTCACCACTTGCTTACCATTGAACGGCCAATACCTTTGTCGGACAAAAGACAACGTTCCATGTAATCCAGAATGAAGGGAACGCTTATGTTTTTCAATTTGCTTTTAGAAGACACGCGCTGTCCATCTTGAATCTCTTGATATTCTGCAAAAAATGCTTGCGACTGCACTACCCTTACTAAAACCATCTCACTATGTTGAACTTCACTAGAACTCAGTTTGCCTACTGCTCTCAATTCTACAGATAACTTGCTGATTTGTGCTAATCTTAAGCAGTAAGCTGCTACACGTATTAGCTTGTTAACGCACGAAAACCTTTCAAATAACTCTTTATCTAAAATTTGACTAGCTAAAGTCACCTTTGGTGTGGGCTTCAGTTCAGGTGTGTCTGAGGACCACGAAAAATTACGAATATTGGAGTTCTTTCGCCATTTACTTGAATCAATCAAGAAATCAGGAACATGCAGCCATAGAGATGAGCCAATTAGAGCTTTTAAAGCCATACCGCGAGAAATAATATCTGCTGGATTTTCTTTAGTTGGAATATGATTCCAATTTTCGACTTTCGTGAGACCTTGTATCTCAGCCACACGGTTGGCCACGAATGTTTTCCAAGTTCTTGGTTCCCAAACAGCCAAGACAAAACAATGGTGGAATCAGTCCACATAAAAGTATCGTCCACCTTGAAGTTTAAAGCCTTTATACATTTTGATAATAACTTTGCCAAAAGTAGAGCTCCCAAAAGTTCTAATCGGGGCAGTGAAAGAGATTTTCAAGGACTGACTCAAGACTTAGCGCACAATAAGTGACAATCGACATTGCCATCCATATCCACAAATCGTACATATACACAACCAGCATAAGCCCTTTCACTTGCATCGGAAAAGCCGTGCATTTCTATTGAACTTGAACAGTTTACACGGACATGACGTGGAATATTCATCACACCTACTTGTGCTATTTCACTCTTTAACTCCATCCATTGTGAATAAAGGTAACTAGGAACACTCTCGTCCCAATCGATTCTCAACTGCCAGAGCTTTTGAATTATAAGTTTTGCTCGTATAGTCAATGGCCCCGCGATACCCAGAGGATCTAAAATTTTTGCTACAAAAGAAGGTATAGCTCTCTTCGTGACATGAGGTTCATGAATGTTTGAAAGATTTGTAGAACTATACTCGTAACTATCAGAATCCGGTACCCAACAAACTCCGAGCGTCTTGACATTCGAATCAGCCGCGATAGTGTACTTATCTTTATAGTGAATATTTTGATTTATATGGTCAAGAAGTTCGCGACAATTCGATTGAAATTTTCTCAATTTGAAGCCACAGTCCAACAAGACCTTAGAAATATTTCGTTGCAGTTGTGCAAGGACTTTAACGTCAGATGCTCCCGTGAGCATATCATCCACGTAGAAATCAGACATTATTATCTGACTCTCGTTTGGTAAATCTTCAGCAATATTTGAGCCTATTTCCAGCAAGCAACGAGTAGAAAGAAATGAGGCAGAAGAAGTGCCGTACGTTACCGTATTTAGCTGGAAATATTTTACTTCCTCTTGAGGAGAGTCTCGCCACACTATGCGTTGTATCTGCCTATGTATAAGTATCTGCCGATACATTTTTTTAAAGTCTCCAATCAATACAACATTGTGCTGCCTGAAACGCAACAATATTGAAAATAAGTCGTTTTGAACTGTAGGCCCGACCTTTAAAACATTGTTTAATGACAAATTACTCATAGTCTTGCACGCCGCATCGAAAACCACCCTCAGTTTAGTCGTGGTACTATCAGGCTTCTCAACGCAGTGATGAGGAATGTAATAAACAGGAGTTTTTGACGGCGATTCTCGGGATATTTTAGTCATGTGACTGAGATCCTGATACTCACGCATAAACGACGTATAGGACGCGCGAAGCTCAGGATTTTTTGATAATCGTTTTTCAATTGAGTACAACCGGTTCAAAGCTGACTGTTCAGAGTCGCCCAAATTAGTAAAATTTGGCTTAAGTGCAATCTTACCACAAACCTACCTCGTCCCGAGTCGTTGTTTGCTGACAATAGTTTTCGCAATCAATCTCTTCTTGCGTAATTCTCACTCGCGAATCCGAATCAACCTCTTCAATTGACCAGAATTTTTCATCTAAAGAGTCCTGGGTGAATAAACAATTTAACAAAACGACGTCCGACCTGCCAATCTTGCCCTGCCCACATAGTCCCTGTCCAGTCACTAGCCACCCAAGCAATGTTTTTTGTAGAATCGGAAGATTCTTTCCCAATTTTATTTGGCCTATGCACAGAAGATCAAAAAATAATTCACAGCCAAGCAACATATCTACCTCTGCGGGTATATTAAAGGATGAATCAGCTAATGGCAAGTCTTGAGGAATGTTTAGTTTTGAAATATCAAACTGGAATTGAGGGGCCAGATCTGTTATCGAAGGTAAAGAAAGAAAATTCAATTTTGCTTTATAGCCAGAGTGCTGAGAGGCGAGTGATTTAATTGCACGATCCGATATCTTTGTTTTTGTTTGATTTATGCCTATGACTGGAAGATCAACTCTTGTAGAAGGCAAATTTAACCTTTAAAGCAGTGAGTTAAAGCAGAGACAAAATTGGACTGAGAAGCAGAGTCCAGCAATACTCTGCAAGGCGCTACGTTTTTATGGATATCATAAACATTTACAATCGCTGGTTGGCACGTAGGCTTCTGGATTCTTGGACCCTTGTGGTTGTATGGCTGGTTGTTATCTTGGGTTCTGGTCCTTTTTTTTTATTGAAATAAGTTACAGCGGGTGCTCTAACTTTGTTGTTTATTTTGACGTTTCGACACTAAATTGATGCCTTCATCAGAGTACACAAACCGATGTACAGTTTTGGTTCGAAGTTTGTTGCAGTTTTTTCTTTTATGTACTGTTACTTTGAAGTCGAGAGTTAAAATTATTTTAATGAAAATTTTGAAAAAAGAAAAGTTGCATTATTGCTTTAAACATGCTGCTCGCCGTGTCGAAACCCTGCGGCTAACCGTCAGAGATATCGTACGGCACGCAGCATGTACTATGGGGAATTCGAATTCCCCAGAGTACAATACGGCACGCAGCATATACTATGGGGAATTCGAATTCTCCAGAGTACGATATCTCTGACGGTTAGCCGCAGGGTTTCGACACGGCGAGCAGCATGTACAAAGCAATAATGCAACTTTTCTTTTTTAAAAACTTTCATTAAAATAATTTTAACTCTCGACTTCAAAGTAACAGTACATAATAGAAAAAACTGCAACAAACTTCGAACTAAAACAGTACGTCGTTTTGTGTACTCTGATAAGTGCACCAATTTTGTGTCGAAACGTCAAAATAAACAACGAAGTTAGAAGCACCCGCTGTAACTTATTTCAATAAAAAAAAAGGACCAGAACCCAAGATAACAACCAGCCATACATTTACAATCGCTGTGGATAATAAGGCAAAAAAATCCATCTTACTTTGACACGTACTAGACATATTTAAAGTTACATTGTCCCTATTTTGAACCGATCCAAAAACCAGTTTTCTGCAATATTGTCACATCCCACAGACAAATGGCCGAGATTTCGTACCTATATTGTCTGGGGGCGACGTTTAGCAGAGTATCAGACTCATTTCTCTATCAGGCAGAGGAACCATAGACCGGTTTCGCTCTTATTAGAGCTCATCAGTATGGTATACCTCGAACCTGATAGAACAATAAGTCTGAACGGCAATTGGATCTAAATCTTGCTTAGACGCCTGTATGTGTATGTAAGTGGCGCCATCTGACGACGACAGGTGCTTCCACTAGGGCATGCGAGATGATTGTGAAGCGATCCAAAAACCAGTTTTCTGCAATATTGTCACTTCCCACAGACAAATGGCGGTATACCATACTGATGAGCTCTAATAAGAGCGAAACCGGTCTATGGTTCCTCTGCCTGATAGAGAAATGAGTCTGATACTCTGCTAAACGTCGCCCCCAGACAATATAGGTACGAAATCTCCGCCATTTGTCTGTGGGAAGTGACAATATTGCAGAAAACTGGTTTTTGGATCGCTTCACAATCATCTCGCATGCCCTAGTGGAAGCACCTGTCGTCGTCAGATGGCGCCATTTACATTGTCCCTATTGGTACTTTCAGGATTATTATTGGTCTCTAAAACAAATGTTTGGCTCACTGCAGGATCAGTGATTGGAGCTGTCTTGTTATTGTTATTTAATTTAGACGAACTTTCATTTTCTTGCAATGATTTTGTGTGATTAGGGGTATATTCTTGAGATTTGTGCAACAATGTCGCATGTTTTTGATGACAAATTTTACACCCTGATGATCGACATTCTGAAAATGTATGTACATATCTCAAACAATTTTTGCGAAGATTCATTTTTTTAACTTTATTATATCGCTGTGAGACCGATAAGCTTTTAAATTTATCACAAAAATATATATAGTGGTGTTCATTGCAATAAGGGCACTTAGGACGATATTCCGAGCTAGCCGAAACAAATGTTTTGCGTTCGGGAGGCTTTCTAAAACCCGCCCTTGAATCCAGACATTCTAAAATTTGACACCTTTTAGACAAAAATGCGTTGAAATCATTTAGTTTAGGACAGTCCATGTTGTGACTGTATATCTCCCATTCACGCTTGGTACGATTATCTAATTTTGATTCGAGAACGTAAATTAAAATTGTATTCCATTCGTGAACATTTTCGCCCATAGATTCCAAAGCACGATAATTTTTTAGAAAAGTATTCGAAAACTGTCTCAATAATACATGCACTTCCTTAACTAATGCGAAACCTTTGCCAATCGCTATAAGAACCATTAAACTCCGGCAAAGACAATTGAGGAAGCTTCGCGGACACACTTGGCAACATTGCCCCACTGACTGTCCACTGCGTCTGCGAAGACGATGAGCCCGCCGCGGCGGTCGTTCCTGCAGAATCATTTGGTTCCGACACCGACCGCTTGGGGTCGCTGGTGTCGTGAAAAATGCTCATTTAATATTTTATGGGCACAAGCCTGAAAATATATTGTTTCGAATTCGTTTCGCTCCTCAAAAAGTTCATCTTCGTCATAGTCACTGCTAAACTCGCCAAAAAGCAACTCCTCAAACTCTGAACCAATCTGAACCTGTCCAACAATGGTTTTATAGCCTCATACCTTACTTGTAATAATTCGATAGATTTATGCAAGTCTCGTGTTAACAAAAAATCGTAAAAGCGTTTTAATTCAGCTTTAATCTGAGCTCTGCTATTTTTAATCTTTTTTAAGTCGAAGGCTATTTGACCCTCAAAATCACCACTCACCCGATCGAAATCTAGGTGACCTTCCGCTTCTGCCATGTTGGCTTAAATTTACGCTAATGAAACGAGTTAATAGAACACTGAAATTACGTGAAACATTCAACTTAACTGCAATTATAGTGCAATCTTAAATTTGTCGTGCTATACTATTACTGCTATTACATCAAAATAAAACGAGCTTATTTACGAGAGACATTAATTTGTATATCGACGAGCGACAATAATTTATCTTATACACGAGAATCGCGAACTACCTACTAGGCAATCTGAATTATACGAGATCGAGATGTAAAATATACGGGAAAATCAGGAAAAGCATGTGGTAAATGAATAGGAATTAAGGACTGACCTTGTACGTTCGAATTGATGCTGATGCTGCTTTACCATTCCAAAGCTGAGTCTATCCGGCACGAGGGACCATTTTATGTGGCGCTTCTTCCGGTATGTTGGTTGAAATAACACCACCGCTTTTGTTGTTTTTCTTCGATTTAATGGACAGAACACACAGCTTTGCGAAAGACAAGGGTTTTTTACATCCTTTCATCAACCACCATTTTCTTTTGAAAGACAATGTAATTAAGACGGCGTTGCCGCTGTTAACAGAGTTACGCAATTACATACTACAAACTAATGGGACACGAACAATTAAAAAATTAGAAACTAAGATTTAACAGCTTCCATTCCATAAACCAGTATGTTGTACACGTAACACGTAACAGAGCAGTATTCGGATGCGCAGAGGCAAGCTTAAATTTCTGCTGCAAATCACATTATGCATCCTCAGGAACGGGCCTGTTCTATTTTGGCACGGATCTCCTGCATTCAGTCCCGTTTCTCATTTAGTTGAGACCTGAGATATTTAAAAGTTTCTACTCGTTCAATTCGTTGGCCGTTAATTGTCAGGTGTCCGTCCACGTTGTTTGATTTGCTAATTGCTAGTGGCAACACATCCCCTTAAATTGAAGGCTTGGGCGTGTAGTAGAGCTTCCTCCAGGAAACTGCTCAACTTAAAGTTCGGCACAAGCAATTTTTCGTGTCATATTCAATTAGCTATAACTTTTTAAGCAATGAATTGGTTTAAATATAATTTGCACAGTCTGAAACATCATTTACTCTAGATTAAGAAAGCGGATAATTTTGGAAAAAAATTACATTATCTTTATTATATAAGGTGTGAAACAAAGTGATGCAAAAATTTCAAAATTTTGATGTTCTGCTGTTTCGCAATAAGCTATTTTTTCCTTATCGTTTTCAGGTCAGGAGTAAGCCAACATCCATATCTCGGGAACTTTTCGCCAGATTTTTTATTAAAGTACTCTGAATTTTTATACAGAGCGAAACGTAAAATGTGTGAAATTCTTGTTGTTGATATTTTTAAATCATTGTAGTTCGGAAAAGCGGTAAATAATCCTACTATGTTTTCCCTCATTTGTTGAAATATTGTCCGCGGATTGTTACTCATTAAAAAAATTTAAAAATACGTGACGGTTTTCTAGTATACGAGTTTTCAAAAAATATGATAACATTATTGTTGATACACGTGACTTATAATAGCATTATTAATTAAAATAACCTTTCTAGAGGTAAAGGGAAATTGAGAGATGTCGTCGCTGATAGCCAACATCACCATCTCTAGACGTTTTTGTCATTTTTTGTTTTTAATGCATTAGAACCTATACAGAGGGAATCAAAATATTCTTGAACATTTCGTTAGTAGTTTTTTCAAATCGTCGTAATTCGCGCACCAGTTGACAGATTGTTATTATGATTGTTTGGATCGACAGCATTATCTGCAGGTTGTTTCTCGTCAGGAGAGTTTTTTAAAAGTGATTACTAAATTACAGGTACGGACTACACAAAATAAGTATACGAGCTGAATCATAATGGGTGGTCGAAAATTAAATCTCATACTCCTTTGGTCGATTTTAAGGGGGGTCTGTCATACAATTGCGTTACCTATCGAGCTTCGTTAAAAAGTTACAGGGTGTTGAAATTAGAATTTAAAAATGCATATGTATTGATTATTCCGAAAGCGTAAGAGATATTTTATTGAAATTATGTACGTTTTGACTGCTATAGAAGGGGCACTTTTTTCATTAAATAACTATTTTTATTTCCGCCAGTGGCGCGCTTAACAGCACGTCAACATATATTATCTGAAAAAAGTGGGACGTCAATGATTTTTCAAAGAATTAAATTTAGTTTTTGAATGCCCATTAAAATACTATTCGTTTGCAACATAATTCAAGCCATAAATAATGGAATATTTTAGATTTTTCATCAAAATGAAATTATTTGCGGCTTACTTACATGCATTACAATAGTTTTTATTTATTTACTAGAAAACGGTGCGTCGTACTGAGAAAACCGAAACGAACTCTTTTCTTTACAGTAGAATGGGTATTAGAAAACAAAGTTTTATTTTGCAAAAAATCAGTGCCGTGCTACTTTTTTTTCAAATAATGTAAATTGACGTGCTGTTAAGTGTGTGTTAAGCACGCCACTGGCAAAAATAAAAACAATTTTTTATTGCAAAATATGCGCCTTTCATAGCAGTCAAAACGTACACAATTTCAATCAAATATCTCTTACGCTTTTGGAATAATCAATACATATGCATTTTTAAATTCTAATTTCAACACCCTGTAACTTTTTAACGAATTTCGATAGTTAACACAATTGTATGAGAAACCCCCCTTAAAATCGACCAAACAATGACATTTCACTTTCGAGCACCCATTATGATTCACCCCGTATATTTATTTTGTCAAGTCCGTACCTGTAATTCAGTAATCACTTTTGAAAAACTTTCTTGACGAGAAACAACTTGTAAATAATGCTGTCGATCCAAAGAATAAAAATAATAATCCGTCAACTTGGCCGCGAATTACGATGATTTAAAAAAAAATACTAAAGAAATTTTTAAGAATATTTTGATTCCCTCTGTATACATTCTAATACCTTAAAAACAAAAAATGACAAAAACGTCTAGAGATATTGCTGTTAGCTATCTGCGACGACATCTCCCAATTTGTCTTTACCTCTAGAAAGTTTATTTTATATAATATTGCTATTGTAGCTCACGAGTAGCAACAATAATGGTATCATATTTTTTGAATGCTAGTATACTAGAAAAAACGGCACATATTTTTATTTTTTTTTAATGAGTAACAATCCACAGACAATATGTCAACAAACGAGGGAAAACACAGGAAGATTTTTTACCGCTTTTCCGAACTACGACGATTAAAAAATATCAACAAGAGTTTCACACATTTTAGGTTTCGCTCTGTATAAAAGTTCAGAGTGCTTTAATAAAAAATCTGGCGAAAAGGTGCCGAGATATGGATGTTGGCTTACCCCTGACCTGAAAACGACAAGGAAAAAATAGCTTATTGCGAAATGGCAGAAAATCAAAATTTTGAAATTTTTTCATCACTTTGTTTCACATCCTATATAATAAAGATAATGTCGGTTTTATTTTCAAAATTATCCGCTTCCTTAATCTAGAGGAAATGAGGTTTCAGACCGTGTAAATTGTATTTAAAACACTTCAATGCTTAAAAAGTTGCAGCTGATGAGTGAAAATGACACGAAAAATTATTTGTGCTGAACTTTAAGTTGAGCAGTTTCCGGACTGACGAAGAGAGCCATCCAACGACTGTACTTTCTGCTAATTGAGGATACAAATGAACTGCTCGTGGATGATACATCCAATGACCAACTACATGACTTGTTAAGTGAACGGTGGTAGGGCTACCTACTTCGACTTTCTAATCCTGGTATTGCTGAGTTACGAGTGAATTTTATTCTTTTTTGACTTTATAGTTATAGTTATATATGTTGCCTTGGCAACCAGTAGGAGTAGGCAACAACGCAATATCAAACGCCGCAGCATACAAAATGCACTGGTGGCACCGGTTTTGCCGTCAAACGCGAGTGTCACTTTGACATTTCAATAATTTTATTTACACTACCTATAGATTTTATAATTTGTAATTATTATTAGACAATGGCCGTGGACAAAGTATAGTATTATACTCGCTTTTTATGGCCATTATTCCCAAGGGAGACTTGCGCCCCTCGCCTACGGCTCGTGACGCAAACGTCCCCCTAAGGGAATAATGGCTATCATAAAAAGCTCGTTTAATAATATACTATTTACGTTGTATAAACATTATCCTTTCACTGCAGTTTGAAGATTTATTTGTTTGAAAGACACTACATTCTTTCAAGGCCGGCGGCTATGGTTGGACCCTTATTGATTTTTAATTCGTGCGAAAGATGTGACGTCAGTTGTCGCGGCGTAGGAACAGTAAATGGGACTGGTGGTTAATCGAGGGGACCAGAAGGGTGTCACTGTGAAAAAAATGTCATAATCTTTGGAACCTGCCCTGGAGCCATAAGAAAAAGTTGTTGTAACGCCGTTTTTTTAAAGCTTTGCTAATAGAAAAATACAGTCCATTTAATCTAGAACCCTTCATTCTCATCAAGAGATAATACCAAGTGACGATCTGGTCAGTTAACAGTATCTTTATAACGAAAAATTGTTGACAATCAGTCGGATTGAGTGATTGTCAACGGACCCCTCTTAAATATGACGGATTATATGACGGACCCCTCTTAAAATTAACGAAAGAATTTGAGATTTTATTTGCAATAACGTTTCTGATTTGATTTAACCGTATTGAACATGTTGCCCATTCGCTTATTTGCTCTTTCTTGTTATTGTACAACAAGGAACAGAAATGTTTTACTAGCCATCAATCTATGTTAATGATTTTCAAATCAATAAACTTTTAGACTTACTTTATTTTATTAGCATGGCAATTCCCGAAACACACTGTAACTGATAAGAAAGTGTAAACACACCTGTAAACAAAAACTAAAAAAACTGACAAAAACGTCCCGAAATTTCGACTAAAGCTCTTGATTATCATTACATTAAAAGCCTTACAATTTATGACCTCCGCCATGACGCCAAAATAAAACAAAATGTTGATGAGTTGCTCGTTACCTTTTTTGGTCCCCTGGTACAACATGGAGTAGATATAAATAATGTATCGACCTTGAGTCTACGTTTCTGATTCTGCAATTAATTATCTTTTAGAAATAATTTATCTTATTAAAATCGGAAGCAGCATTCTTGCGATACAGTTTAACTAACCTATACTCTGTTTAGCGAGGGTTCAATATGACGTCACATTACTCATCTCATTTCATTGGAAAAAGGTCGCAAAAAAACAGGCGTATTAATAGTTCTTATTAATGATAAAACCACCAGCTGAAGTCAGTTTGACGCTTAATGTCAAAATGTCGTCAACATTTAGAAATCCCCGTCCAGCTTTTGTATAACTAAATATAGAAACGAAAGAACCGCTTTTAAGAGATCATGTAGAAGACGCCAGTGTGTGAAAAAAACCGGAGAAAATTTCCAAGATGAAGAAATTCCATCAACATACGTCCCGAAGGAACTATCAGTTGTTGAAAAGAAGCCCCTGTTCCTGAAAAACCACCTACTGGTCCACAAAAATATCTTCCCCTGCGCTTACCTAAAGCTCTACTCCCCCACCTAAAGCCTAGATCCGCTTTTGGGAAAATGAATAAAACTTTAATTAAAATTAGCGAGGTGTTTGACGGAATCAACTAAAGAAAAAATGTGGAAGAACGGTGCATGCATGCGACACAGATAAAAGCAAACACGCGGTTAGGTGTCTTAAAAAAAAAAGGCCCACACGTGGACTATGTACTCAACTTAAGTTATTTATGTTGCATGTCTTATTATCACATGTTGCATTCATTAAATTCTAAGAAAATGTTCAGGAATTGAATACGCTATAAATGCCTAACAGTTTTTTTTTATCAAATGAAAGATTTCATGCGGACAAGTATTGAACTATTCCACAGAAAAAGGTGCATTCGAACGAAAAAAGGAAAAATTTGTTTGCTGACCCTACGACAAATGTGCCCGCTTATTGGTTTTACAATAGAAGTTGTGAGCACTACTAGGTATAGTAAGCACACAAAAATACTCAGAATATCTTGGGCCGATTATGTCCATATCTTATGATCTATATCAATGGCCGGATGAGTCATAGCGGGTGTCTATGGTAAACCTGCTGCGGATATTCCTTCTGAATTAATACCCGAAATGGGAAAACTTTGGAATGTTTGCCCAAAAGGCTAAACTGACAACTAACTTGACATTTTATTCAACTGACATTTTATCAGCGACAGACGTGTTTTTTTTGTATGACGTCACAATTTATGACGTAATATTTAACCCTCGCTGAACAGAGTATAACAAGAAAGCGCAGAATATTTGAGAAACCTCTGTAACTTTTTTTTATGTTCTTAAATTACCCTAGCTACCAAATGCAGTCGGTTGAAGTTCAAACGCAGTGCTTTTTTCTTTACCCTCTATAATCTTCAAAAAAAAACTAATAGTTGTTCCAAGTTAACCTCCTACCCTGATTCTAGAAGAAACGGCCTTTCAAAACCTCTTTAAATTACAAATTTCGGTGAAGTATTTCCGAAATTCAAACAGAAAAATTTTGCCGATCGATCTTTTCCGTTAGCAGTGTATTATATAGTTGAATAATTTTATTAAGAATGCAACACTTTTTCTGTTATAATTTTACAATACACACAATACAAATGATTTTAGGTTGTGCCGCTTTTCTCATAGTCCAGTTACTCGGAACTCCTGGTTTTGATTTGGAGTACGTTGGGAAAAAACTTCATTGGGGCTTTTTGATGGTGCCGCACTACTCTTTAGCCACCGGCATTTTTGACAGCTTCAAACTGTATTCTTATAACAGTTTGTGCGAAACTTACTACCAAACATGCAAACAACAGTACCCCAATTATACCAAGGAAGAATGTTGGGATCTCAGTGGCGCAGTACGTGATGTTTGCAAAGGTGCGTTGGGGTATCTCTTTTGAGCAATTTTAAGTGTAGCTAAATAGTTATTTATAAGGTTATTATAATTTTGAAACTTTTAGATCTTGACGACGACTACTTTAAATGGGAATCTCCAGGAATTGGTCGAAACATTCTATTCTCATTCGTCACGGGGGTAGTTCTTCTTTTACTTCTACTGGCAATTGACTATCAGATATTTTCTCAAATAACCTACAAAATTCAACAGTCATATTTCCCAAAATACCCCGCCGATGTCGAAGACGAAGACTCAGACGTTCTTGATGAAAAGAAAAAAATTTGGGACACACCTCAGAATGAACTAAGCCAAAGCTACAGCATGTACACCCAAGATCTCACTAAATACTATAAGAATTTCCTGGCTGTGAATGGTATATGCCTTGGGGTAAAAAAGTATGAGAGTTTTGGCTTGTTGGGTATTAATGGAGCAGGCAAAACTACCACATTCAAAATGCTCACCGGGGATATCAAAGTGTCATACGGGGATGCTTGGGTGAATGGTAGCAGCATCAAAACTTCAGCTAAAGAAGTGCAGAGATGTATAGGTTACTGTCCACAGTTTGATGCTCTTCTTGATGATTTAACTGCTAGAGAAACTCTGACCATGTTTTGCTTGCTAAGAGGAATTCCGCGAAGTTTCTGTAATATAATTGCTGAGGACTTGGCCACAGACTTCGACTATCGAAGACATTTAGATAAAAAGGTTAGAGAACTTAGTGGGGGTAATAAAAGAAAGTTGAGTACCTCGGTTGCTCTTATTGGAGACCCTCCTGTTGTGTACTTGGATGAACCATCCACAGGTAAGTACAAGATTAATTTAGGGACGATTTACAACAATAATCCGAGTGCTGTTTCAGGGATGGATCCAGCAACAAAACGTTTCCTTTGGAACGTTTTATGCCGGGTTCGAGACAGTGGCAAAACAATAATTCTGACCACCCACAGCATGGAAGAATGCGAAGCTCTCTGCACGCGTATAGCCATCATGGTTAATGGGAATTTCAAATGTTTAGGATCCACACAGCATCTGAAAAATAAATTTGCTCAAGGATATACACTTATAGTGAAAGTCAAGAAACCTACAGGAAGTTCCACTAATATCCATTCTAGTACAGAACAGATAGAATTATTTATCAAGGATAAGTTTCCAAGTGCTATTTTGAGGGAGAAGCATGAGGAACTCTTAACCTATTATATTACGGATAAAAGCGTGCCTTGGTCGAAGATGTTTGGTATTCTGGAAACTGCCAAGAAGGGAACTTTGAACATTGAGGACTATTCGTTAGGACAAAGCAGTTTAGAACAGGTAAGGATATGATAAAATAAAATTTGCTGGTATATGTTGTAGAGGTTGATTTCCCTTTTTTTGCAGGTTTTCCTCACTTTCACGAAGCACCAGCATCAAACTGAGTAGCAATAATAATTATTAGAGTTAGCTTTTATAAATGATTACCAAAGTATTATATTTATAGTAGGTAATTTATTATATTTTTGTAACTTGTTTCATTTATATGTTTGTGATGATTGGATATAGATAATTATTGAAGTCACTGTGACCAGATTTTGTATAGCAATTGTTGGGGGTCCGAATCTCGAAAATGTCTTAATCGAAATTCGTAACAAAGAGATTTTGAAACAACATTGATTTTTATAGATTCAGACTGGGAAGTCAGTGTTAAATAAAAGTTATTTTAAAAAAAATAAACATGATAAAAAAAAATAATGTAAAATTATTGCATTTCAACCCACAGAATTTGCTAGGTAGAAAACTTCAGAACATAGCTGTTATGACATTTGATGGCAGTTTTCAGTTATTTGGCCTACATAAAAAGTTACAGGGGGTTTTCAAACAATTCGCTACAAAAATATTGCTCAAAAATACTAAACATTAATTTTGGAAAACCAATGTCGGCTCTGGTACACTTGAGGAAAATCATTATTACTCATTTTTTTCGAAAATTTTCTTTAGTAATTAATAAAATGGACAGAAGAGAAAATTATAGGTGGTGGTAGAACTTAAAAATATTTATAATGATACTAACTTGAATTGAACTAACCTGAATTAACCTGAACTAACCTGAACTAACCTGAGCTAACTTGCTTGCAAGTTTGTCGGCTATTAGTGATTTCGTCTTTGTTCGTCTTCACACTTTTCTCTCATTATTGTATCAAGCATCATCAGAATAGCATTACAGTCTTTCTCACTTCTTCCTAGTAGGAGCGATACATTACTCTTATCCAAAGCTTGTCCGCAGATGGCGTTGGCCCTGGCTCTAATGTCTTTAAATCTGATACATTAAAACAGCGTGTGCTCCGGAGTATCCATACATCCGCAATACCAGCACAGATCTGAGTCTGATCTTCCTATTTTAAATAGGTATGATCCAAACACTCCATGTCCAGTAATTGCCTGTGTCACAAAGTAATTCGTCTCTCCCCATTTTCTCTCAACCCACTGCTCCACGTCCTTAATAAAGGTTTTTGCCCGTCCAGTATAAGGATTCCATCTCTCCTGCCATTCCCTATACAAGTTTTTTCTCGCTTGTCGTCGACGTTCTTGTCCTCTTTCCAGAATATCGCACCTTTCTTTAATTTGTAACTTTATAGGGGGGATTCCTGCAATAACTCCTACCGCTAAACTTGATGTGGTACGGTATGCACTGCATACCATATTAATGCGAATTTTCTTGTAACTTTATCTAGGATGTCTTCGTACTTTTTATACTGCAGCGCTTCCTTCCATGTAGGTGCAGCGTACAGCACCGTTGACAAGACGACGTTACACTGCAGCCTCCTTGTGTTTGCAGACGGACCCCCAACTCTCGGCATAATCTTAGCCATGTAGCCTAGAATTCGCATGGCTTTCTGCGAGGTCATTTTCACATGGTAAGTCATATTTAGTCCTCTGTTCAAATAGACTCCTAAGTATTTCCCTTGGTTTTGACTTGGAATGGATGTCCCAAGGATGCTAACATGTACATCTTTTATACAGCGTTTTGCCTGTAGAAGAGCTACCTCAGTTTTCTTTACTGCCACCTTCAGGCCCACATCTTCCAATGTATCGATGACTGTGAGCACTGTGTGGGATGATTTGCACTCTAATAAGTCACTAGTTCTAGCCCTAACAGTAATTGCCAGGTCATCGGCGTACGGTATAAAGTCGACTCCTTCTTCTTTTGGGATTTTGAGGATTTCGTCATAGAAAACGTTCCATAGGACCGGACCCAATATGGAGCCTTGGGGCACTCCGCATGTCACCTCCACATTCTTTCCTGTCGGAGCCTGGATTCTTCTATTCGTGAGATAAGACATATTTATATTGACGAGATAGTTGCTAATCTTTTTGTTTTCCAGAGCAGAGATTATTCTGTCCCATGGAGCCGAGTTGAAGGCATTTTCTATATCTACAAGGATCATGGCGCAGTTCTCGCGGTTCTTTGCTGCCTTTCTTCTGATGTCAGCTATTACTTCTTTTACTTTGTCTATGGCATTGATAGTGAATCTTCCTTTTCTGAATCCAAATTGCTGTTCGCTTATTTGGCTTTTGTTATCCAGTTCTTTTTGCAGCGTGCTTTTTATGAGCCCTTCGAGTAATTTGCCGCTGCTGTCTATCAGGCATATCGGACGGTAAGCAGTAGCTTCAAGTTCCGTTTTTCGGAGTTTTTCTATTAGCACTAATCTCGAAATCTTCCATATGTCGGAGAATTGGCTGTTTATCAGGCATTCATTCAATACCTTCAGAAATATTTCTTTGTTCTCATTCACTGCAACCTTCAGGATATCCACGGTGATTCCGTCAAGCCCAGGACCTTTTTTGGCTTCAGTTTCTTCATTACCTCGTCGAGTTCATCCAGTCGGAATAAAGGTACTTGTTCTTTTTTTATGTTTTTCTTTTCCCATTGGCATGTTCTTCTTTTATTTGGGTGGTTCTAAAAGTGTCTTCACTCCATCTTTTTTCAGCAAGCTGTTTGAATTCGTCGTAGTTGGTAATTTCCCAAATGTTCGTTACTATCTCGCTGTCCATGGTTTGTGTTCCTTGGGTATTGGTAGTTTTTTTTATTATTATATCATAAATGTTGTCATGCTCTTCCGTTGTTTGTGTTGATTGTGTACACGTGGTTGTTGTAACTTTTACCAACCGGTTTGCTTGACTTTCTATCGACGTATTTTCTGGATTTTTCCATTCCTCTACTATTGCGGTGTGTTCGGTCGTTTGAGTTTCAGTACATTCGGGAAGTAAGGTATTTTTAATTTGATATCAGCTTTTGAGTCCTTTTTGATGCTAGTTGCTCGACCTGGTATCGCATTTTCGACGCTGTGTCCTTGAGCTCTTTCTTTGTGTTGTTGTTGGCCTTAATTATATTTGTGAGAACCTTCATATTCTCCGAGAGTCTTTTTATTCCCAGTTCAAGTTCCTTGACGTCTTCGCTGTTGTATTTTATACTTTGTTGTTTGCTGTCTTGCGTCTAGAGTTGGGTGGAGTCCTTTTAAGGCTATCTCGCTGTTTAAATGGGTCAACAACACACGTTACGTGTGGGCGTTGCTACATTGGGTTGCTACATTTTCAGTAACTCCGTTCTTTTCATTCTTGGTATCTTTGCACCAGTTCTCTATTGGATGATCCATGTAGATAGTGTCTTCTGCGGGGATCCATCCTGCTTCGGCCGGATCTCCTACGCTCTTATCTTCTCTATAGTCTCCGCTATTTTTCTTTTCCTCGTCACTTCCGTCGTGTAAAAACAACCTTTTCCCCCCATTCCCCGAGATTTTGTGATCCATGTAACTAAATCGTCCAGCGCATCGTGAGGCAAGGGGCGGGCCGAAAAAACCGGGAGCGGGTATACCCTCGGAAGACTTTTCCTACCCCAGTTCCCTGAGACCCGGCCTTCGTTTTCCCAGTCCCGAAAAACGAGGACGGACTGGGGCTCCGGCGGAGCAATGCGGGTTCCGACCCCTGCATCCATGCCTCACTCCCTGATGAGGGCCCGAAGTGACTGGTTCCTGGTGATGCATACAGTTTTACCTTCGGCAGAGCATCAGCTCACATCAGCCTTGAGGGCACTCCCAGGCTCGTGCGCATGCGCACCCATCCATTTAGTGAATACGACCGCTCGTTTCGAGTCAGACGCCGACCATACAGCCGCCCGCTCCGGATCAGACGCTATCTGGATTCCTGTTTTAACCTGTTAGTCCGCGGGAGGTATTTGATTTCCCTCCTACCACTCATATCTGAAAGGCCTTCCCCTATCCGCCACCTGGGGACGCGCCCTCTAGGGGTTACAGGCTCCCCCGAGAGAACCTGAGTTAACCTGATCTAACCTAAACTAACCTGATGAAAGGAAAAACATAACTGAACCATAAAGGCTATAAAGGGCCAAGCGGCTCGTTAGGGCCGCTTTGTTTTTCTATGAGAAATCGTTTGGTTAGGTTAGTTTAGTTTGGTTCAGGTTAGTTCAGGTTAGTTCAGTTCTAGTTTTGCTTTGGTTAGGTTAGCTCATTTATGTTTTTCCTTTGATCAGGTTAGTTTAGGTTAGATCAGGTTAGCTCAGGTTAGTTCAAATCAAATTAGTATCATTATAAATATTTTTAAGTTCTACCACCACCTATAATTTTCTATTTTGTCCATTCTATTAATTCCTAAAGAAA
This sequence comes from Taphrorychus bicolor, assembly GCA_951812265.1. Lineage (NCBI taxonomy): Eukaryota > Metazoa > Arthropoda > Insecta > Coleoptera > Curculionidae > Taphrorychus > Taphrorychus bicolor. Next base: position 7,940,783 of record OX638303.1, on the reverse strand, counting down.
ATTTTCGAAAAAAATTAGTAATAACGATTTTTCCTCAAGTGTACCAGAGCCAACTTTGGTTTTCCAAAATTAATGTTTAGTATTTTCGAGCAATATTTTTGTAGCAAATTTTTTGAAAAACCCCTGGAATTTTTTATGTAGGCCAAAAAACTGAAAACTGCCATTAAATGTCATAACAGCTACGTTCTGAAATTTCACTACTTTGACAGGTTTTAGCTATAATTCGTGCTGTTTGAAAAAAACATCATCTTAAAAGGTTGGCCTATATGCCATCGTAACAACTGAACCTTTGGCTCTTTACAGAAAAAAAATTTTTCCCCCACCACCTCCTTCTACTTTTTTTTTGTGGGTTTTTGTTGGGTACGCCGTGTAGTGGGGTTACTTCGACACCACACTTAATTCTACAGAATGTTGAAGATGTGTTTTTTGAGGGCAACTTGGACACCAAAAAAGTAAACCATCATTAATTAGAAGCATTGGGAAATGGTTTAAAGGGCTACAATTAGGCAAATAAAACACAGAAAAACGAAAATACAGTTTATTCTTCTCAAAAACTTTGGTATGAAACTGTTGGATATAAAAATGAAACACTAAAATAAAATTCTTTTAACTAAACGAAAACTCTTTAAATGAAATGACGACAGCAATATATAAAACTATATAGAACATGAAAACAACGGATTTAGTCTTCGTCGAAACAAATGGGACACTCGCATCTCGCTTTTTTGGTTCCCTTGTTGCAGTGTCCACAAACTCACTTTCCACAGTTCACACACTTGATCCAACACTTTTTATTTGTGTACTCGGAGTATGGAACCAAACAAATGCAACAACAATCGCATGAAAGACATTCATATTGCGGGTCCTTGGAGCCATTATTGCAAATACCGCACATCCACTTTAAAAAAAAACGCAGCAAATCCACTCATTGCTATCAGTGTAGGTTACGTAAGAACATTTGCATATAGAACAGGAAGAATCGGAGTCAGGTCGACAATGTCTGTCTTGTTTCGGCGAGCTCTGGACGGTCCAGGTTTATCAGGATCAACGGTCTTTGATTTTTTTGGTTTTATGGGGCGTCTTGTCTTTGGTTTCTTCGTAGTTGGAGTTGCACCAACAAAAATTTCTGGTAAATCCACTAGTTCTTGTCGTCGCTGACTTCATTGGTGCGTCTGAACGGGTTGGAGTGCTTGTTTCAACTGGTCTTTGCATCTGCTGGCCTGGTCTTGCGGCAACTTTTTTCCCCTTCTGGGAGAATTTGTCGGTTCCTTGGAATATCCTCTAGCCTCCTGTATAAATTCTAACAAACTGGAATCTAGCACTCTCTTGAAATGGGACCACAGTCGATTTAGCAACCTTGGGAAATGTTCTTTCGGGATGCTTCCTTTTCGGCGACATTCCTTTCTCCATGAATCCAGAATTTCTCGCCATTTTCGCTTCATGGGAGCAAAAAAACTGACGTCCAGAGGTTGCATTAAATGCGTTGAATTTGCTGGTAGGGGCGTCATATAAATATTATTATCTTCAGCTGCTTCGACAACGCGAGGGGAAAGTGTGACGCAAGATTATCTCCAATCACAACTTTTGTTTGTTCAGGCGTGCTCTTAGCAATTGTAACGGTTGAAAACTGTCGCTAGAATAAGTCTTGCAAATGCGGATATTTGTCGTTTGTTTGGGGCTGAAACGTTTGTTGTTCTGCTCGAGTGTAAAGATTTGAGGTTGTTTATTTACCTTTTTTTGCTAACCTGTGGAAGGTGGATAGGGTTCGCGTTTTGTCTTGTCAGGGGTCTCAGAAATAAAGACGACATCACCCTTATCCTCGGGGATTTCAGTGCCAAGATAGGTAGAGGAAAAAGTGGGGATACCGTGGGTGAATACGGTCTGGGAATTAGAAACGAAAGAGGCGATACCCTGGTCCAGTTCTGCCAAGAAGAAAAACTGATGGTTTCCAACACATGGTTTAAGCTACCTGTACGTCGCCTCTACACATGGAAATCCCCACAGGACACCACAGAGTATCCGGTCAGGAATCAAATTGATTATATACTGGTTCCAAAAAGGTATAGAAATGGAGTGCTTGGTGTTAGGACATATCCAGGAGCAGATGTCGAGTCAGACCATATTCCCGTAGTGGCACACTTTCGTATTAGACTTAAGAAACTTAAAAGAACGCAGTCAAACAAACCAAACGTAGCACTACTACAGAATGAACCCGAACGTCAAACAATCACTGACAAACTCAACAATGAGCTCAAAAAGGTTATACAAAAGAACGAAATGATTCCTGATACCGAGAGCCCTGACAGGATCGAGGACGCCTGGAATTCATTTAAGTAAGCTATATTAGACACACAAAAGCCGCTAGTAACACCAAACAGAACGAAACAACATAAGGAATGGATGACCCAAGAAATACTCATGCTGATGGAACAGAGACGTAGCTTCAAGAACACGAGCGCAGAAAAATATAGGGAAACCCAAAAACATATCAGAAGAAAAATCAGAGAAGCCAAGGAAAAGTGGATGGAAGAAAGGTGCCAAGAAGTAGAAGAACTATACAAGAAACACGACCTCTTCAATTTACATAGGAAGGTCAAGGAAATTACAAGTAGTCGAAAATACCCAGCCTTGTCCCATATAGTTAACCAGGACAACAAAATAATCACAGATGATGGCGAACTTAAAAAGGTATGGGCAGAATATGTGGCAAATACATTTGAAAGCAATAGCCCTCCTTTTCACAGTCAAGATCCGACGGAGCCGACACCGGAAATACTTCAATCGGAGGTCCAAAAAGCACTAAGAGAGATAAAAACTAAGAAAGCAGCAGGCCCAGATGACATTTGCCCAGAGATCCTAAAACTTATAGGAGAGGAAAACATACACAGCCTGGTTCAACTTTTTAACGATGTCTATAAATCGGGATACATCCCCCGAGATTGGCTGAAATCAATCTTCATAACTATCCCTAAAAAACCCGGAGCACGGAAGTGTGCAGAATTTCGATTGGTCAGCCTGACGAGCCAGGTGTTAAAGGTGTTCTTGAAAACCTTCCATAGGCGCATACGTGCAAAATGCGAACAGGATGTAAGCGAAGTGCAAATGGGTTTCCGCGAAGGAATGGGTACCAGAGAGGCCTTGTTTGCACTCTCTGTCCTACTACAAAAATGCAGAGACCAGCGAAAGGAAGTGTACTTGTGCTTTATAGATTACACAAGGGCCTTTGACTGTATAGGTCACACCAAATTATTGGAACTACTGGAAAGAAAGGGTGTCGATGCCCAGGATTTAAAGATCGTACAGAATCTCTATGAACAGCAAATAGCATCTGTTAAACTGGAAAACACCGAAACAAGCACTGTACCCATAAGGTGTGGAGTCAGACAAGGGTGCGTACTTAGCCCCATGCTTTTTAATATGTATTCAGAAATCATTTTCCAAAACGCTCTGGACGAGGCGGTGGACGGTCTGAAAGTGAATGGGAAACTCATAAACAATCTAAGATATGCTGACGATACAGTGATAATTGCGGACAGTCCTGAAGGACTGCAACGCCTAATCGACAGCATATCGGTTTCCGGGGACGAAATGGGACTGAAGATTAATATCTCAAAAACGAAGATCATGCAAATAAGCCGCAACCCAAACAACCATCCCAACATAATTATATACAGAACACCTATAGAGCAGGTCACTAAATTTAAATATCTGGGAAGTTGGATCAGCGAGGACCTGGATCCTGAGATAGAAATAACATCCCGCATAGGGCAAGCGAGTACTAACTTTATTAAGATGCGGAACCTATTAACGGACAGAACACTCAACTTAAACATAAGATTTAACTTCGTTAGATGTTATGTGTATTCCACGTTACTGTATGAAGTCGAGGCCTGGACGATGAACGTCAGCGCCATTAATAAACTGGAAGCATTTGAGATGTGGGTGTACCGCAGAATGCTGCGTATTCCATGGACCGATCGTACCACTAATCAAGAGGTCTTACATAGGATGACCAAGACCGAACAATCCTCGAGACCATAAAAAGGCGAAAGACCGCTTACCTTGGCCATGTCATGAGACAGGACAAATACAGATTCCTACAACTGATTATGGAGGGCAAGATTGCGGGAAAGCGTGGTCCTGGACGTAGACAGTGCTCTTGGCTGAAAAACATAAGGGATTGGACAGGCTTAGACTCAAACTCCCTGCTGAGAAGAGCCCAGGACAGAGCCGAATTTGCCAGAATTGTTGCCGATCTTCATTGAATGGAGAAGGCACTTCAAGAAGAAGAAGGGTCTCAGGACTGTGCTGGCAGTGAGTTGCGTCCATTTTCCTGGCCTTTGTTTCAATAAGGGAGGCCACAGATTTCATTAAGTTTGGGAAATTTTAACCCCAAAACTTGGAAAATAAATAAACAACTGACTTATTTCAAATGTCAGATTGATTGACTGATATATTGACGGAATTGTTTTGGCAATGGGTGAATTGTGTAGATATGGAGGTGACTGCCTATCAGCCTAAGTGCTTCGGTTTCATGGCCGGAAGTCCGCCATGTTTGAGAGGACTTTGCAAATTCTTTGCTTGCACCTAATAGTCCATTGTTAGCTGTTCGTAAGTCAAACGTTATTTTATGATAATATCACTAGATGAAATGGAAAACAAATGGGACAAACTTAAAGTGGTACACTTTGCTTATTTTCTGAGGAGTAAAAAGGGTAGGGAGAGCAAGTATTTTGGGTGTCGTACCTAAAACGCCTTTCGATAACAATGAGAGTTGTCATTCGTCAATTGTTCGTTGCGCGCTGGCGCTCTCGACCAATATCTTTTCCCCACCTCCACCTTTTATCTATTGAAAGTTGGAATATTGGTGAAGATCTTTCTTTCTGGATCAAGACACGTGGAAGACACCACTCATCTCTTCGCTGTTACTCATTTCGACGTAAAAGTGTAAACCACTACGTGGGATTTAGTCGATTTGTAGTAGTATTTCAACTTCCCTTAGTTGGTGTTAGTTTTGTGGTCACTCGACCAGTTTTTGGGACATTTTTGGATGAGGGAAGTTGAACCGAATTTCGGGATTGTGCAGCAAGAGGTAAGTTCACGTCGGTCATCCTCTTGGTTGAGGGGTTTTCTTTTCCTTCCACTGAGCCTTGTGTATTTTCTTTCTATCAGAGTTTGAGCCTACAAGCAAAGCATTTGTCAACCTAGACTACGATCCAGGGCCACATAAGCCACTGTACCACGTGTCAGCAAGGTTAATGTGAGGGTTGAAAGCAGCCACACCACGTGTTTATTTTGTTCTGTTTTTGGAAACCCTCGTGGACGAGGTAATTAATCATTGATTTATCTATGTTTAGAGTTTTATGATTTTTCTTTATTTGTTGGATTTTTCCAATCCAATCTGGGGTCATTACGGGGTTAAATTGTCTGGGTGGATTTGTTTCAATTATTGATTAACTTTTGTTTATTTTATTTATAAATTTTAAGTTTACAAAGTCCATTTGATGTAAAGAAGTTCATGAGAAAAATTTTCCTGTCACTTTATTGGTTAACTTGTGTTTGTAATAGCTTCACGAAACATACATATAAATGAAAAATAAACTAGGTCAAGGGGCATCTTAGTAAATAATGTCCTTCCTAAGTTTCCAAGGGGGCCTACCGCCACCAATTAGTGTTTCCGAGGGGGCCTACCGCCACCTTTAGTCTTTCCAAGGAGGCCAACAGCCACTTTAGTGTTTCCAAGGGGCTACCAGGCACCATTATTGTTTTTCAAGGTTAATCACCACCTTATTGTTACCGAGGGGTGCAAATCACCACCTTATTGTTCGAAAAGCACCACTATTGTTGTAAGAGGCAAACAGCTACCACCATAATTTTTGGAGGGCCAATAGCTTCTACCTTTTGCGTTGTTTTGGACTTAAGGCGCCTAGCCTTTGTGAGCATCTGTAATAGCGTCGTGTCAAGCTAAGTAGTAGTATTTAAGTTACCCTGTTTTATTGTTACGCTTGGTGATCACCACTAGGGAGATATTTTCCAGACAATTGTGATAAGTAGAATTAAGGAAAACCTTTCACTCATTGACTTGAAGTACAATCATCATATTGTACAACATTGATTTCGTTCTTTGATATTACAGGACATAAATTAAACTTGTTAGTTTTATTTTGTTTGCAAGTACTATGGGTATTTTGGAAGAGGCTAAAGGGAACTGATCAGCTACCTAACAGCGTAGGATTTTTCCAGTTTAATTGATTAAAATTGGTGGCGCCCCGAACTCACTTTACCGGCCGGTTTTGTAGCACTTTTTGTTCCTAACCTGATACTTTTCCCTGAGCACTTTTGAATATTCCAAGATACCTTTACTGAAATTAAAGTGTAACACAATAATGTGAGGAATCAAAACATAAAAAAACACTATTCGAATGTGTTCATATCGAACCATCCTCTTGGCGTCACCTGATAAATTGTACCTGCAGGACCTCACTAATTTTCGTAAAGGTGCTGTGCCTTATACACGGCCATGGGAGGAAGCAAGTCCCCTGTTAAACCTTAGTTTCTAAGACTTTAATTGCTCGTGTGCTATTAGTTTGTAGAACGTAATTGCGTAACTCTGTAATTACTTTGTCTCTTGAAAGAAAATGGTGGTTGATGAAAGGATGTGAAAAACCCGTGTCTTTTGCAAAGCTGTATGTTCTGTCCATTAAATCGAAGAAACACAACAAAAGCGGTAGTGTTATTTCAAACAACACACCGGAAGAAGCACCATCTCCCTGAGGTTTCCTGAAGTTTCCTGAAGTTTATCAATTAACGTTGTTCTCGGGACCTTAAACTTCTGGCTAGCTTGCAGTTTTCGGTATGAGAATATCATATGGCAGACTGAAAAGAAGTTCTAATGAATAATATGATAAAGAACGAAATAACAATTTCATTCAATTTTCAAATCGCCGACTTTTTGACCGTATATTGCGGTCTTTATCAAGGCTACAAATGTAAGCACAAAACAATCACAGTTACCAATGGGCGATAAAAATAAACAATTAAAATTAATTTGACTGTGTTTCTGAAAAATTTTTGAACAAAAAGATTAAAAAAAAAATACAAATTGATGAACACAAACGGAACACTACAATGTAAGACAGGTAACTAATAACATTGAGTTAAAAACGTAATGACAAAAAAAAACTAATAAAATGACAAATAAGATTAGTTACCTCTTAATCTTATTTGTCATTTTATTAGTTTTTTTTTGTCATTACGTTTTTAACTCAATGTTATTAGTTACGTGTCTTACCTTGTAGTGTTCCATTTGTGTTCAAATCAATTTGTATTTTTTTTTAAATCTTTTTGTTCAAACATTTTTCACACAGTCAAAATAATTTTAATTGTTTATTTTTATCGCCCATTGGTAACTGTGATTATTTTGTGCTTACATTTGTAGCCTTGATAAAGGCTGCAATATACGGTCGAAACGTCGGCGATTTGAAAATTGAATGAAGTTGTTATTTCGTCCCCAACCTGCTAATCCACCGTCATACTATTGCTATTGGGACGCTAAACACTTGGAATGATAAAGAACGTTCTTTAAAGAAATTTAGTCAATTAAGTAAAATATTTATATCCCATTTATTAAATTTCCAATAAATAAAAAATAATAGTGATAATGGAAGTGAATTTTAAGTATGAAATAAATTTTAAAAGTTACCATTTTCTGGTTTATTAGGTAAAATGCCATTGGCAAATCTAGGTGGAATTTTATATAGTTATTTTCCTAGCAAGTGCGGAAAGTGGCACTTTTCCGCACGCGACGGTAATTGCACGAACGACGCGAAGCGGAGTTCGGGGAAGCAGTCAAGTGCGGAAAAGAGACTTTCCGCAAAAGTTAGGAACAATATTTTTTCTAGGAGCGAACTTACGGAATATTCAATCAAAATTATATTTACTTATTACTATCACAAAACGGAACATAATATTATCTACTTATTATTTATGACAAACGCAAAAGAGCAGTTTTTCGCCTTTTGTAGATTAACCACTGAAGCCGACTGATTTGCTTCTCCAATATTGTACTTTTGGTGGGAAGTTATGGTGAAAGTCGAAGTGGGATTTGGATTTGTGCTGCAGCAAGATAAACTAAGCAATAATTTAAACGTAACACATGATTTTGTGGGTCAGTTTTGAAGTTAAATTTGTTTAAAAGGGCTGGACAGATTTTTAAAAGTAGTACTAATTCAGATATGGCCATCTTTAGGTTCTCGTACAGGTATAGCCGAAAACCCATAGATTTTCTAGAGTAGTTACTACGGGGAGGAGAAACAAGTCATGTAATTTTGGAAAAAGTTCTTCGACGTGTAACTCTGTAGAAAAAATGTTCAGCAACTTTTTTTCGACTGTTACACAAAGAGGGTTTTAACATCTCGGGACGTGTTTGGCTGATTTCCGATTTTCTACCGAGTTTACCAGAAATATCGCTTTTTCGAAAATACCGACTTTCCTCAATATTTGGTGCTGCTATATATCCTGGGCCAGAAATTTACACCCGTTTTCCTTCTGAGCGTATGCAGCAGGTCTTGGCGAACTGTCTTTTCACTATGCGATAATTATATGTTAATTTAGATATATAGTGGGGGGTAAAAGAGCAAATGGAGCCGAGGGTAGTATTTGGAAGATGTGGCGTGATTGTGTGGGGTGGGATAAATAGGACTGGAAGAACTGAATTGGTTACCTTAGTGGGTAAAAGCATGAATGCAAAGAGATATAGAGATTTATGCGTGAGAAATATTGTGTGAATTTGGGGATCGAGCCACATAGACCCCATCAAGCTAGAATTATCACTGACATGTTAAGGGCGCATAATATTGAACGAATCGAGTGGCATGCGCGGTCACCTGATATGAATCCCATAGAGAGCACGTGTGGAATAAGCTAAAATTAGGAATAACTCAAGAGCAGATCGATTTTCAAAATTCGGATGAAATGGTGAATGCAATTCAGACTGCGTGGGAAGCCATTCCCAAAATTTTATAACAAATATCATGGATAGTATGCTTATGCGGGTGGATGGAGTATTAATGGCTTGAGGAGGTCCACCAAAATATTAAGTTTTGCTACCCACTTTTTTTGTTGAAAAAAACGTTGAAAATATATGAAAAAAGTGCAAAATGTCATTTAAGTAAAATTATTATTAAAAATCGAAAAACGTCCCGAGACAAGAATGTGCTCTTCGATGTCTTGCAAGTCATTCCAAAAAGATCATCTCTCCTGGCGTCAAAGTCACTGAGTTTGTGTTGATTTAGCATGTTAGGCATTTTTTGCTAAATATTTACTTTTTACACCCCACCATATATCTAAATTAATATATAATTATTGCATAGTGAAAGCACAGTTCGGAAGAACCTGGTGCATACGCTCAGAATGAAACCGAGTGTAAATTTCTTGCTCAGGATAATAGCAGCGCCAAATATTGAGGAAAGACGGTATTTTCCAAAAAGCGATATTTCTGGTGAACCCGAAAATAAATCGAAAATTGGCCAAATATGTTCCGAGATGTTAAAACCCTCTTTATGTAACAGTAGAAAAAAAGTGGTTAAAACTACAGAGTCACATGTTGAAGAACTTTTCCAAAATTGCATAACTTTTTTCTCCACCCCGTAGTACCTATTCTAGGAAACGTATGGGTTTTTAACTGCAAAATTGACAGACGAAATCGAGTGTTACGTTTCAATTGTTGCTTAGTTTAGTTATGATAACAAAATAAAAACTATAGAAAGTAGAAAGACTTGAACTGGAATTAAAATGACATGAGGACATGACTTTGCCACGAATACTATTCCCATAAAACAGAACTAAAATAGAATGTCAACTCGCGTGTTAAAAATTTGGTGCGCATTACAGCGCCATCTCTCGGGATGGAATAAAAGCTCAAGATTCAAGCTAGGGTCGAGAGATGGCGCGCTTAACTAATTCTAAGCAGATTCCTAATAATTTTGTTAGTTCATTCATGCCTCGCTAGATGGCAGAGAATTGTTAAATTTAAATAATTGCCGCCATTGTTCAATACTCTCAAGTGCCAATTTACGAAAGTCTCAAATCAGATGATATTTTAGTTTGCCAGGTTCCTACTTACGGCACGCGTTTAGCAAAGAGCATTCAATAATTTTATGTATTATCACCTAAAAGAATTATATGCTTGTTGGTGTTGAGTAAGTAGTTGCTTGACAAACCAAAATGTCGAGTGACTTGAGATTTGTTCATAAATTCGCGCCAGTTAGTATTCAGTTAGTGGTGGCTTTAAACGGATTATATTTATTAAATTGAAGTAGACGGTAGGAAGTATATGGAAGGAAAATGCATTAAAACATCACCTATTACAAATCAATCTTCAATAAAATCAATAAATATTTTTCACAGATACCTAAGTTTATGAGTGCAACATTTTGCCCTAAGAGGGCTTTAAAGGCTACGGTGAATAAAATATTATTATAAACATAATATTTCAAAAAATCAGTAATTTATTATTCCCAGCAATTGGTATTTACAAAAATGTCGTGAGCAGGGATATAAAAAATATGTATTATTCTGAAAGCTACGTGTATTTTCTCAAAATCTTAAGGAGTGTACCTACTCATTTAGCGAACGAACGCGAACGAATACAGTCGAATGGATTCGCTCGAACTTGTTCGGGCTTCGGTAAAAATTAGTTTTATGTCTACAAACGTCTCAAATGCTTTCTCAAACATTCGTCAATTTTCGCATGGGTATATACAAATACCGATGGTAACTGTACACACTAGAAAATAGATAGAATGAACTTTTCCCGAACTTTCTATAATGTAGGTACCGCCTGATGAGCAAAAACTAGAGAATGCAAACATATTCGTATCGATTGCATTCGGTCGTACGTACACATCGCGCGAACGAATTCATTTGTAGTCGTTTGTTTGGCTTCGTTAGCTATATGAGTACGCACCTTTTACTAAACAAAAAATAAAACTGAACTATGTATAAATACAATTCAGCCGCAAAAAAAACCATGAGTATTACTCAAAGCTTTATTGTTCCTGTCTTTCTTATTGCTTTAACCACACGCATAGGAACAACAGAACTACATGTATGCGCCTAAAGTGTTTTACTTGGTATATTATGTTCCAACCGAGGTTCCAACGCTTCGTCAATATTAAAGAATCCAAATCTCTCAGAAAAACGAAATCATTATTGCAAAATTCGAGAGAAAATGTTAATAAAAGACTGATTGATTTGATTGGTTGATTTTGTTGATTTCAGTAAGGATATAGAATTTCTCGATTACATTTCTGATGTCAAAGGTTAGTACTATGGTTGTTTTCCACAGAGGAAATAGATAATGTCTTTGAAGAGACGTGTCCACCGAGAAAGGAGGGTGCTCATAGAGTTATGCGGTGGAAGAACTTAAGGCAGACGCCAGAAGGGCCTTCCAATGAGCTTTCTAAAGCGGCGCGCTGATAGAATCGGGTGGATATAGTAAGGATCACAGAAAGTTCAAAAAAGGTGAACTAAGGTGAAGTAAAAAAACTAGCTGTTGGAAATTCTGCACAGAGGTGGACTCCTTTCTGGAATCCGCCAAGCTTGTCAACTTACTGATTTCGGAAGAAGGAAGCCAACTAAGTGCAATGACGGAAGAGGAGATACATGAACCAGACATCAGGGAGATACCATAGGAATTCTCGTCGATACCCACTTTCCCTGAGAAAATGGCGAGGCCACTCGTCCGGAGTAACTTCCGGTCCAGGACTGGATACTTTGCAAATAATGAGAAGGTAGTGACCAATATTAAATCATTCGAGGGGCGGTGGTCGAGTTAAAGGGGCAGGAAGTAGTTCTAAAGCCTCACAATATCTGCATTGGTACTACACTACGGTAACCAGACCGAGATTATTCTCTAAGTCTGGCCACTTTTGTGACCAGCGGTATACAGAGCATGCTATACGCTAAAGTTGGGAAGATGGCAGAGACCAGTCTGCCTAGCCATAACAGTCAAAACAATACCCGTGGCGTCTCTCAATTTTCTACTGGATCTGCCGAAGCTTCCAATCGGGATAAAAAGCAGCTTATAGCTTCCTAGACGAGGATGGATTATTGATGCGACCATGGAACGATGGATTTTGTCGCAGGACAGGTGTCTTAGCGATCAACTCTGGCTAAAACAGTCATTTGGTATAGACACCCTAAAAAGGGAAGAATTCAAGGATGAGCTACTTCAGCAACTATCTGAGAATAACCAGGTGTGGTATACAGATGCATCAAGAATGGCTGACACACAGTCGTCAGGAGAAGGAATATTCAAAGCAGGCCATGACGAGAGAGAGTGCTTCCCCTTGGGAGGCCATAAGACGGTTTTCTTTGCTGAAATTTTCGCAATATTCGAAGTGGCCACATGTCAGGAAGTCAGACATTGGACAGAACAGGAGATCTACATCTACTCCGTCACGCAAACCATCTGCAGAAACAGGATGAGGTCAAGTCTCGTTCAGGACTGCAGGAACGATCTGGAGACACTCGCAGTGAAAAAGGGTAACCATGGGATAGGTTCCTGACTATAGACTTATCGAGGGAAACGAGCGCGTCAAAAATTGACCAAGCTTGGCTCTTAAATGCAATGGACTGGAACCATGTTTAGGAATAAGCAAGCTCCCATATGGGCTGAATAAGTAGATACGGGTAGGTAAAAGTACAAAAACAAAATGTTACAGTCAGAGATATGTGGATAAACCAACAATTCACCCTAACCCGAACAGATCAAAGGCCTCGTGGCTACGTACGAGAAATCGACAGTGCTTGCAGGGCCTTGTAGGAATCCTTACAAGCCACGGCACGCTAAATATACAAATGTACCTTCTAGAAATGGTCGACAGTCTACTATGCTAGTATATAGTCTACTAACTGATACCCTGATTTTTTTTCGAAATATTACTGTTTTTCGTAAAATTTTCTAGCAATAATAGTTTTTACGCAAAAAAATATTTTCAGTACCTTTGTTATCTAATAATAATGTTACATATTCACTACGAAGGTTGTATAGTAGATTACAAAATTTACGATTTTTTATTTTTGTCATACATTGTTATACAATGTCTGCTATTGTTAAATAGCAACGTTAGAGAAAATGTTGTTTGCGCCAAAAACTAAGAATGCTACAAGTTTTTGCCAAGAGCAATAAAATTTCGAAAAAACATCAAGGTACCAGGTTTAAAAAATGAATCGATTCAGACGACCAGATAAAGTCAGCAACAGTAGCAGATGTAGAACTTTAAATGACTAACTGTTTAGAAATGACAAACTTTCGATCTTTTGTATGGAACTTTATCAGGGATAGAGAAATTTAAAGGATTATCTTCACTAGGTAACTGAAAAAGGTATGCACAATTTTTAACACCTTAGTAATATAGGTATTACAAATATTTAGTTCAGGTTTATCTATATATTACTGAGATGTAGGTATACTGTAATATAGATGTTTTACATAATTTATAATTTTTCTAGCCCTGATGAAGATCCAATAAAAGGTCAAAACGTTGGCCATTTCTAAACTCTGAGGCGTCATTTAAAGTCCTACACCCATATATCCCGAAAGTGAACATTTTTTTTAACTCCATTCTTTTTCTTGACATTGAACAATTGAACCTGCATAATTTTAATATGTGAAATTATTACATTACCATTATTAAGTTAACGTTACCAGTTCCTTATTATGCCTCTTTTCCTTCCGCAAATATTTAAATATATTATTTTTGCAGCTAAAAATATTTGAGGTGAATTTTTAGGAATGGTTCTTAGATCTAAACCATTCATGATTCTATTTAGCTGGGTGGCGTAATTGAAAGCAGTAATTTTTATAAAATATCTAAAAATTTGCGTTTTGATTGTATCATCATGGAAGCAGTCTGTTAATTTTAAACTTTCCCTTAATACCGACAGTGTGTAAGAGAGTACGTTTTCTTTATGAAAATCCCTATTGAAAATATACTTAATTATTGACAATGCTTTTTGCATTTTTTCCGCAAAACTGGAATTCACATATTTGAGCGAATGCCTCTTAATGTCATATTCCTTCAGCTTGGTAAATTCATTATCATCTCCTCTAGTTGATTCACTGATAAAAGAATCCTGACAGCCACATGCTTGGTCCTTCCGCATTTTATGCAAAACGTGGCCAATCACATATCGGAATGCTTTGTTTTCAAAAACTTTATTTTGTCTTGAGGCAAATTGAAGGGAACCTCAGCGAAGTTTTCACCCATTGATGTTGAGGGAGCAACATCTTCTGGAAATCCCTGAAATGTTAATAAAAAGGATTAGAATTTTTGACTGGTAAGTCGCTACATATTGTGGTCTCCTCTGGGGGTGTAGGATTTTCTTTCCCACAGAAAGAATCAATTTCCCTATTAGGAATAACTGTTCCAAAAAAATACGTTACAAAAGTACATACGGGGTGTTCATTATAAAACTTCATCTAGCAGGCTATGAAATTTTGACAGAAAAGGATGACATAATCAAAATAAATGGACTTTTGTTTCTCCATCGTTTTCTTTTGACATTTCACAGCCAACTAGATGAAGTTTTATAATGAACACCCCGTATAATATTTCCCTTGGGATTTCCCTTGGTTTGGTACCTTGAAATGATTGTTCAAAAAAAAAACAGTGCATTTCTTCAAAGCAGTATTTTTGAGAAAACAGGCGGATTGTGGTTTAAGTTTGCAAGGTTTGCAAGAAATCTCAGAAAAATATCAAAAACGATTTAACAAAACAACCCTCAGTGTAAGTATGAGTTTATGCTGAAATTACGTAGTTGAAAGATGATGTTGCAGCGGTTAGCGTAGTAAAAATAATTAAAAAATTATGCAATACATTTTAGCTTTTAAATATTCTTTCTCATCTGATTGGCCAAAACTATATTTTGGCCAAACAGAGGAGGGAAAACATTTAAAACATAAAACTTATTGCTAAAGTTTTTAATTATTATGCCTATGCCTTAAGAAGTTTTCAGGTCATAGAAGTTGTATCTATCAGCTAATTAATATATAATAAATATAGGTACCTGTCTAGGTGTAATTGTATGCTATCTATACTATTTTTGGTACTTTTATTTTGATGGATAAAACATGAACGTTCACACTGAGAAAAATATAAAGAAATTTTGCGCGCTTATGCCAATAGTAATTTGGAGTCCTTCAAGAAATTTAAGTAGGGATAGATTAAACAAAACTTCGGCGAATAAGTACCTACTAGTACCTATAAATGCTGTCTTCAATCAATCACCATTCGCCATTTGACTAACTACCCTATTCGGTATATACCTATACATTTTCTTGGACGTCGCGTAAATCTGATGAATCTAATGAGTTTGATTCATGAAATTAGGATACTGTTACTAACCAGATAAATTCGCTGACGGTAAAACACCTCTTTTTAACATGTGGTTTGGTCCAAAATCTCCATGTGCAAAATGTAGTGAACATACTCGAAAGTTATTATATATTTTTTGACGTTCCATTCTGAACATCCTCTCACTTCCGACAAGTTTCATCCACTTATCAAAGGAAAGTCCGTATTTTTTTGGATTGGGAAATCTATGTTTCGGTTCAGGGCTTCCCCAACACGTAGAAACGCAACACCTAATCGTAGACGGCATTTCGGCAATCTGAAAAATCATCAATCAGCTTATGTTGCTTCTCTTTGTACTTTATATGAAAGCTTTACTTTTACAATATAAAGAATATCAATATAACAATAGTCAATATATGTACTATGTGACAACTGCCGCTCCCAACAAGATTTGTCCTTCGCCAAATTATGTAGATATCTAATATAATATGGAATATTATTAAGGAAATTTTGTGCGCGAGTGATGCTAGCCGTACTTTATATTTATGTTCTTTATACTGTATACTTATTCGTACGAGATTGTGGAAAAATTTAACTTTATATATACTACGTAAGGCACCTTTTTTCTACTAGAAAAAAGCCTATAAGGTACCCGATGTATGACCAATCCCGTCCGCATATGAGCAAAACGTATTAACCCAGTAATAAGTAATAATTTATAGCTTACCTTAAATATTTTTAAACGCAGCACAAAACCAACTCACTTGTTATCAATTTTTATCACTTTTATCGACTTTATTTAGCTTTATCGCCTTAAAAACCTACAATACTTAAAAAATTTCAAATTCGAAAACTTCAAATTTAAAATTTTGACAGTTCGGTAGCCATTTTGAAGTTGGCCGTCGGGAATGGACGAAATTCATGGGGACGCAACCCAACAAACGCCGGCCGAGCGCCATCTTACGGGTTGGAATAAAAGCAAATTGCAAACCAAGTTGGGTAATAAGAGTGGATAGGGCCTGACTATTCCCTTCGTTGGTATGGTAATGATTTTTGACTAGCAGGTTATGTTATTGTTAACATTTATGAATATAGCGGGTTGAAGAGAAATTACGAAGCAAAATAGTAGACATTTGAGGTTTTGTACTTTTCCGCACTAGTACGGAAAAGTAAACTTTCGCGCTCTCGAGTAGAAAAAAAAATCGATTCCAAAGCTGTATCATTGGATATAGATAATTTCCTAATCCTGCGAATGTAAATTAGTAAACTTTCTCGGTTAAGATGTTATTTCATAACACGTAAGTTTAGGATTCCGTGTTCCAGAACAGCTCAGTACCCAAATTCTTCAAATCTAGTTTCGATTTCGATTGTCATTTTTTCAAGTAAATGGCCCTTTCAAATAAAAATCCAGTAAAGAAATGTGAAGATCTTTAAAGGGGGTTTTATTATCAACCATTATCTCGAAATAGGTTTGTTTGGTTTTGCAGAATGTTAATTAATTACGCAGATAATTTATTAGAAATAATGACAATCGCAATCGATTCGAGATTTCAAGAATCCGGGTGCTGACTGGTCTGACTAAACACTATTCGAACGCAGTATCAATACTTTTCAAAAATATTTTAAGTGAGTGACTCATTAGGGATATTGGGGTGGGAAGTTCTTGTGGCACGGTCCTATGATGATGAGGAGAGATGGACAAACAAAAACGACTTCTGTTGATCCTCTCAATTATATATATTTTTTGTTTTTAAACCTTTCAATGCGGATTGGCTTCTTTCGGATTGGCAGTGGATACACTAAACACTCTCATAATAATCAGGGAAAAAGGCCAAAATCGCTTCGTCCACGTGATGTTTGCAATTTTTTTTATTATTATTCTTGGTTTTTGGTCTGGTAATTAATACATTATTTGTCAGCGCAGACGGTATGTATATATTTTCTGTAGAAGCAGTTTTGTTGATAGTATCTGAGCTTTTTGAATGAATGGAAATTTTGAAAAAAGAGAAATTTGATTTATTTTATGGTGCATGCCCGGCCACCCTTGTAATGTCTCAGGATTACCTGTAAGAGTAACAAAGGGGCGCCAGGCATGAATTCATCAAAAAATTAGGGATATAAGTCTGTCCTCCTCGCATGTGCTTGGTTTGCTCTTTTTGGGGAGGGGGACAAATGTGGACTCTAGCCAATCATTTGGTATCTGGCCGGATAGATATTTAATGTTAAAAAACTCTGAAAGTTTCTAACTCACTAAACCACTTTCTTTGTGTAAGCTACTTTCATCCAGGGGCTTTATTTGATTTAGTTAGCTAAATGGCTCTACTTCTGCTTTGAGTATGGGAAGAGGCGTCGCAGATCTTTCTATGGCATGATTTGATCCTTGTTCGGTGATATTTCCGTTAGGCGTTTTAAACATATCTCTAATATAGGCTCTCCATAGAGAACAGAGCACACTGGGATCAGAAGTATGTTTTTCATCCACAGGCAGAGTAGCTTTACTTTTTATGATTTAGATGTGTGGCCACTGTTCCTGGGGTAGCCACTCTATCAGCCTCTCCCCATATTTTCTATACCGTGTATATTAAAAAAAACACTTTTCTCAAGACTAACTTTCCAGCCTGAATCTAAAAGAAACGGTCTTTCAAAACTTCTTTAAGTCACAAATTTCGGTTAAAGCATTTCCGAAATACTGACTTCCAAATATGATGATACAGTTTGCTGTATCCTTCTTTTCCGTTAGCAGTTTACATAGTTCTCAAATATTTGTATGAGAGATGAGGATTTCAGTGTAATAATGTCAATAGGTAAAGGCGTTCAATAAAAAACAGTCATGCAGTTGAATGTCAACTGTTGTCAGTGAAGTCTAATGACAGTTTCACGTTAAAAAGTTTACATGTTAAAAAGTTAACATACAGATTTTTGACTTTTGTTATTGAGTACTGGTAATACTGGTATAATATGAAATGTTGCTCTCTTGTTTTATAAATTTAATTCTTGAGTGAAACGGTGTTTGCAATCTCTTTGAAATAGGTACCTACATGTATATATCTTTTCCAATTAAATTATTGATTACATTATATTTTCCTTAACATTATGAAATACTTGTGAAGAGTTATAACACGTATTATGTAATGAAAGTGTAAGTGTGGGCTACACATTTTTGGTAAGATTGGATTAATAAATGAAAGTTGATACTTTTTGCTATTTAATTCTTTCCTATCAATAATTCTTAATTTAACAGCCTTTTTTTAGCACCTGCTACAATGAATAATCCAATATTTTTTTGAGATTATTATTGGATTCTTTATCGTTTTATTTTTAATGGTTATTTATAAATCAAGGGTATTAAGGAGATGTTTGCGACAGAAATTTTTATAGAATGCATCGATTCATCAAAATAATCGGTTGAAATTAATTGATTCTATTAAATCGTTGAGTAATTTTTAATTAAAATATTAACATTTTATTTTTACGCGATAGGCTTGAAACCTTTAAAGTTTCATATTTATATAAATTATTATTTATTTCAAATAAAATTTGAACGTGTAAATAAATATTTTTTTACGTGCCAACTCCCTAGTGTCGGCAACAACAATTATTAACAAGAAGGCGTTTTTTTATTAGATATCTATACAGGGTGGCCCAACGAAAACTTTCCACCGATGTTTTCTGCCTTATGAAGTTCAAAACACGAAAACGCCCGGACCCGTCAATTTTAATTTCGATCTTTTCCAGATGAACCTCAAAGCCTTTTGCCCTAAAAATCTTAAATCGAAAGGTGTGTCAAGTTATACATCATTTTAAAGGGAATTCAATTGCCTTTTCAATGGCACCTAACTTTTTAGAATTAAATGCTCTGTTCTTGAGAAAAAAATAAGGGTTTTATGTTATCCTAGGAATCTAACAACACTGATACGGAATGTAAATTTAGAAAACGTTATTGCATTATTCCTACCTGCACTTTGATGTTTTCTAGTTTAGTAGTTGTCTTTTACTTTTGTATACACTATCTTTTAAAAATGCTTTACAGTATTCAAGAAAGAGTTTGTCACGGTCATTTTTCTCACTACGCATTTTCCTACATTTGTTATGAATTAATAATACATTTTGCAATTAGTTATTTATTGAGGTCTGAACAGTACCTTGCTCATTGTTGCATTTTGATTATAGTCCGGGTCAATGCCTCACTTGCTCTTTCTGTTTCATTCACTGGTTCTCGAGGGGCCTTTTTGGTTGCCCGCTAGTACCTACTGAAACATAACTTTTGTTAATTTACTAAACTCCAATTGAATAACTCTGGCTTTACTAGTCGATTTTGTGTTTGGAATTTACCTCATTTGCCTTGTTTTGAACCCACTTTTGTCAGTTTTCGGCTAGAGCGGCCTTCATTGCTTCTCGAAGGTTTGTTTTGTGGCTTCTGTTTATGTTTCTGACGAGATTCACATTTTTCTTGTGCGAAGGGTGCTCCCAGACTTCCAATTTGTTTCAGATCCCCGTTTTGCACCTGTTGTGCGGAACAGAACGGAGAGGAACAGAGCAGAAATGTGAATAACGTCATTACACATGTCAATTCCTGTTTTAGCTTTTATCTGATTGGTTTAAATTCAACTGTCAATTTACGCTCCGTTCCGCTTTTAACCAAATTCCGCTGTATGTGACGTCGCCCTCAGTGTTTAAAGTTTGATCTGTCAAGTGAGAAATTTCCGGAGTCAAAAAATGCAATCGCAGCGCACGTTTACCTCTTTACTCATGCCTCAATTGCCGGAACTAACGGAAATTTTGCCGAAATTTAAAAAATCTGCCTCTTTTGTTTCGAAATTTAATTAAGACCATTTCACGACGTCCCAGCGAAAAAGTGGTTCCTTGGTGCCGAAAAGAAAACATTCCAAGGTATCCTCTCGGATAGAAAGCCATTCGATAGTATGCACAGTCTGGGCACAAATAGACCTCAAAGTGGCAGTTGGAAATTTAAAGTTTAAAAAATCGTCAAAATTTCAAATTCAAAACTAGGACCTCGGTTTTTGGCCAGATCGAGAGCCTATATGTGTGCTACCTCCCTGAATTATTTCAGATCGCTGCATAAATGTGGAATCTACAGGGTGTACTTTTCTCACATTTCACCCTGTAGATTCCACATTTAAGCAAGCCCTCACAGGCCGCCGTCACATATAGCGGAACGGAACGGAGCAGAAATGTCAATAACGTCATAACACATTTCAGTAACGTCATTACACATGTCAATAACGTCATCACTACACATGTCAATTCCTATTTTAGCTTGAACAGAACATGAAACCCTACAATTGACCTTCTTGTAACCGGCAAAGGCGCCCTTTTAATGGTTTATGTCCCTTGAAATAATTTCAGACCTGTGCGTGACTGGAACAATAGTTTAGTAATTAAAGCGATTTTGCGAATATCGTTAATTGAAATTAAAATCTTATTCTCTCATCAGATGGAGCTTTTAATGTTTCATCCTTGGAATGTAAATTCAAGCAACTTATGTCTTAATTGATTGGGCCAGGAAATTCACGGTTAATTTAAATAAACGGCTTTAATTGTCAATTAAGCTATGTCATGTGAGGTGTCATTTTAAAGAGCTTCATTTATTCTGTTCAGTGATCACATTTTATTTCCTTTTTCCAGCAGAATTTCCAGAAAAGCTTATTTTCTAAATTTATGCCCGGCTGTCCGAATAAGCGCAATATAGTCGCCACAAGCCACGGTGATATCAATTTTTTCTGCAGTACCCTTTCGGGGATGAGAAGTACCGAGAGGGTGGTTCCGAATATCTTTGGAAAAAGAGAGACGCGTTTTGAACTCGAGAGGGTGATTACCTAACCGGAAAGACGAAAAAGTTCGAGTTTTACCGCGAGAAAAAAGTCAGTCCTTGGCTCCGCCGTTCTGATTATCGTCAATTCGTAATTTTTTTCCCCTTTTTGAATCCCGTGTTAAGTCCGCCGCGCTAATTATTTTTATTTTTAATTAGTGCCAAAACAATTAAACCGCTATTATTGCCAGTCTACGCGAAAAGTTTCGTGGAGTGTTCTTTCGGTTGTGTCATATATATAGTGTCAACCCACCTCTGCCCTTTTCCTGAATAGGCCATTTTCTTGCAGATAGCGGATACTTTGCAGACTCCGGAGACTACCGGAAATTAAGTATTTGTAGAGTAGTTGTAGAAGTTGAAACATTTAGTATATCATAGTAGTGTTTTGCTCACCATAATATCGAGGATCCCAGTGATCTGGCATTTTTTTCTCTTCTACACTGCGTCGTTGGTATAGTTTCCTTTGTTGTTGTTTTTTTCAATTTTAGTAAAAAATTGTGTACCCGTCAAGCACGTTTCTGGGGACCACCGAGCTTATCGCGAAAAGTTCACGTCCACCGCTATTTTATTTCAGATTCCTGAGAAAAATGAAAATTGTTTTTTTTTCATAATTAATTACTATTCGATTAGATTTTTTTAAGGCATTTATTAATTATATCCATTTAGCAATACCATGGAAGTGTTTTTTCGCTACAAAGATGAAACGCCACGGATTAATTATGGGCCTTTGCCCCCAAAATTAGCGACCTAAGGGACAACAAAACAGATAGATCTTTTCCGAGAGTTGGGTCCTCCTTGCAGCGTGGTAAAAGAGATTTCACACACGAAGATACGTTGGACTTAGAACATCCACGTAGTCTAACTTCAGCAGACACGGCGGCGACGGCAACACAGCAGCGTCAACCACAGCCGTCCCCACGCAACGACCGATTAACGGCGGGAGGGGGGGATACTGCGCGACATAGCTTCCCACATAATATTAAAAGAATATTCACGTTCCTATCACATTCTCTCAAGCTACCCAAAAAGAACATTCTTTAAGTAATATGAATGTAACATTCACTGCAATAATGTCCAAAATGTACGTTCTTGTCATGGCCCCACACATCACGTACTTTTCGGTACGAGAATATCACGTGACAAGGAGGTTACTGAAAAGAAGTTCTAATGAATAATATGATAAGAACGTACTTTAAATGAACTTAGTCAATTAGTAAAATATTTATATCCCATTTATTAAATTACCATTAAATAAAAAATAATAGTGATAATAGAAGTGAATATTTTAAAAGTTGCCATTTTCTGGTTTTATTATATAAAATGCCAATGGCATATCTAGGTGGAATTTTATAAAAATGTAAAAGCCGTTTCCATAGAATGTGAACTGTAAAGCTCAACCGCACGCTCATTTTAAACTTAATTAACAGAAGAAAAGAAAGACAAATATAGACTAGTAGAAAAATATTGTACGTACCATAAGATCTCCTTTCCAGGTTTCCAGGACATACCAGTTATTTTCTATAAAGAACTACTTATACGAAAAAATGCGTGTGGAATAGGTTCTTTACCGCCCGCTGTTTTATTGTGAAAGTAGAGCACTTTACGGAATATAATTAGAACGTCCCAAGTACTTGTACAGGGGGTCGCCGGACACGTTCTTTTCATATGATATTCAAGTTCCGAATGATATTTCACATGAATATCACATGTTCTTCTCTTGAAATGCTTATTCTTGTCAGGTGCTAGGAATGTCCCAAAGGAACATAAATGGTGCATGTTTATCACATCACAAAAGAATGTGTTTATCACGTAATAGTCATATGCCACGGAACATAATTGGCACGTTCTGATCGAGAACCTCAAAAGGAGATCGTGGGCTCGCGGGACACGTTCTTCTCATGTGTATTCAAGTTCCAAATGATAATTTTTCACCTGAATATCTCATTCCATCTCCTCGAACTCCTCGAAGGCGTATTCTTGTCAGATGATAAGAATGTAAAATTGCTAAGTGAGTTTAATCTGATTGTGTTCTTTATTTCTACTCTTAATCTGATCGTGTTTCTCTGTTCCGCTTTTAACTAAATTCCGCTGTATGTGACGTTGCCCTTAAGACTTAAACCAAGGGAAATAGGAGGAAAAGCGTGGAAGAAAATATATGGCAGTTGAAAATTTGAACGTTTCCAGGAAGATTATTGGCAAACTGCTCAATCCTCGAAAACGTTTTCATAAAGAGTGGTTGATTTGAAAATTACAAAATCATTACTCAGATTACAAAATATGGTAATCAAATTATATACTTTATTAAGCGATGTTTATGAATGTACATAAGTATATAGAGCATTTACAACATTTTTAGGTGCGTAAGTAAACAGTTAGAACAAAATAAGACATTTTATGTAAATAGTTTTATTTCTCTTAATTAAAGAATGTATTTAAAATTATCAGCCTAGTCATTCTTCCTTAATTTAGACAATTTATTTGATGGATATTATCTACATCAGAATCATCTAGATCGGCAGGCATAACATAAATATCTTGTCGATCATCTGCTGGATTATGTGGTTCCCCTTCACCTCTGTTGATACAGATATTATGTAAAATGCAGCAGGTGTTTATGATATTAGCTGCCATTTCAGGCTTATAATGTAAAGTTCTGTGGCCCAAGCAGCATCGGAATTTTGCCTTTAGCACTCCATTTAGCCTTTCTACAACGTTTCTGGAAGACTTATGTACTAGATTGAAGTTTACTTCAGATTCATTTAAATTTCTGCCAATTATAGGAGTCATTAGAAACGGCTGCAATGGATACCCCGAATCTCCGATTAGCCAGGAACTTCTACTACCATTCCAGTACCTGTCTTCCATAAATTTTTTAACTGATGAGGTACTCCATATTGCAGAATCATGTACTGATCCTAGAAATTGTGCCAAAATAGCCAAAACTTTCAGTTTTTGAGCCCACAGCCCATCGTGTTGATGCTATAAAAGCCCTTTCAATGAAAGAAAATAACTCTGGGCATTTCATGATTGTTGAATGGAGGAGCTGGAAAAGCTACGTGGGTACAACATATAGCTCTCAATATACTGGGAAATCCTCCATTCTCCACAAGTCCTTGCTTAGTTCTATTCTGTTCTTCTTCTGTAATGGGGAATTGAATAAAAGGTCCCAAATTTTTGACTATTACAGTAGTGACTTCATGGAGGCATTTTGAGAGAGTTTGTTGAGCCATCAGCACAAACATATCTTGGCCCACACTTTTTTGATAACTTCCTTGTGATAAGAAATGAAGTGCAGCCAGCACTTTGTTAATGATTGGTATTGCTATTTCTTTTTGGGGTACCTACCAAATAAGGAGCTATTTCATTGATGAGATCCCATGCAATTTCCCTTGATAATCAGTACATTCCTCGAAAGCTCTTTTCAGGCATACTAAAGGGATCTTCAAAGTCCCTAATATATCGCCTTTCTATTTGTAATTCGTGCCTGTATATAATGCATCCTGGTGAAACTGAGATAAATATTGTTTTCTATATTTCTTACCTTCCTTCATCATCTCAATTTCATTTAATAAGAAGAGTATGCCAGGATCAATCATTCTATAGAGCCTTAAATTGCCACCATGTACAATAATTTTAGTTTTTAATTGTGAAATGTGCAAACTGCAAAGAAGTCGCATATTGGAATAGTAATACTACCGCCCAGCGGACAAATAAGCACAACCATCAATTATTCGTCAAGGTCATTTTTGGAATAAACGACGTTGGAAGAAACGACGATTGGAAGAAAGTACAGTTGGAGCAAAAAACGTTTGGTGTTAAATATTTTGGGTGTTCTGATCGTTGGAACAAACTTTTTGGAGCTAATAACTTTGGAGTTTTCGCTTTTGGAAAAAAAGGCGCTCCCCCGGGTTTCGAGCATTGCGAAATAGTGCCAAATATATCTCGTCAATTGTCACTTGTCGTCTTTCGATCTTTCAATTGGTGGTGTCCTATCCTTGTGGCGGTAGCTTTAATTTATTATTCTATGTTTAACGAATTAACTAATTCATTGATCGGTTTTTGGCATTGTTTCGTAAGGCCTTTTTTTGAGGAAACTCAGGGGGTGGTATCTAGGATTTCATTTATGTTGTTTCTGCAGTGTGGAGTACCTCCTTTTGTAACATTTGTTGGGTTTCAATGTGATCGACTCAAGCATGCGTCGTGTCGAAGTCGTTGTCGATTGGCCGTCTCTATTACGAGCTAACTCCATTTTATACTTTTGGCATATCCTTCGCTTGAAGGGATTCAGGAGTTATTTCAATTTAAGAAATCTTCGCGTGATACATTTGCTTTGTTTCTTACGTTATCTAAAGCGCGTTGATTAGCAACATCTGTGGGATTTAATTGGCCCTGCATTTCGAACATTGGAAGCTAAGTACATCATCAAGCCTTTTTTTACTTTCCTTGAAGAAGCCAGGCCGCAACTCCTGAGCTAGATGTTTAACAGCATCGGGGCGGTCCTCAATATTATCTAGGAAGCCCAAGCAGTTTATTGACCACCTGGTAAACGCTTAACCACCTATAGCGTAAAGAGAACCCTGAACAAGGGTTCTTTTTTTTACCTGGACTCAAGCTTTCGAGTCACCCAATATATGAACATCGGTTGAATTCCTCAAGTTTGCAGCTGTTGGCTACGCCACAGCCCATCAGGGATACTCAACGTGTGTTGGAGTCCCAAGCCGTTGTTCAACAGTCTACTTGTAAGATTGTTACTATCATAGGCTTAAACTAACAACCCTTATTTGGCCAATATATATGACAAGTGAAACGTCTTCGGTTAGTTGCAATTTTGACTTGACCCTCACGCCTTTATTTATTTATTTGTTTTGGTTTGAGTTGTGTTGATTAAGTAGAGATCCAAAATTCACCTTTGGAGGTTTCTGATTTCCCTGTAAGAATCAGTGGCGCTTATACCCACCCCTACTCTCCGAGCAGGTGGAGCAGGGGGCATTTACTTAATTTGCCAGGCAACTTGACAGGTCGCTTACTCGACACACACTCGATTATTTCAGATTTGTTCATTGACTTATTTTGTTGCTAATTATTCATTTCACTGATCTATCAAGAAAAGTGCGTGGCAAGTTGACATTATTTCGCGTTCTATTTCCGAAATAACGATTGTGCTAAACGGGCCGCAAATTTGCTTAATGAACAATATCCTGATAGGAACGTATCCCATTCGTACGTGAGAGACCTGGTTGCCAAATTTCAAGAGACTGGAAGTGTAGGAAAGAAAAAGAGGATTGTTCATCATCCAGCAATAAGAACAGAGGCAGTTGAAATGGCTGGTTTGGGACACGTCGCGATGGAACCTGCTACCATCACTAGAAAATTATTAAAGGCACCAGGTGTTCGGCGTACAAGCATTCAGAGGATATTATAAGCACATAAATCCCATCCTTATAAAATTAAAGTAGTGCAGGAGTTAAAGAAGATGATTTCTAACTAATGTGTGTTCCTTATTCTTGAACGGTGAGGTCAACCGCCATAATTGCCGTTATTGGTCGTCAACCAATCCAATGCTTTTTCATGAAGTTCACACGCAACATCCACAAAAGCTAAACGTTTGAATAGGAATTTTCGGAGATCATATTGTCGGTCCATTCATTTACCTGGAAACTTCAACGAACAGGTCTATTTGAATTTGTTCGAAGACGCCATTGATTCAGCTTTAACAGAAATAATCGAACACGTGACCGTCACCGTGAAGAAAACATCATTTTTCAACCAGATGGGGCTCCTCCGCACTACGCCGCCCCCGTTAGGCAGTTTTTAAATGAAACATTCCCTCAAAAGTGGATAGGGAGAAGAGGACCCACAGAATGGCCCGCACGTTCTCCGGATTTGTCCCCGCTGGACTTTTTTATGGGGTCATTTATTTGAAGTCCAAAATTTATGCTACACAATCGAATTCAGTTGAAGACTTGCGACAACGTATTGTAAACGAGTGTAATCTTATTATTATAAGACACTTATTATTATAAGACCACAAAGTTTGCATTGCACTTTGAACAATGTCTTTACTACTGTACGGAGGTCGGTGGTGGTCATTTTCAACAACTAATAAATTGAAATTAATTTAATGTCAATTCGACTTTTCTGTCTCCTGCTCCTGTTTTCTCGAGAACAAATCATCCAAATTTTAAAAATGTTGCGGTAAAATTTTTAGGGTGAAAGTCACCAAAGCTTCATGGTTTCCTCTAAAGCAATAATTACACCAAAAAAATATGTCCCCCTTAGAATGAAAATTGTGAGGTCCGAGCGTTTTCGTGTCTTCTGCTTCATAGGCCAGAAAACCCTGGTGGAAAGTTTTCGTTGGGCCACCCTGTATATTGTTCACTTTAACAACTGGTGGTCTCTGCATGCAATACTGGTGAAGTTTCATTCTTTAGTCTCACAATTTGGTTCTGAAAACAATACCAAAAAATGTAATACATACACTTACAACTGACTTCTACTAATTACGTTCAAATTTATATCCGTACTGTCAGTAGCGTCATCGTCACTCTTGCCGTCAGAATTTCGGAATCAAAACTTTGGCTTTCTTCTAAAAACTTACGAAACTATCAGTTATACACATATAAATGTAATCAA
Source organism: Taphrorychus bicolor (assembly GCA_951812265.1). NCBI lineage: Eukaryota > Metazoa > Arthropoda > Insecta > Coleoptera > Curculionidae > Taphrorychus > Taphrorychus bicolor. The sequence goes on along the minus strand of OX638303.1, from coordinate 7,912,961 downwards.
ATAATTATTTTGTTATCATGTATAAATTAGTTATTTATGTATTAAGAGCGAAAAGTACAACTTCCTTGCTCGGAGAGTGAAGTTTGCCGCTCGACGCGAAGCGGAGAGCGGCAATCACTCGAGAGCAAAAAGTTACTTTTTGCTCGTAATGCATACAACGTTTTGTCTGCAAACGATCAATTTCAAATAATCTGAATCACAACTGGCATAGCTGAAGTCACAATCTGAAAATTTAAATCAAACTGACAATGACGTTTTAAATATTTGGTTGAGTGGTGGTAGTTGCTATTGACAGCAAGCGATAAAATCTTTTTCGCTTGCTGTCCTGGGCAACGCGCGGAAAAGTAAACTCACATTCTGATCCTCAAAAATGGTTAGGTTTTCGTTTGTCTAATGAAAGCGTAAAATGCGTCATTATTTGACGTTTGTAGAAAAGCTATATTACGTAATAAGGGTTGTAAGAAGCTTATTACGTACGAATGGAAAGTTTGCACACCACGCCGCGCTATGTATTTCCATGAGTACGTAAATGCTTTACAACCCGCATTTCGTACTACACTTTATCTACGACGCTATAGGAATAGACATTTTGAAACTATTACAAGTAAATGTTAACAAATCAGAAAATTGATTAAAGTTGAATTTGACAGCTAGCCGCCATCAAAATTACGAATTGGTGGCAATTGGACTGTTGCTAGGCGACGCGTGAATGAGGCCACCCGGCTGAAGGCCTTGCACGTACGTTTGCTTCAGCGTGCGTAAGGAGCTCCTTACTAGCGAAGTAAAGCGTGTGTTATTTGATATTTACGTAGTAGTCGTAGATAAACATATAAAATGCCTTCGACAATATCCAGAGTTCATGTACGGATTCACTCACATTTATTTCAGTCAAAACGTTTAAAACATGGCGACCTGAAGTAAACGAACTTTGCGACAAACGAAGCGATATGATGAAATGGGGTGTCCGTTTTTAATGTTAATTAATTTAGTTTCATCGATATGCAGAGTTGAGATAACAATGTACTTTATTTCTGAACAATCTATAAATGTTTGGATCGTAAATAAATAAACGGTTGTTGATACCATATAAATGTTAACTATTAATAAATAACATTTACTAATAAGACTCATTGTTAAGGAGGTTTTTAAAACCTTATAACCAAATCATTTAATGCTGATTAAGAAATTTGGTTTTAGTAACAAAACCTAAGTCAAATAAATTATATGACCAAATTCAGTGGTTTCGTGTTAGTTAATAACGTTTAATCTGATATTTTAATTATAAACAAATTTCAAAATAACTAAGAGTTATTTAGAATTACCAACAAATTTTTCTTTTTAGTGCAGGCGCTCACTATCCTCTTACGAAGTACCTAAACTAGTCCCAGCCATACCATCTTCACTTTAATTAATTGGTTGATCACTGATAAACAACTGTTGTTCTGTTCTTTTTTGTTTAATCAATCACAATCTTGAAAACGTGACTTTTGTTGTTCATAAACTCATTATCACGATCTAATTTGAATTAGACTCATCACGATACTGTTGCGAACTCGGGGTTCAATAATTCCAGTGTAACCATTTAACACGAAAACACTATTTATTTGTCCCACAAATATACACAGGTACAATTCGTATACTAAATAACTCACTACTTAACACTTTATAGCTTTCTATTATCGCTTGGAACTTTAGCTTACTTATAGCTCGCTTAAAATAAGACTATTCTACTCCGCGCGCTCTATTCGCCTTATATACAATCCTAAAATTACAGAAAAACCTAGAAAGTTTTTTATAAGAATTCTTGAATAATCTCACATTAAAAAAAGGTTGTAAACAACTGACTTCTAGATTAAACCGAGCAATAAATCACTCGTGTCAGCCATGACGCAGCGCGGATAGGTCGCGAAGCTCCACCAACCAACACGCGTTGCCCCGCCTCCCATGCGGCGTTGCTGCGAATCGTGAAAATACTAATTGTTTACGACAATATCAAAACCCTTTATAGCGATTTTCTATTTTCATAAACTCGATGTACCTAATAGCAATTTCCAGGAATAAACGATAAAAGCGTTGGTATTGTCCGCACGCTTTGAAACAAGAAGGATCAGCTGATGGGGTCAATAGACGTTAAAAGAGTGACCCCGAGCGGGGCAAGGGACGCCGCCGTACCGCGTTCAATAGTAGTGATGGAAAAATCGTTACTTTTAAGGGCTTGGACCAGTTAGTTACTTTAGACAGAGGACTCGTTACTTTAGACTCGTTACTTTGGACTCGTTAAGTACTTTGTAATTGGACGAATTCAGACCCATTATTCTTAAAGTACCTCTCTAAAATTGATTTTAGGCAGGTTAACAGAATAAATATAATAACAAAAATTAAAATATTTTAATAAAACCAAATGAATATTCTAGACGTTAAACTATAAACAAACAAAAACTAAAAAACATAATAATAGGTACTAGGAAGGTACCTTACCTATGTCAAAAAAATAATAAATTGGAACATAACAATCAAACAAAGTCACTATTGTTTTTAAATTTACCTATAACACGTTTTTATTGCAGTGTAAAAATAAAATTTTCTCTGCATTTGTGGACTTGAGTCTATTTCTGCGTTCAGTTATCACTTGACCAGCTTTTGACACGCTCGCAAAGAACGGAGGTTGCAACAATGTTTGAATATTTTCTTGCTAATATTGATAACTGAAGGTATATTTTTTCCCTCTCTTTCCACCAGACAAGAGGATTTTCTTTGCGATCCAAAAGTGCATCTTCCGAATACATTTTCAGTTCTGCTATTGCTGTCGCTGTTGGACTAGAGTTAGTGCGAGTTGAATCTTTTACAGCCTTATCAAAATCTTGCCAAATAAGGTTATCATTATCTGGAGAATTTTTTGTTCGTTCAGGGTTTTGTTCAGTTTTTGCTGTTTCTGGCCCAATTTCCAAGATATTATCTTCCCCCCGTTTCTTGTTGATCATTGATATTATTACGTCTTGAAGTTTTTCTTTAACCTTCTTTAACATATCGTCATTTGTAAAACCTTTCGTTTTAAAACGTGGATCAAGATAGGTACATGATATTTTTTTCAAGATTTCCAAATCACGAGCATATTGAAGCCAATAATGAGGTTATTAAACCCTTACCCAACTGACTTGTAATGGTCGGTTTAAGCTTCTCTAACGATGATAGAAGTCCCTTTATGATAAGGATAACTTTGGAAAGAGTGGTTTGTTTTTCTGAACTCAATTCTACAGTTACAACTTCAAAAGGATTTAGAATTCTACTTATTTCCCGTAATAATGCCCATTCTTCCTCCGTCGGCAAAATAACTTATGCAGAACACCTATAGTAGCAGCCAACGGTTCTCCAACTTTAAGTAACCTCTCGATCATATAGTAAGTCGAGTTCCATCTTGTTGGGACATCATTAATTAATTTTAGGGGCGTTGCGTTAGGGTACACTTGATGTTGGGTGGCTACAAATTTAGAGTTTGCTTGGGAACTTCTATGAAAATGGCATATAACATTTTTTATTTTCAGTCGTAGTTCTTCAATTAGCTTTAATCCATCGTTTACAATCAAATTAATTGTGTGCGCGAAACAGGGGATATGTACTCACTGACCTGCCTTTACTGCTGCCACGATATTCGCTGCGTTGTCTGTTGTTATTGCATACACTTTGTCCGAAATGTCCCAATCATCAGCGGCCCTGTTCAGTTCTTGACACAGATTTTCGGTGATATGGCGCTTGTCGAACTTAAAGCACGTCAACAAGCATGGGTAAAACTGCCAATCCTTTATATGCTATATATCCTTCTGTGTTAATAGAAGTTCATCCATCAGTAGACAACGTAACAAACTGAGTAGTTTCAAGAAGGGCTTTTAACTTTGTAACAGCTTCATCAAATTTGACTGGCACAAGGGATTTAGTGAATGTTGGCCTGCTGGGTATAATGTAGGATGGCTCTAGTTCTTTTAAAGGATTACGAAAACCAGAGTCTTGCACAAGAGAAAAGGGCTGTAAGTCGGTTAATATCATATCCAAGATTAACCAGTTATTTTTTTGCTGTCGAGGCAATGAAATCGGCCTAGATATAAAGCCTTGTATATTTGTTTGCCTTGTCCTTGTAGAATGCAATGCTTTGGATGACACTACACCTTGTTCATTAATTTCACTTACTGCTGGTTCTTGCTCTGGCTGATGACCGTCATTCGTATTCGTACAGGTAGCTGCAATTGTTGCAGTTTCCCCACGATACTGAATTTTGATCCTTCACCAATATAAGAGATACATTAGCATGAAATTAAACTATCGTACTTAGTACATTACCTGTATTGCTCTGTGACGTTTCTCCTTTATTTGCCAACTTTTTGACTCTGGGTTCTTCTACTATGACTGTAGGATGTTTAGTTTTTAAATGCTTTCTCAAGTTTGACGCATTTCCGTTTTTGTAAGAGTAAATGTTTTTACAAAAACTGCATTTTGCCGCAGCGTCCGTAATACTTGTAAAATACATCCAAATGAAACTTCGTTTCTGGGACTCCATTCTTTCAAGTTCAAAAACAGCACATTTTATTTTATAAACCACAACGGGTAATTGCACAACCACGCGCGCACGCGCCATACAATAAGTCCAAACAAAACAAAACGCACGTCTCGCTTCCCGCTGTCCCCGCACGGCTTGAACGCAGCAGCGACGAGCCGATGATCTTAACGACACACAGCGGGTGTCGGGAGTATTAATTCGCGACAACTTCTCGGCGACTTAAAAAAGACTTGGAACGAGTCTTTTCTTGAATCAGGACTCGTTACTTTCAAGTCCCTGTAGTAATAGCTATTTATGTAACCAGTTACGAAAAGTCCGATTTTGTGTAACGAATGAATGTTTGCGGGACGAGCGCAGCGAGTTCCCGCAATTTGAATGAGATACACAAAAAAGGTTTTTCGTCACGTGTTTCATACAAGATTTTTTCTAATTTTGACTACAAATACCTACTTAGAGAGAGAATTATTATTATTAAACTTCAATATTTACTTTTAAACCACTTTGTATCTACTTAATCCCGTAAAACTATAGCAACGGTGTGCCACAGCCGAAATCTGCAACTGGTGGTGACACCAACTTTTCATCACTAGTTACGAAAGATTTTACTTTTCGTAACTAGTTACGAAAAGTAGGACGTTACGTCACTGTCATCAGTATTGAAAAGTGCCACTTTATATGTCAAAATTAGAAAAAGATTATTTTGTAACCGTTAGTTATTTATCTTACATCACTATTCAATAGTAATGAGTTCGCTTGGCAACAGGATTCATTCGCGTTCTAGGGTTAGGCGACGACGCATGTTCAGCGTTCGTGTCGCTCACGAAATGTGTCTTGCGTAAATTTAGGGAATAATATTTAGCATATCAGTATTACCCCTTTGCCAAGAGAAGTGTAAACGTTTTCTTGTTACTTTGTTGGATCAAAGCAGTGATTTCAAGACCAGAACTATTGTCTTTTTCTTTTCATTTCCCAAAAGGCTGTGAGGTTGTTAATCGAACAACCTAGTCAGATACGCGGGGATATTTTCAGTGCAGAAACATAACCATAAATTTGGTTCTTCGCAAAGCCGGATAGTTCAAGTATTCATTGCTATAATTACCATTTCAAGACACATTTTCTGTCACAATCCCTATCGATTTGCAATGATTTACGTAGTCAACGTAAATAACAATAATACGGGGTGTTCATTATAAAATTTCATCTAGCCACCTATGAAATGCATTTGTTATTTTGAAGCACGTCGTGAATTACTTCGTTCCGTATTTGTCCGTCAAACTTTCAAATTTAGGCACGTTCACACGTTGCGAACCTTTTACTGGTTGCCTACCATTACTCGCTCCGATAGTGTCTCCATCCTTTTTTTCTCAATACGAATATAAGGACGGGAATGCTCAAATAAATTTAACAAAAATAATAATGAATAGCATTTGACATGACATTCCAAACAATCCAGAATCATTCAGAATGTTGATAAATAAATAATTCGTCATTAATTTGTTTGATTTTTAATCATTTTAAAGATTTTTAAGATTCTATAGGCTGTAAAATTTACTTGAGGTATTCCCGAGCTAACATCCATAGAGAACTTAGAAAAACACATCAATCTTTGTGCCAAATTAAGTGCACGACGGAGATAGTGGGCCTTGGGAGGTGAGATAAACTAAAATTTTCCAACCCTGAATGCCTGAACAGGCCTTTCGCCCTTAGAAGTGGCGATTTTCATATTGATCCTTTGACTTCTGACGACGACATAGCACCCCAATCACCAGCCCCTGCACGGTGTAGCCTTTGGGGAGAGGAGTTTTTAAGGCTTGGCCCTACTAACTACAACTGCAACCGAAAGTACCTACAAACCATTTTGTGTTTGAAAAACTAAAAACTAGTTTTAAAATCATTAAAACAAGTGTATGATTCTAATGTTTTATCTCTGTAGAATCGGAAATGGAGTGGATTTTAAAAGGTATGTAAAAATAAAACATTAGAGCTGAAGACGAAAATAAGTTTATCCACGACCATACTATAATAATCACATTATTCTTGTACAATCTCAAGACTAACGATAATCATTATTCAATGAGTTGTCATGGAAACGAAACATAGCAGACGTAGGCATTTGACAACTCAAAAAGTAAACTGCCCTAAACATGAAATCGGTAGTTACCACTGGTTCATTCAAATAATTATCCTTCTATTAGGATGCATTGAGGCAAATGTAGGTTACAGTGTCTCTTTTTCCCTAAAATATGTACTTTTCACTGAAAAATACTTAAAATAAGCCATAAAATGAAGTAATTTACCGTCCACCCTCGTAGCATTGAAATGAACATGCGGTGACATGCGCGGGTGACTAGACCGTCATCTATCGACAAGACGCATCAAACGTCGCGCCATTGAATAGCGAAACCAGTCGTGGTCGATGTTTTAAAATTGTAAATTATCTTTGTGGCATCTATAACCTATCATATTTGAGAAAACCCAGAATCTTGGTCGTGGATAAAGTATAGTATTCAACGCGCATTTAATGAGCGTTATTCTCTCGGGAAACTTGTGCCACTCGCTTCGCTCGTGGGCTCAAACGTTACCCTCGAGAATAACGACTCTCATTAAATGATTGTTGTATAATATACTATTATAAACATATTGTAGGCTCAATTCCTGAAGCTAAACCTGCAAATTTTGCACCAAAATCGGTATTGACTGCGACCATTAGGACCTAGAAGAAAAGATGTTTCTAAAAATGTATGTGTCAGTAGATACTCTCGAGGCTTAAATTTGTGTACAAGTGTAATAGTTCTCTTCGTTCCCCAGCCTGGAAAAGCTATATGCAACCATACACATGTGTACATGCATAAACCATTTTTTGTCTGAAAGCCAGTTTTAATTTGATTCAAATGTGTCAAATGATAACTGATATGTTTTGTCAGCATCACCATGAAGTCAGAAATCGTGTTGATTTTACAAGTAAAATAATAATTAAAATATTAGGAGTATAGACAAAAATAACTTTATAATAATACCTATTATAGGCTTGAATCTTGAAGCATATTCCAGAAATCTTGGATCAGATCAGTATGGACTTGAGTTTACGAGCAAGAATGTAGGAAACATCTCTATTGGTATATGATATTTTCATGTTCAATAATAAATGCTAACTTTTTTGTATAATGACAAAGTAGTTTAATGTGTGTTAAATTGCATCAATAGATACTAAATAATGCAGGATCATCCAGCTTAATATTCCTAATTTATAGTTATAAACTGAATTTGTTTAAAAATGTTATAGACAGAAATTAAGTTTACATAGATAAGTAATTAATAGTATTAGACTGGATAATCTTGGTGAATGATCAGATCTGTAGTTTAAAGGGTTGCTGTCCACCATGTTTCAAATCAACAATTTACAAATTGGCTGGTTAAAACCTCTTTATTCAAAAGCAACAGTGCTCAATTTCTATGATCATAAAAGTCCTTTTAGGAAATGGCAATCCATATTGGGTCCATCATTACTATAAGCTTATTTTCAACCAACTTGATTGGCTGTCCTATTATCAGTCATCAATCGAGTGGGATGAAAATCGAGCTGTAGAGATCAATCTGATCCAGGTTTACCAATTCCAAAAAGTCCTACTGTGTCTATACTAATAGGAATATGAATGATAAAATTTGAGTCACACACTTTGTCACAATAGGACTTTTCGGAAATATTGATCCTAGTTCAGACTGATCCTTACAGATAGTTTTTAGGAAACCAGATTGATGACAGTTTGAATCTGATTTCCACTCAATATGAATGGTAGAAACTCAGCTGATAGTTATCAACTTGATCCGAATTACAGTTTTTGAAAAGGGCTTGTATCTCCTATTGGTATACGGAAAATTGACATATAGGTCCAATGGTATATGTGTTTAATGTGTTCGATAAGACTTTTAATAAAGCTAATCACATTTTGTTAATATATTTTGACATTTTTATTGACATTTGGGAAGTCATGTTTCTATTCGCTTATCAACTGTTTAACAATAAATTTTTGTTCGTTATTAAACATATTTTATAAATGTGTACAAATAGAAGCAATATAATTGACAATTGAATAAATTGAAAACAAAAAATTAAATGATATTAATGAAGAATTTTATATAATTTTTTCCAAGTGCTAGCAAAATTCAGTAGCTTATACAGGTACCTATCCAATTGGTAATGCTTGAAGTGTCCTAGTGATTAGCCACCTTCACAGAAAAGCAGACAATCAGTCAGAAAGCTGTGATTCCTACCCAAACTCTCAATTTTTCAGGGTGTAGTCCTTTTTCAAATATTTCATGGGGGTGTTTTCACTAATCTAAGTTCTCATGTTTTGCGAGTTCACATAACCACTTCACACAAATCAAGCTTCATCACTAAATATGGATTTTTGGAAAATGTTCTGGTTATTATCCTTATCGATACACCAATTGCAAAATTGCAGTCTTCGGGGAAAGTCAGCTCCATGCAATTCTTGCACATCTGTGAAGCGATATGGGTAGACTTGAAGATTTTTATGTAAAATTGCAAGGGTGGCACCTACAGAAAGGCCTATTTGATGGTGTAACTGTCAAATAGAAGTACCAGGTGGGTTTTGCATTATTTCTTGTGCCTGTGTAACCACTTTATTGGTATGTTTCTTGTGAGATTCACTGCCTGGTATTTGTGGCCTACCTGCTTCTGTAAACAATGCTAGAACATGCTCCAAAGTTTTCTTGAACTGCATATAGACCACAGCAAAGTTTGGAAATTCAGCCTGGAAATCCTCCTCGTAGGTTCGAATGGAATAAACCTATTCGCCATCCACTTTCCATCAAACTCAACATAAAAACTTTATGTTCTAAGGCGAAAGCCATGTTGTCCAAATACAAAACAGGTTTTATAGCAATAAAAATTAACGTTTTCAGAAAAAATTTTGTTGGTAAAATTAGAAAACAACAACAAACAGGTGGGAAACGGGAAAATTTGCCAACACGGATAAAGACAACACAAGATGGCCGCTAATAACGTTGAAGCGCTGAAAGCTGATTGGACAGTGGCAATGACATATCTGTTTTGATGGCGAGTCAAGTTACGACGTACTTTTATATCTCTCTTTCTTTCTCTCAAAAAATCATAGCTGGCTAGATGAAATTTTATAATAAACACCCCGTGGATTAGCAGTCGAATGACTGCATTAGATTTAGACTTAGATTGAAATGAATATTTCAATCTAAGTTCTATTCTAAGTGACAATTGAGAAGTTTTGTGGAGTACAGTGAAGTGGTTGTAAGCGAGTCTAGTCTACGGTCAACACAAGTAAGTGATAGAACAATTTATTATTGCTACAATATCTATTTGAAGTTTCAGACTCTTCGCAGTTAGGTGGTCAAAATTCTGGAGGTGCTGCTGAGTCAAGTAGCCCGCCCAGGTCGTCTAAGTCTGTAAACGTTAAATTGCCCATTATAGAATTGTCAAAGTTCACTGGTGGTTACAGTCAATGGCTTGAATTCAAGGAGCTCTTTTTGTCATTGATTCACAATGTTGATAGTTTAGATTCAGTTCAGAAGCTACATTACTTGAGAGCATCTTTGGGGGACACAGCACTTCAGTGTATACAATCGTTAGAGTTAACAGACGCAAATTATGAAATATCGTGGAAAATACTGTGTGAACGGTATGATAATAATCGCCTAATGATTCACAATTACATAAAATGATTGTTCAATATTCCAGAACTCAAAGTTGGTCGTCCATCAGATTTGAGAAATTTGGTTGACTCTCTGTCAAAAATTTTGCGATCTTTGGAGACTATGGGTGTTAGTACAGAACATTGGGATCCTTTGATTATTTATCTGGTGACTTGATAAGACCACTCTATTTAGTTGGGAAGAAGTTGAGTTATCAGGGGAACTTCCCACAATTCATAAATTAAAATCATTTCTATTATCCAGAGCCAATCTTCTGGAAAAAGTCAATTCACATGATCAGTCAGCACAAAGGTCTACAAACTCTAATTTTAATAAACACAATAATCAAAAGCCTAATAGATATCAAAATTGCCTTTTGAACAACACAGAAACCAATCAACTTCAAAATAAAAATGTTCTTGTTTTTATTGCAACCAGAGTCACGCAATATATAAGTGTAAAGAGTTTATGTCATTAACATTAAAAGACAAGTGGAAAAAGATCAATTCTTTGAACCTTTGTAGGAATTGTCTGCAAAAGGGACATATTTTTGCTCAGTGTAAATATGGGTCATGCAAGTACTGCAAAGAAAAATATAATTCTTTATTACATCCAGGAGAACAAACATCACAATCAGTTGGTTTGATTTTGCTTGATCAGATGGACAGTTCAACCTCAGATCATAAAGCGAGTCTAATTGCATCTCAGGTGTCAAGTAAGAATCAAGTTTTACTAGCAACAGTACTAGTGAATGTAGTGGATGCTCGAGGACAGAATCACATTTGTCGAGCATTGTTGGACCGTGCATCAATGTCCAATTTTGTATCTAGAAAGTTCGTTAACAAGTTAGGTTTAGCTACAGAAGAGACAGACGTTTTAGTCAGCGGCATAGATGAGGCACGAGTTCATGTGTCACAATCTTGTAGGGTTCAGGTTTGTTCATTTGCCTCAAACTTCAATGTCACACTACTATGCATGATTATGCCTAAAATCACAAATAACTTTCCACTAGTTTCAAATGATCGGGATATTATAACATTCCTAAAAATATCATTCTGTCTGATCCAAAGTTTTATATGTCACAAGAGGTTGACATGCTCATTGGGGCGGAAGTATTTTGGAAAATATTGAGTAAGGGCTCGAGAGACCTTGAACCGGGTATGCCTGTTTTACAAAGCAGTAATTTTTGATGGTTTGTTTCAGGAGAATTAAAGAGGGATTCTCAAGGTGATTCGAAGCAGTTTTCTACATGTCACCTTGTAAGGGAGGTAGATCTTCAGGATCAGTTGCAGAAGTTTTGGGAACTAGAGGAGGTTCCAATGAGATCTCCGTGGTCGGATGAGGACCAAATGGCGGAACAGCATTTTGTTGAAACAGTTCAGCGGAACAACGAAGGAAGATTTGTTGTATCTATTCCTTTGAAAGAACAGTTTCTCTCATTGGAAAAACGATTAGGTTCAAATGTAAATTTCAAAAATGTATATGTGCAATTTATGAATGAGTATGAACACCTCAATTATATGTCTGTGTATCTACCTTCGGCTGATGAAAAAACATATTTTTCTCCCCATCATGGCGTTCTTAGTGAGGATACTACCACAACGAAACTAAGAGTGGTGTTTAATAGTTCTTTTGTTTCCTCTTCTCGAAACTCCTATAACGCAATCCAAATGGTCGGTCCAACAGTGCAAGAGGATCCTGTTAGCATTCTATTGCGGTTCAGGCAGCATTCATATGTAATAACAGCGAATATCTGTAAGATGTATCGCCAGATACTGGTGGCAGACTAGTTTAAGCCTTTACAGTTAATACTGTGGAGATCCAGCCCAGATCAGGAGCTGAGACCCTACTCTTTAAACACAGTTGTTTACGGAACGGCAAGTGCTCCATTGTTGGCCACAAGGTGTTTGCTCCAGTTAGGATTTGACCATACAGAAACACATCCTCGCGCCGCTAACGCTATAAAAAGTGATTTTTATGTTGACGATTTATTATCGGGAACAGATTCGATTGATTAGGCTATTCAGTTGGCATCCGAAACCAGCTCTATACTGGAAACTGCGGGTTTAAAATTGAGAAAGTGGAGGTCGAATAATCCAGCTATTTTGACTGCAATTAATTCTTCAAATACTGTCACGGAAGACTTTTATTTCGGATCTTCAGAATCAACCAAGACGTTGGGTATGTATTGGTCATCCAATAGCGATTGCATATCATTTCTCATCATTCAAAATGAGCCAGTTTCCAAAATCACTAAAAGAGTTATTCTGTCAGAGACAGCAAGAATTTTCGATCCTCTTTGTCTCTTAAGTTCAATAGTTATCAGGGCAAAGATTTTTCTACAAAGACTATGGCCTTTGAAGTTACCATGGGATGCAGAACTTCCATCAGAATTAGCTGGCAGATGGAGGTCGTTCCGAGCCGAACTGCCGGAATTGAATGAATTACGTACTTCAAGGCAGGCCACTTGTGTAAATTGTATTCGGACAGAAATTCATGGGTTCTCAGACGCGTCTCAGTCTGCATATGGTGCCTGCATTTCTTTGAGGACGGCTGATGAAGATCATAACGTTTACGTTCATCTTCTTACTTCGAAAACAAGGGTAGCTCCATTAAAGTCTATGAGTAGTCCTCGATTGAAACTTTGTGCGGTGTTGCTTCTTTCGCAGCTTTTTTCCAAGGTTGTCTCTTCACTCGAGCACAAAATTGATGATTCATTTCTTTGGTGCGATTCAACAGTTGCCCTCGCATGGATGAGATCGTCACCTCATAATTTTCAAGTCTTTGTTGGGAATTGAATTGCAGAAATCCAAAGATTGGCACCTCCCTAACTGTGGAATTATGTTCCCACAGAGCAAAATCCTGCCTATCTTATTTCGAGAAGTACATCTCCGAAGCAATTAATTCAAAATCAGAGTGAATGGGCCAACTTGGCCGAAAAAACCCGTTCAGACTGGCCAGTTGACATTACGTTGTCTGATCCTGTTGAACTATCACAATTGCCGGAAGCCAAAAAGAGCGTTCAGGTCTTTGTTCAGGTCAATCCAGATCTATTTCCATTTTCACGGTTCTCCTCGTTTAATCGACTTAAAAGAACAGCGGCTTAGGTTTTGCGGTTTATTCAAAATTACAGAATCCCAATTGATCGACGGAGACTTGATCAATTGACTGTCGAAGAATGTAGAGTGGCTGAGAAAGTCTTGGTTGGGCTTGCTCAACAAAAATCATTTAGCAAGGACTTGAGTGATCTGAGGCGGACAGGCTCCGTAAATAAAAAGAGTAGTTTACTTAGTAAGACCCCGTTTTGTAGTGATGGTCTCATTCGAGTGGGAGGAAGACTCAAGCACTCACCATATTCATTCGAAGTGAAGCACCCAATTTTATTGTCCCAGCATCATCATTTATCCACTTTGATTATGAAGGAAAAACATTACGAATATTTCCACTGCGCTCCTGAAACACTATTATCTAATGTTCGAGAAAAGTATTGGATCGTTTCGGGGAGAAGTGTAGCAAAGAAGGTGGTAAGAGCTTGTAGAGTTTGTTTCATGTTTCAGCCAAGGTTTGTTAATCCTATAATGGAAAATTTACCAGAACCTAGAGTTTCTCCCAGAGTTTCTGTTTTTACTCAGGTGGGCATTGACTATGCTGGCCCGTTGTTTTATAAGAATCGGTCGGGCCGGGGAGGAAAAATTGTGAAGTGTTTCGGCCTTTTTATTTGTTTAACAGTTAAGGCCGCTCATTTGGAACTAACCACAGAGTTGACCACTTCTGGTTTCTTGTAGGCATTTCAGAGATTTATTTCTCGTAGAGGCAAGCCATTGTATACACCGATAATGGCAGCAACTTCTTGGGAGCAAATCTTGGGGAATTCTTAGACTCAAATAAATCCTCAAGTATCCGACAACTGGATACAGACTTAGACATTAAATGGAATTTTATTGCCGCATATTCACCTCTCCATGGGGGAATTTGGGAGGCCGGGATAAAATGTGCTAAGGCTCATTTGATAAAATCTTTGACATCTCTTTCTCTTTTTACACCAACTTATGAGCATCTTTCTACCATTCTATGTCAAATTGAATGCATTTTGAACAGCCGACCTTTAACACGGTTATCCACCGATCCGAACGATTTGTGTGCGTTAACTCTATCGCATTTTTTAATTAGTCGCGTTTCGTCGAATTTGCCGCACCCTGACTTAGAGACAATTCCTGTAAATAGACTTTCTTTATACGAAAAACTTGAAAGAGTAAAGCAGCAATTCTGGCTGAGATGGTCTACTGAGTACATCCGCCAACTTCAACAGCGACAAAAATGGAAAAGTACCTGTCAAAATTTAGCAATTGACGATTTAGTACTGGTGCATGAAAATAATGTGCCTCCATTCAAGTGGAAACTTGGACGTGTCTGTGCAGTTCATCCAGGGGCAGATGGAGTTTTGCGGGTAGCAAGTGTAAAAACTTCTTCGGGCGTGATTAAGCGTGCAGTAGTTAAATTGGCACCAAGTTCATTAAGAGTTGTTTTCCAGCGGCATCAGCCCATGTTCAGTAGAATAAGTTAGTAAGCAAGTTCTTTAGGCTAGGCTGAAATGTGACATTTTGAAACAATTTTTAGCACTTTATAGCGATTTTCTATTTTCATAAACTCGATATACCTAATGGCAGGAATAAACGATAAAAGCGTTGGTATTGTGCGCACGGTCGGAAACAAGAAGGATCAGCTGATGGGGTCAATAGTCGTTAAAAGAGTGAAGTGGGGGAAGGGACGCCGCCGCGCCGCGTTCGATAGTAATGTGTTCGCTTGGCAACAGGATTCATTCGCGTTCTAGGGTTAAGCGACGACGCATGTTCAGCGTTCGTGTCGCTCACAAAATGTGTCTTGCGTATAGGGAATAATATTTAGCATATCAGTATTACCCCTTTGCCAAGAGAAGTGTAAACGTTTTCTAGTTACTTTCTTGGATAAAAGCAGTGATTTCAAGACCAGAACTATTGTCTTTTTCTTTTCGTTTCGCAAAAGGCTGTGAGGTTGTTAATCGAACAACCTAGTCAGATACGCGGGGTTATTTTCAGTGCAGAAATATAACCACTAATTTGAAAATCCAATAGCTCACAAGCATCGTGAGCGACCCCAACAAATTTGAAAATTATACCAATTTTTTTTTGTTCGTTCTTTTACATACCTTTATCTAGTACATCGTAGGTTCAAGGAACAACAGCAATGGCGCAATTTTACAGTAAAAAATTTGGTATCATCAAAAAACGACAATATTATATATTATTATAAAATGTAAAGACAATAAGTTTAAATCTACCGAAAATAATTTATTACGTTGAATTGAAGTGCCACGAGTGTGTAGGTGATGACATGGCTAATCACCTGAAACAAAAACCCATTATTATTACCTGAAAGTCTTTGGAGGTTAATTTTCGGGGGTAATACCACGAGAGCTTAAAAATTATCTGGTTTAGCTAATCAACTGGATTAACACGGTATTAATTAAAGTTATTAATAGTTGTTCTTGGGTTAGATTTGTTGAAACCAAGCGCTTTCTCTGGGGATGTTGCTAGAATTATTCTTATTTTCTATTTTAGGAAGAATAAAATTGTTATTTATTGACATATTTCATGCTTACGTTGTGAATATAAATTTAATTACTGTAATGTTCTACCAAATATACCTGTTTTTGAAAAGCCCCTGTAATTATTTCCTAGGGCTTCAATAACAAATCCAGCATGGCGAGATACTAAACAAAGGAAAAAGTTGTAAATAGTGGAAGAGAAAAACCTACCGATACATTTAATATGACAGCTATCCACCCTGTGTTGATAGAAAGTTTGTAAGTTTAAGATTGATTTGATTTAACTGACACAATCAACGATTGGCGTTATTCCAATGATGAATGCCAAATTCGAAATGTGATTTATACAGGATAGAATTACCAATGAAGAGCTATTGGACCCAACTGGCAAGAACAGTTAAATGGTAAAATTCTCTCCAAAATGTAAGTCCCACATTTCGAAAAACTCCTGTAATTTCTTTTCTAGATCTATAGTAAGAATCCTATTAAAAACGAGTCGAAGTACTAAGAAGAACAAATTGTTTTTAGGTTTAGCCCACCGCCAAATGGTCCAGCAATATTCTCTGCTGATGACTCAAATTATAGATTTTTTTTAAAGTCTGTTTATATGATCGGGTTCGTTCCAACTGTGGCATAATTACAGGTAAAACAACCCCTGGCTACAGAACGGTGATTACACATGATTGTGCAAGTCTTCTTCAAAAATACACCACTTTTCGAAAACCCCGGTAAGTTTCGTTCTGGAGCATTAATAAAAAACCTGCCGAAAACGTCTAGAGATACTATCCAAAGGTACAATACGTCATAAAAACAAGTCTAAAAAACGTGCTTATCTCAATGTTGTTTAGAGTTATGCTTCTTTCACAATGAACATAAACGTAAAAAACACATAAACATAAACGTAAACGTAAAAGTTTAATTTTAATAAAGAGTGTATTTTGTTCACAATGATATTACAATTATGTCTTCCTTTTGTTACGAATAACGACAAACCGTAACACCGTAACATAAAGTTAAAATTGAACTTTATGTTATTGTTATGTAAAAATCTATTGACTTTTTCGGAAAGTGTCAGTAATGTCACCAAAACATTAAAGTATATTTTGATTTTGAGTTTTTGACTTAATTAAATTAACAACTAAAATCCAGACCTTTTCAAATACACGCTGCACAAAAGAATTAGTTTGGCTATATTCATATTCTCACCAAGAATTAACAATTTGACAATGAAGCTGTCAAAAGTGTTTGTTTAATCAAGCATACGGATGTATTTGACCAACCCCCATTGTGAACATAAAAGTAGACTTAAGATCCCTTTAAGGTTACTGTAAGTATACCGTATGCATACGTACACATTATGTTTATAAACATTGTGAATGAGGCATAAAACTTTAATATTTTTGTATCACTCTTTTTGTCACACTTTTGACACTCAAGAAATTTACTGTTTAAAAAAAAGCAAGATCTGCCGTTTGCAATCGCCGATTATACAAGGGGTAGGCTTTCCGTAGATATATAAGCCAATTAAATTGGATGGCGGAAACCGGGTCTGCAGCGATTCAAAAATAAGAAAAAAAATAACGGTGCATTTAATTTGACGCGCAGTTTATATTACCTTCTTTTCGGAATCAAAGTTTATTATGTAAAATATTCGCGTTTCGTACACTTTAATCTCTCCTTGTCCATAAGGCAAGCTCACATTATACAAGTTTTAAAACAACGTTGATTCAAGGAAATAATAACGTTGAAAAAACGTCGGTAAATTAAGTTGGCTCATCGTCTGGTTACAAGATTTTTTACACGCTAATGACAGAACGTTTTACTATTTACTGTCCACGTCCCTCACTTGTGGGTCTTTGTGGAGGCAAGAAAGACAAGAGAAGATGAGAAAGTTTTTTTCTGCAGGCAAAATCAAAATAATCAACAGTTCAGAACCTGAAATATGATGCATAAAATATTATTAAAATTAAATATTAGAATTAAAATTAAAATATTATTAAAATTCAAAGGCGAATCCAAAAAATAAGAAAGTATACAAGGTGTTCAATTGAAAAAAAAATAAGTTTATGACGAAAGGTTCACTTTTGCTTCATCTTGTATTCATACAAGCAGCTTTTTAACCATCTACTTTTTGCATGAGGCACTTTTTCCTAACGTATACAGAGCCGGCGATATGTAGCGTCTAAGCCGAGTTGGAATTTAAAATATTTAATTGTATAACAGTTATCGGTCAAACGCTGAAAGAAACAGAAATCTAAAGCTTTGTATTTTGTAAATTGGACCTAAGTTAACGTCCCCCAGAAAATTTATTTAAATGTAAAAGATATTGGAAATTAAAAACTTAAATTTAAAAAAGAAAATTAATATTAAATTTAATTTTTATAATTCACTTTTCACAGATTTTTTGTTTCCATTTTATTTTATAGTTCTTTTTTATTTTTTTTTGTGTTAAAGCATTTACATTTTAAGAGTAAATAAATTCTATTTTTAGTAAGTATTTATGAGCTCTCCCCAACTGGAATAATTAAAATAAAAACATTTTCATTTTTTTTTTCTATTCAATTTTTTTTTAAACCTACAAACGTTACGATCAAATTTTACAGGGTGTCCCACATATGAATGAACTGCAGAGAAGCTCAATAACTAGCAAATCAGTTTTAAAAAAAACGGGGTTTAAATATGCCTTCATTTCAGATGGAAATTATGAGGTTCTCACATAGAGCTCATAAGGAAAATAATCTTTTCGTATGTAACTTGCTGATTAAACACTATACCTGATTTACCCTCATTTATTTAAAATTTTTATTATTGCATTACATAACGCAGAGATTTGTGAATATTTGATAACGTTTTTTGCACGTTTATTAAACGTCATTGGCTTGCACAAGTATCTATCAGGAAGGTGAATTTTTATCACCAAAATTTCACGTGACATAAACACGATATTTTTAAGGTCATATTTCAGTCACATTAATGACGTTTAATATTGGTGATATATTAGGCACCTGTTTACGCTCACCAATTTAGGCCCATATAATCACGTTATATTCAAGTCATTGGTGACTTCCTGGTTGGTTGAGTTATTGCCGTACCTCAGTTCCAACCATGTTATTTTCCTGGAATAACCTAGTGGATTTCAAAGGCTTTACCTACAAGGAGCGCAAAAACCAACTCGTTGGCTTCCTGTTCTTCAATTCAATAATTTCACTGTGCCACTGCTTGAATGACATCTCTATAAAGTTTCTATAAATTTTAACTGTCAAACTTTGGGGCTTTCATTTTGCTCGTAGCCGAATCAGATTTTATTTTAGGACATCAAAGTCGGTTATTTAAGTGGGAATCTTCGAACCGTTTCTACTGTTCTACTCTCATAGTTTTGATTGCTGTGCTCCTCTTAAAGTTTTTCCATTTTGTCGTTCTGCTCGTTTCTTTAATTCTTAGCATTGATCAGCGCCTATACAGGGCCCTGAAATCACTTTTTCTATTCCTGATATCGCATCTGCTACTTTTGCTTATCCTCTATAATAAGCTATTCAAGTAATAAAATTTATTAACAACTACATGTGTAGGATACTACAATTTTAATACAAAAATTTTCACAGGTACTCACCGAAGGAATTCTTCTTTTGTGAATTTGGAATATATCACCAGGGGTCAAAACTGGTTTATAGGATGTCAGACAGTCAATTAGTCTTTCAACCTACAACATTAGATATACTTTATTACGTTTTTATGTTATAATATTTCACATAATTACCAAGAATACTTCATCTGACGTGAGCTTGGTGGTAGGGTACGTGTATATATATGTAAGCAAAGCGTCTCCCTGTAAGTAAACAAATATAAAATTTAATATTAGCAGTAGGACTAGCGTATCGGCAATTGAAAAAAATGGTGGATGTCAGCTATTTAAAATTGGCAACGTTTTTCAAACATTTACTAGTAATAAAATTATTTTTTTAAATAGCTGAGGAACGGACAGGGGTCTTAAATACAAAGAGCTATTAGAAAACTGCTACTAAATTTTCATGGGTACATTATATACCCATAAAATGGTAGTAAATATCCCGATAATGACTAGAGGTCCAAACAAACTGCATTGAAAGCTTTATTAAAAAAAGTAGCTAAAGTCGACTGAAAAGTTTACGTCTTATTGCGCTAGTAGGCAATCTTTTTCGAGTACTTCATTCGACAAATTTATTTGTTTTGTTATTTGGGATTCTTAAAATATTAGTAGACCTGACCCACGAAACCTAAACTCACAGCCTTTACACTTAATTTCATAAATGTGATAAAACCTAAACCAGGCGGCAATTTATGTAGATAAGGTAGCACACTTGGTGATATCTTAAACAAACGATCCAAGATCACAAAATATAACTCCTAATATTATATAGATAATTATCTGTCCTAATTCTGCTAACAACGATTATCTTGCTTATGTATATCTATTATCAGAAATACCAAACACTAACTGGCAAGCACCAACTCAACGCGAATAAGGAGCAGACTAGTATCTGCAGATCTAGTGAGTTCGGTTCCATGCAGAGCCAGTCTGCTGACAACAAGCGCATACATTCATTAAACATGCCTTAATATCTTTGCAAAGGGTGATACTCCTTCACTATCTCTAAATAACTGACCATCTGAAATATGTGTCAACTTCTGAAATTTGTGTTAACTTTTTCTTTCAAAGAAGACCAGAAGCCAAAGAAATTTAATAGTCAGTAAAATCGCCTTTGAGAAAGTCGTTTGAGAAGAAGTGAGAAAGATTAATATAAATGTGCTATTGACAGCTAAGAAAAGGAAACCAGTGGTAGATAACTTGACACGTCTATAAAACAAGCTCAAACCCTTTTTCCATTTCTAAGTATTAACGAAGGTAAACATGCTGGTAATCTTGAGCATTTGACTTGCAACTTCCAAACTGAGGCTTAACCGATATCTGCTTTAACTGGGACCAGTACCTTTTTGTTGTCCTAACCTTAAGCCCCTTGGACGACTCCTTGGACGTCGTACTTTAATTATTCTTACGTATCATTTTGTATCCTATATATGTTTTTACATACACATAGCTTTACATATATTAAGAAACAATTTTGTAATATTTTGAGTAATTATGTGGCGTCACCTATAGGACGGTTGTGCTCCCAAAAAAGAGCATGCAATAATATTATACTATGTTTGTCTGTATCAATTACTTTACACGTGTAGCCACTCACTCATTTTATCAAACTTTTTTCTTGGCACCAGCAAAAGCGACACTCTCTAGAATCACTCTAGAGTAGTGATGCCGCAAGACAAGACAAGACAAGAATAAGGCCATCTCTGTTTTGTCTTGAAATCGAGAGAAATATGGAGCAAGACCCGACAATAATTTATCAAGACAAGTATGTGTCTTGTGTTGACTCTTTTCTTGACTTCTTCAGAACGGACTGCTCAACTCACTACCCTAAATAAATTGTGAAGCTGGCAAAAATATGAAACGGGTTATTTTTAATACGAGTAACGTTGAAGTGGAAGACTATAAAGACAGTGACGACAGCGTTAAAAACAGAGATTATGTAGCTATTTGTATTTCGGATGGATCAGGATCAGAGAGCGATCAGAATGAAGGCCCTTCTAAACAAAGTCACGCAAGTGAACCAGGTACCTCAAAATCAAAAAGAATACCTCGAAGACTACAAAAAAAAGAAAGATAGATGATGGAAACGATGGCGACGACAAAAGCAAAGATACCAATAACAAAATACTAGCTACGTCGGTACTGAAAGATAAAACCTCATACAACCAGAATGGATGGAGTGTCTCGGGGAATAAGGGACTGCGAGCTGTTTAGTCAGTCTATATATTAGGCGACGTTTCGACCCTACTCCAGGTCATGATCAGGCTAAAAACAATGCATCACATAAATTTTGCCATTAACAACGAGGAAACGTCAAGGACACGGCAATTAAACTTTGACTATTTGATGGTATATAAACATCTACAATTTAAAATTCAAATTAATGATCTAAACATCACACCAATAAAAAACTATATAAAATTCCGAACCGACTTCAATGACGCAAACTCTACACGTAATTTAGTAAAAACTATATCCCTGGTAATAAATTAAAATAATTAGTTGGGAGTAGGTACTCACCTTCTAAATGACTTGTTAACATTCGCAAAAACATGGTGACAGGTAATTAGAACCCATTCATTAGTGGAGTATATGGGAAGGCTGAAGATGCTGTCCTACACTATACTACAACGCCAAGTGACATAACACTAAGCAATAACATACGATCAAAAAGACGAGACAATGACGCTGCTACACATGTACAAGACTGATAAACACTCAATAAAACTCGGGCCAATGTAGCAGTTGATCGACATTAATATACATATACTATCAAATACGAGCGACTACTGAAAAACGGAATGAGTAGGGATACTTTGGGCATTCTGCGCCACTTGCCCGAAAGTGCCCGAACCAATCAGGAACGTCCTTCCCCCACCCTGCTATCTCTGCAGCCTTTTAAGCCCCGCCCCCACCAATCAGAATCGTTAAATCTCAGTCTGGTACCTGTATAATCCCTTACGCCCCACCCTCAACCAATCAGAAGCGACCTAGCCGACCAATAGAAAGACGCAAATTTGCCTGAAACCTTAACTCCACCCTTCTCCGAAATGGCTTCACCCTTCTCGGAAATCTGTCCAGGGGCGTACTCAGTCCTTCTGCATCGGAAACCATGCATCCTTGATAGGCAACACGGTACTATAAATATTTTCGGTTGGTACGGTCCTGTTACATGCTTGGAGACCCCACTAAAAATCTATGCAGTCAAACAGAGGCGCTAGATCTTGAGTTATTAATTTAAAAATTTTTGGTTTTAAAGACTTTAGATACGCAGCTATGTTTAAATCATTGGAAGGCTCTGTAAGTCGATAGACGATAATCCTATTCTTAAAAGCAGTTCTTATTAATTCCAAACCGGGTTCAATTAGAGTCCTGCCATTATATTTATGTCTATGACTTAGCCAGTAGAGATGAGAACTCACGTTTTCATCACAATCTTCACAATAGAAGGTCATGATTACAACTGAGCAAATAACTAAAAGTGGTTTAATTTTACGCTCCCATCCAATGCACTATATGAAATGCACGCATCATGAATGATCAATACATATACTTTAATGTTTTGATCAAAATTTTGTGTACCCTCAAATTCCAGTTTAATATCCACAGCTGAAAATTTAGATCCATACGATCATATGGATAAACTTTTGAGTTTAATGATAGGCGCATATCCCTAATATTCGCGTGGGTGAATACTGTAATATCTTTTTTCTAATTTTGACATATAAAGTGGCACTTTTCAATACTGATGACAGTGACGTAACGTCCTACTTTTCGTAACTAGTTACAAAAAGTAAAATCTTTCGTAACTAGTGATGAAAATTTGGTGTCACCACCAGTTGCAGGTTTCGGCTGTGGCACACCGTTGCTATAGTTTTACGGTATTAAGTAGATACAAAGTGGTTTAAAAGTAAATATTGAAGTTTAATAATAATAATTCTCTCTAAGTAGGTATTTGTAGTCAAAATTAGAAAAAATCTTATATGAAACACGTGACGAAAAACCTTTTTTGTGTATCTCATTCAAATTGCGGGAACTCGCTACGCTCGTCCCGCAAACATTCATTCGTTACACAAAATCGGACTTTTCGTAACTGGTTACATAAATAGCTATTTCGCGATTGTTGCTATTTTCAGTTTTCTGAAATCCGATTATAACAAATCTCGGTTTTTCCAGTTGAGTAGTCGTTTTTACAGCCCAAACATCAGTGGCAGTTTGACGTAAAGCTGGCAGGTAGAACAAATGCCATTTCAAACTAAATTTTAAGCAAAAGAAGTGAAATTTTGCTCGAAACGCTTTAAGATAAACATTTGGTGGTTTTCGAGAATGTTAGGTCAGGATCAAGGCCAAAAACTTTTAACTCAAAGCTTCTAAGCAAATTATGAATTTTTAGAGAAATACAGGTTATAGATAATGCTAACATCCTTGAAAACCACCAAATGTTTATCTTAAAGCGTTTTTAGTAAAATTTCACTTCTTTTGCTTAAAATTTAGTTTGAAATGGGATTTGTTCCACCTGCCAGCTTTATGTCAAACTGCCACTAATATTTGGGCTGTAAAAACGACTACTCAACTGGAAAAACCGAGATTTGTTATAATCGGATTTCAGAAAACTGAAAATAGCAACAATCGCGAAAAAGATATTACAGTATTCACCCACGCGAATATTAGGGATATACATCTACCATTAAACTCAAAAGTTTACCCATATGAGCGTATAGATCTAAATTTCGAGAAAAAAACTTTTCGGACGGGCCTATTATTCTTATGAAAGTTTTCAATCAAGTTATTATTGCATTCCTGAATCAAACCCTTTACTCGACATTGGTGAATATTATGAGAATCCTGTGTTTGTAATTGACTGTAGCCACCAGCAGGAAAATCTCAAGACAGGAACGGTGGATATTAAACTGGAATTTGAGTGTACACAAAATTTTGATCAAAACATTAAAGTATATGCATTGATCATTCATAATGCGTGCATTTCATATAGTGCATTGGATGGGAGCGTAAAATTAAACCACTTTTAGTTATTTGTAAGTTTTTGTTATTAGTAAAACGTGAGTTCTCCACTGGCTAAGTCATAGACATAAATATAATGGCAGGACTCTAATTGAACCCGGTTTGGAAATAATAAGAACTGCTTTTAAGAATAGAATTATCGTCTATCGACTTACAGAGCCTTCCAATGCTTTAAACATAGCTGCGTATCTAAAGTCTTTAAAACCAAAAATTTTTAAATTAGTAACTAAAAATCTGGTGACCCACAAAATGCTTAAAGTAAATGTGGAGCTATTTGCCGAATACTTATTACCTTCAACAGCAAAACAGGAAATAAAATCATTTAATTCACGATTTGTTAGTGTATCAAGAGGTACAGATCTTGAAGAAATATTTGATACATTTGCTCAAATTTTAATTACAAAATCACAAGAATTCGAAGAAAGGGATAGTGGTTGGGCTTTATTAAAAGTGTTGTCTCTAGAATTGAATATAAACAAATATAGTTGTGTTGGGGGGCATTAATATTAACTTGCACTATATGTAATACATATTTATTTGCTTAATAAAATTGATTTTTATAAATAATACCGTTTTTATTATTTCTCTAACTCCTTAACCGTAAAATTTCCGCTTGCCGAAATTCCTTAATACCAGGTGCAGATATATCAGATCTCAGATGTTTGGGTACGCCTCTGTTTGACTGCATAGATTTTTAGTGGGGTCTCCAAGCATGTAACAGGACCGTACCAACCGAAAATATTTATGGTACCTTGTTGCCTATCAAGGATGCATGGTTTCCGATGCAGAAGGACTGAGTACGCCCCTGGACAGATTTCCGAGAAGGGTGGAGCCATTTCGGAGAAGGGTGGAGTTAAGGTTTCGGGCAAATTTGCGTCTTTCTATTGGTCGGCTAGGTCGCTTCTGATTGGTTGAGGGTGGGGCTTAAGGGATTATACAGGTACCAGACTGAGATTTAACGATTCTGGTTGGTCGGGGGCGGGGCTTAAAAGCCTGCAGAGGTAGCACGGTAGGGGGAGGAAGTTCTTGATTGGTTCGGGCAAGTGGCGCAGAATGCCCAAAGTATCCCTACTGGAATGGTACTAGGGCATCGTGGTCAGCCCGAAGCGAAATACCAAACAAAAAAAAACAATAACAGATAAACTATGTGATCGAAACGGAGCCCGTCGTGCTATATTCGAGGAATAGGATAATTATATATTAGAAAACAGCAAAACAGTGAAAGAAACCAACACATTACCTCACTTTCTTAACGTCAATCTATCAATTAGCGGGATGTAAAAATTAGATAAATTCGCAACATCACTCTTAAGATTAACAGCTGTATCTTGATACATCTTTATGTGAATCATTTCACTGAGACATCTCTTATAGTAACCAGTCTCATGGTCGAGAATCTTAACGTCGTCAAAATTAAAATTGTGGGAAAGATCAAAATGGTGTGTGGCAAGGGATGACTTTCACATTTATTAATGAATTTATCTAAACAATCATATTTATGTTGTGTCATACGAGTGCCTACACACTGTTTTGTCTGACCTATATACCGTTTGTCGCACTCACATGGGATACAATATATAACGCTAGACAATCTATGTACTGGAATGATGTCTTTGAGTCTGGAGAACAAGGAGGCTGTGGTTTTCAAATTATGGAACACCACTCTACGGTCAGGGGAATCCAACAGTTTCTTTATTTTATTCGATAATGCCTGTATGTGAGGAAACTTATAATATTTTGTTTCATTATAGCGTTGGATAATAGCACTATCATCCAATCTCTGCCTGTTGACAAAATTGTGTATTATTTTATTAACAAAACTCCTAGGATATCACTATGCTCTCCCTATGCTCTCACTATGCTCTCCTTCCACTTTCCCTCAGAACTTAAGTTATAGGCCCTGTTGTGGAAACACAAGAATTTAGCTTTCTTTCGGTCCAAAATGCATATATTAATTTCGCTTAGAGCTGTTCTTCAGTCTATTTTTAACTTCAAAGATTTCCATATGTCTTTTTAAAAACGCTCAATAAACTACCCAATACACTCACCCTTAGGTGCTTATGCGTAAAACAATTGGTCCGTTGCCTATCTTCCCTTAGCCACATGTCACCACTTTAAATAGGCGAAATGTAATTTTTACGGTAATTCTCGTTATAACTCTGCAAGTGTTTAGTTCTCGACGACTCGACTCTCTCACTCTCTCTCTCTCTCTCTCTCTCTCTCTCTCTCTCTCTCTCTCTCTGTCTCTCTCTCACTCTTTATAATTAATTTGCCATTAAAACCCCCTTTTTATATTACTTTAGATAGCCATAAAATCTAGAAAACAGTGAATTTTCAATTTACATAAATGCAAATTGTGCATCTCTTTGTGTAAAGAGAAATATAACCTATTGTTGAACTTAAATTAGTCGAGACGCCTTTTATTTAAAGAAAATATACATATACAGTCCATCGAAGAATAGTGGAAAGCCACTATCCCTGTTAAATGTGGGTAAAAGTGAATAAAGCTTGCCCAGGCCCTATGTAACAAATTGTTTATTACGGCGATTTTTTGTCGAGAAGGGTGGTAGGAATTATAATTTAACAATCTTACCGAGCCACTTGGTTTCATATAACAATCAGTCACCAGACATCCATCCTCTGACCTAGACACTTCCACGTCAAATCATTTAACGTTGTAATTGCCGTGTCCTTGACGTTTCCTCGTTAATGGCAATATTTATGTGTTGCATTGTTTTTAGACTGATGATGACCTGGAGTAGGATCGAAACGTCGCCTAATAAATAGACTGACTAAACAGCTCGCAGTCCCTTATTCCCCGCGACACTCTCCATCCATTCTGGTTGTATAGTTACGAGGGACGATATCATTCATCCGTTATGATTGCACCTGGGGGTTTCTTTGCACACGTTAGGGCTATTTATGGGGAGGAAGCGTGGAGGACATTGAAGACGATCGCGAGAAATTCAGAAATCGTCGAATATTTCTGCTGCGTTGCCGCTCAAATGATGTTAAACCGAAACATATTCAAAACAACTTCAAATGCACTTATGCTGCACTAATGGATGGCCATCCATTTACAAGAGAGTTTGATATTATCACATTAAAGTTTAAGAGGAACATCTTGAATATTGAGGTTAGGATCACCGTATGGAAGATTAATGAGTTGCAAAATATTAATGGTGGATTGTTTCATAGGCTCCAATTGTTGCTTCCAACACATGCCGTTAATCATTTTAAGAATTTTAACAAATATAGATTTGAGCTGTTATTTAATAGGATTAGGGAAGCAAACTGTAGAAAGTTTAGTGGCTTAGTAACGGATAGATAGATTTATGTAGTGAAAGTAATGATAAATTCTTATTTGACTTCACTAGTCAGATGATACCCAATAATGTAAAGTCTGTTCTTGGATTAGGGCATAGGTTTTCTTTACCATTTTGTCCTAACGAATTACCATACCTTAATATTATCAAAGATGGTTAGCACGTAGGCTTCTGGATTCTTGGACCCTTGTGGTTGTATGGCTGGTTGTTATCTTGGGTTCTGGTCCTTTTTTTTTACTAAAATAAGTTACAGCGGGTGCTTCTAACTTCCTTGTTAATTTTTAGTTAAAAATAAACAACGAAGTTAGAAGCACCCGCTGTAACTTATTTGAATAAATAAAAAGGACCAGAACCCAAGATAACAACCAGCCATTATCAAAGAGTTAGGTGGTGGGTATTGTCCTCAACTTCAGTAACTCATATGGCACTAATTCTAATGATCTTAAGCGATATAAATCTATACTGACTGATGTTAGACAGACTAAAGCTTTTCTAAAGGAGCATCCCAACATTTTGGTGTCTAGGTCTGATAAGGGGAATTCAACGGTTCTTATCAATATGGAAGATTATATACTATCTGATCATGACACGTATGCAATCCTAAACAGAGACCCAACCAACAAATTTCAAAATACCGTCAATAAGTTTGTTGACCATCTTAGAGTTAATGGTTTGGTGGACGATACATTGTCAAAGTCATTAAAAAGATACAACGCGGTTCCTCCGAGATTGTATGGTCTACGGAAGACCCATAAGAATGGTGTTAAATTCAGACCCGTAGTTTCGTGTATCAGTTCACCAATGTATAATTTGGCTAGGCTTTTACATATGAAATTCTAAACCCCGTAACTTCTACTTTCACTCATAACATTAAAAATTCCTTCGAGTTTGTAAACTCTTTGAGAGACTTTAAAATACCCAATGACCATGTTTTGATTTCGTTGGATGTGGTGTCCCTCTTTACAAATATTCCCAAACCGTTGGTTTTGAAAATTATTAAGGAACAATGGAGATTCATATCTTGCTATACTTGTTTTTCACTTGACATCATAATTGAGATGATTTCACTTTGTTTTGACACCAGTTATTTTTGTTTTGACAATAAATTATATGCATAACATGATGGAACTGCTATGTTGGTGACACTGAACATGAATGACATAATGCATTATATAGTTACCAGGGTGTTGAACTCTTTGTTCTTTCGTGTGGCATTTATGTTTGTGTATGTTGATGACACGTTCCTTTGCGCTCCGAAAGATAAAATTGAAGAACTTTTACTAGGTTTTAATAGTGTTAATGATAAAATTCAATTCACTATTGAATGTGAAGCTAATGGGACACTACCTTTTCTTGACGTGGAAGTGTCTAGGTCAGAGGATGTCTGGTGACTGATTGGTATATGAAACCAAGTGGCTCGGGAAGATTGTTAAATTATAATTCCTACCACCCTTCTCGACAAAAAATCGCCGTAATAAACAATTTATTACATAGTGCCTATAACTTAAGCACTGAGGGAAAGTGGAAGGAGAACATAGCGAGAATAAAACAGTTGTCAAGTCTTTACAACTATCCTAGGAGTTTTTTTAATAAAATTTTACACAATTTTGTCAACGGGCAGAGATTGGATGGTAGTGCTATTATCCAACGCTATAATGAAACAAAATATTATAAGTTTCCTCAGATACATGGATTATCGAATAAAATAAAGAAACTGTTGGATTCCCCTGACCGTAGAGTGATGTTCTATAATTTGAAAACCACAGCCTCCTTGTTCTCCAGACTCAAAGACATCATTCCAGTACATAGATTGTCCAGCGTTATATATTGTATCCCATGTGAGCGCGGCAAACGGTATATAGGTCAGACAAAACCATTGACAATGGAGTAAATAAATAGACGCCGCGAGTTAATCATAAATTGGTATTTGTTTATTTGGCATGATATACAAACCGCATATTTGGAGGCTTGCGGGTCATCTTCAGCCTTCCCATATGCCCCACTAATGAGTGGGTTCTAATTACCTGTCACCATGTTTTTGCGAATGTCAGCAAGTCATTTAGAAGGTGAGTACCTGCTCTCATCTAATTATTTTAATTTATTACCAGGGATATAGTTTTTACTAAATTACGTGTAGAGTTTGCGTCATTGAATTCGGTTGGCTTCAAAGTTTTGTATTTTTTATTTTTATTAGTGTGATGTTTAGTTCATTAATTTTGAATTTTGAATTTTAAATTTATATAGTTTTTTAATTTTATTGGTGTGATGTGTATATCATTATTTTTGAATTTGTAGTTTGAATTTTAAATTGTAGATGTTTATATACCATCAAATAGTCAAAGTTTAATTGCCGTGTCCTTGACGTTTCCTCGTCGTTAATGGCAATATTTATGTGATGCATTGTTTTTAGCCTGATGATGACCTGGAGTAGGATCGAAACGTCGCCTAATATATAGACTGACCAAACAGCTCGCAGTCCCTTATTCCCCGAGACACTCCATCCATTCTGGTTGTATAGTTACGAGGGACGATATCATTCATCCGTTATAAAACCTCATATTTGGAGTATTTTAAGACATATGTCACGAATGGAGTAAAGTGGGGTTCTTGTCTGTTATGCTATGCAAATGACTTAAACATGCACCATAAAAATGCAACAGCACCATAAAAATTTCCAACATTACCGGACTTAAATACCATGTAAGCAGGCAAAAGTATTTGGATAATCGTCTGTGATAAGGCCAGAGAAACTAAAGCAAAAAAATTCTAACCGATATGGTGAAACCATCTCTAATTTTTCCGGTAAATAATATTTGGACCTAATATATATTATTTTAATTTACTGATGGGTACTGATCGGTAAAGTAAATATTTTAGTTTACTAGGTCAATTTGACCGCTAAATTAGAATTTTTTTGATCATGATACCTTCAGATTTGCCTCATTTTTTGTTCAGATTTGTCATCGTTTGAAGATTTAATAATGAAGAAATGTTTGCCTTCTTGGGAAAGGCTAGTTTGCTTTTTTTGCAATAATTACTCTTCTAAAACAAGCGAATAAGACTTACTATACTACTATAGCTATAATTTTTCTCAACAAAGTTTTGCTTCACATTAGAGATGGGTTTCACCCGGTTTTTTCATTTTTGAGGGTTTATTCTCTGCACACATTCGGGAAAATTCCGGGTTTATTCCATTATAACCTCTAAATTTAACTTTTTCAATACGCTTAACTCTTACCAATTAAGCAATAATTAGTTGGTTTGTGCAACTTGAAGCTTTTAATCAATTAACCAGTGTTTAGTTTATCAAAAAAACAAACCAGAATCTGGATTTATTGAATTCTAATCTAAAATCTAACCTTAAATCTTGAAACTGCCGGGTGCTTTCAAGAAAAGATGGGAAAAAACCCGGGTAAAAACCCTAAATTGGGTTTAATAGCTATTTATGTAACCAGTTACAAAAAGTCCGATTTTGTGTAACGAATGAATGTTTGCGGGACGAGCGCAGCGAGTTTCCGCAATTTGAATGAGATACACAAAAAAGGTTTTTCGTCACGTGTTACATACAAGATTTTTTCTAATTTTGACTACAAATACCTACTTATAGAGAGAATTATTATTATTAAACTTCAATATTTACTTTTAAACCACTTTGTATCTACTTAATACCGTAAAACTATAGCAACGGTGTGCCACAGCCGAAACCTGCAACTGGTGGTGACACCAACTTTTCATCACTATTTACGAAAGATTTTACTTTTCGTAACTAGTTACGAAAAGTAGGACGTTACGTCACTGTCATCAGTGTTGAAAAGTGCCACTTTATATGTCAAAATTAGAAAAAGGTTTTTTGGGAATTTTCCCTTGGCCCATCTATACTTCACATAGGTATTTTGTTATTTCAAGTTAAAGATTCATGTATTTAATTTGTATATATTTGGAATGAATATGTATTTAAATTTAAAATAAGACATAATTAAAGTCTAAAACATTTAAAATAAAACACAATATAAAAAGAATTAAATAATAAGTGACAACTCACAAATCTGAACAAAACGGATTGTTAACTTTTATTATTATTATTAAACAAAAATATAAAAATATATTTTATTTTAGTTTAGCAATTAAACCAGCTGGAAGTCAAGGAATAAGTGATAAAATGGTTGGCTATAAAATACCTTCCATTTAATTTTTTTGATGACGACAACATCCAAGAATTGTTGACATTTATAAGCAGTGGTGCCTCTCAAATACCTAAACGAACGACAATTAGGGCAAACGTTTTTGAACAATTCTCAGCTAAACAGCAAAGTTTCCTCAAGATTCTCCAGGAGTATGATTCGAAAGTCTCATTCACTATCGATGGGTTGACCTCTATTGCCGGAAAATCGTTCTGTGGCATAACTGCACATTTCTTAGAACAACAGTGGCAAATGCATTCACTTGTATTTGATTTTGTGCCATCGCGTGGAGCTCACACAAGAAAAGATGTAGCCAAAATTTGCTTTACAGCATTCGAAACGTATAATATTCTGAATAAAGTACAGGGCATAACGCTCGACAATGCAGCAGCCAATACCATATTTTTGAAAGAATTTCAAACATTCATCCACGAGAAAGGATACACCTTTAGCAGCAAGGACCAGCATTTTCGATGTTTTGCTCATATTTTAAATTTGGGCGTCCAGGATGTTTCAAAAAATTTAAATGAACAAGATACTACAGAAAATCCCAAGGACCAACGGTGGAAAAGATCTTGATGAAATGGAAGTGGATGAAAATACTCCTCCAGTTAGCAAGTAACGAGCCATTTTCCTAAAAATTAAAAACTCTGAACAGTGACCAAACCAATTGATTAGTTGTTGCGAAGTTACAAATACGAAATATTTGAAAGTCACAGTTGATATATCTACCCGCTGGAATTCTACCTATGCTCTGGTAGATGTAGGAATAAAATTTAAATCAGCTATAACCGCCCTGTGTGATAACAACGAATCACTGGCGGTTCTAAAATTGATCGATGAAGAGTGGTACTTGTTGGAGTTTACCAACAAATATCTCAGACTTTTTAAACAACTTTGTGATGTGCTCTGCGGTGAAACTTATCCAACATTACGTTTAGTAGTAATCGGATTCAATTTACTGCTAGACCGACTAGAAACACTTATGTTTACTTTGGATAGAAAACCTTCCCGTTCTAAAATAGATGAAGCCGAGAGCTTGTTTTCAAAAGCGAGTCTTGTACTAAGGAAGCATAGAAACAGATTAAATGAAGAGTCGGCTAGAGCCTTATTATGTTTAAATTCATGGTACACATATTCCTTAAAAGGAAAAATATAGTTTCTTCAATATTTTCATATGTCGCATTTCGCATTATTAACGTTTTATGTTTACTTGTTTGTTGTTAAATTTTATGTAAAAATGACTTTTTTAGTTTATTATGTGCACATTTTCATAATTTTTTTTGTAATAATGTTGTTATTTTTAACTGAATTATAATTTCAATTATTATGAGTATTATGTTTTTTTCCAGGTTTTTTCAAGACAAACTCAAGACTTGTCTTGTCTTGATGATTTTATCTTGTCTCTTCTTGTCAAGAAATATTTCTAAAAAAAGTGGACAAGACAAGTCCCTCGACATCAATCCTGTTTCTCCTTAAAAATGATTGGTTCTTCTCATTGTTCTACTCGTTGGCAGTGCCGACATTCCCCTTTACAAGGCCTGCGTGATAATGATTCTGCGTTACCCTGGGATCGGCCTGGACGATGCTCAAATTTGCCAGGGATGGTAAGGCTTCTTCCAAGCGGCCAATCCTAATGATCCTGGCGGCTTCCGTGGGGCCAGTCAGCGTTCACCCCTTCACACTGGCTGGTCTTAGTTTTCCTGCTGAAGTCGACATTTCGGTCCATATTTTTTCTGTAACCAATGTATTGTGCCCTTCTCCTTGATTGCTCGAAATGTGAAGTCATTTGCTTCCTGCATTCACGCTGCTCGTCCAACAATTGCTTTAAGATTGAGTTTCGCTGCGGTTCTTCCTGTACTTCAATCATTATAACTCTGTGGCCCGTGTTTATTCTCGACGCCTCGTACCCCAATGCCCGAATTAATGCCTCATTTGCACTGGAAGGACTAGTCAACCTCAAACGGCATTTCATTTCACTGTCGCAAACTTCTTCGATAAAATGCTGGACTGATAGCTGGTCAAAAAATTAGAGGGAGCCGCAGGATACGCTAATCTTGTCAAACGCTCAAAGTCCGCTCCAAATTCCTGTAGGTTTTCGCCTGGCTTCTGCAGCCTCATCTGTAGTTCTGTCCGGTAGATGATTTTGCGAAGAGCATTACCAAACCTCCGCTCTAACCCCGCGGCATTTGCATTGTAATTACACTTTTAAGTGGTTCACAATGTAGGCATGATGTCTGCAGCCTTTCCTCTCGAAGCTACTAAAACTTAGGTAGCCTTGACCGAATCTGTTCATACATTTTTAACTTATGCCGCCTCAAAGGCATAAGCTCATTGAGCTTTATAAATGCTCCAAAAAGTAGTGCCGTCGAAAAGTGGAGGCCCTAGTAATATTTAGTCGCTCAGTGGTTGAAGTTGGCAAACTGCGACGTGTTTCCCAGATTCGCCACCGTTTTTCTAACTCCGTCATTTTCATCTCTACTTCATGTTTGACTTGATCCACGTCTTGTTTGGCTTGATCCACGTCTTGTTTGACTTGATCTACGTCTTGTTTGACTTAAACTACGTCTTGTTTAACTTCAGCTATTTTGGTTGAGACAAGTTCTTGCAAGTCGCGACGACTATCCGTTAATGCTTAAAAACAGAGCAGCTTGATTTTTTCTTTGTTCCTTTATCTCAAGTTGCCTTTGTTTTTCTTCTTATTCCAGAAAATTTCTTTGTTCCTCTTTTTCGAGCTGCCTTTGTTTTTTTTGGTATTTTTTTCTCAAGTTGCTTTTGTTTTTCTTGCTCTTCTAGAAAATTTCTTCGTTCTTCTTTGTCCTTCTTCAGCATTTCCATAAGTGCTGCGAGTTCTTCATCCATGTTTTTTGTCGTAGATCGAATATATGGCATGTAGAAAACACCAAAGTTCTTGCACTGTGTTTACCACGCAAAATTACACGCGCGAGACTCCTCCTTTGTCCGTACAGTAATAAATTTGAGGAAAATTATTCTCTACTAACAATTTGCACTGTTCGCTTGTCCGGTTAGTTCGCTTATTTACTACACTGCACTATCTATTCGATCCCATGTCGCGCGGCTCGCTGGTTTATATACCCAGCCTGAACACACTCTCGTAATTTCGAGAGCGGACGCGACTGTTCCCCGTTCTCGTTTAGTCTAGATGGATTCCCGGGGTCGCGGTCGCAGTAGCGTAGGAAAAATTGATAACGCATTTCAAAAGATTACGATACACTATTTATGAATATTGGACTGTACATAATATTCTTTTTCTACAAACGTCAAATAATGACGCATTTTACGCTTGCATTAGACAAGCGAAAACCTGACCTTTTTTGAGGATCAGATTGTGAGTTTACTTTTTCACACGTTGCCCAGGACAGCAAGCGAAAAAATTTTTTTCGCTTGCAGTCAATAGCAACTACCACCACTCAACCAAATATTTAAAACGTCATTGTCACTTTGATTTAAATTTTCAGATTGTGTCTTCAGTTATTCTCAGGTGTGATTCACATTATTTGAAATTGATCGTTTGCAGAAAAAACGTTGTATGCATTACGAGCAAAAAGTAACTTTTTTGCTCTCGAGTGATTGCCGCTCTCCGCTTCGCGTCGAGCGGCAAACTTCACTCTCCGAGCAAAAAAGTTGTACTTTTTGCTTTTATTACGTAAATAACTATTTTCTACAAACGTCAAATAATGACGCATTTTACGGTTGCATTAGACAAACGAAAACCTGACCTTTTTTGAGGATCAAAATGTGAGTTTACTTTTCCGCGCGTTGCCCAGGACAGCAAGCGAATGAGTTATTTTCCTAACTAGTGCGGAAAGTGATACTTTCCCGCACGCTGTCTGCCGCTTCGCGTCGTTCGGGCAGCAGACGAGTGCGGGAAAGACACTTTCCGCACGAGTTAGGAACAATATTTTTTCTACGAGCCAATTCATTGTAACAAAGACAAGGAATATATATATAATACAATACATAAACAACTTTATCTTTGTCAACAGTATGACAGCTGAATTAATCAAAAATCAATTGGTTGTTATGACAAAAACTTGGTGTGATTGTTGGTGTGACGTAATGTTTCAGGCATGAACTGGTGTCATTGGAATAAAAAGTACGTTTATTATGGGTATATTTTGTATCAAAAATCAATAAAAGCAAGCATAATAGTTCCTTAAAACCGATAAAAATGTTGTGTGGCACGGTTGTAAGGCAGATGCACCTATCTAAATAGACAGACTATAAAGTCTAAATTATATTATAAATCAGTTATTCTTTAAATATTTACTTTCCCGCACGCCAGGTTTACATTCACGCACGCCGTGCGGGAAAGTGAAACTTTCAAAAACACAATGCGTGCGGGAAAGTGATATATTAAGAACGCTCGTAGAAAAAAGAATTTTTTCTCTTGCTGTCAATAGCAACTACCACCACTCAACCAAATATTTAAAACGTCATTGTCACTATGATTTAAATTTTCAGATTGTGTCTTCAGTTATTCTCAGTTGTGATTCACATTATTTGAAATTGATCGTTTGCAGAAAAAACGTTGTATGCATTACGAGCAAAAAGTAACTTTTTTGCTCTCGAGTGATGAACTTCACTCTCCGAGCAAAAAAGTTGTACTTTTCGCTCTTAATACATAAATAACTATTCCATCATTCTTTCACTCTCTCTGGCCCTTCCTTGCTTATGGAAAAGATATTAAATAGTACAAATATTGCTTACCACATTGTATATTTGGTTTGCCCTTTGCAGCAGATAAAATGAAATTCCTGCTACATAGCAACTCTGCAGAAGTCCGTTAATGGCATTTTTCGGCAACTCGACATTCTCGTGGCTTACGATAAGGAACGCAATACACAAGAACGAAAATACACAACATATAATTATGTAAGCAAAATGCCATGCATAGAAAAGTAGACTGGAATAGACTGTCACGTGGTTTTTATAATTATGGGTGCAGGAAAGGTAATACGACTGGTAAAGCCGCAGTTTCTCAGCAATCGAGCCAAATGCAGAGAATCCTGCCTTTCTCCTACTCTCAAAAGTCTCTTTTAGTACCACCATCAACTTGTTGAATAGTTTCTCATATACATCCATCCATAGAATAGTGTAAAGCATTAAATGGCTGCCGCATGTTAGATTTATAGCTCTGGCCGATAATTTGAGCAAGCTCAAATATTGAAAATCTTCTTGAGTTACAATCATTTCCAGTACTACTGCGTAACTCAGCATTGAGACAAAAACCGAAGCATATTGAAATCTTTCTGTATCACTTGGAGAGAATATGCTTGGAATATGGAACTCTTTCCTGTTACCGATTATATCATTTATAGCGTTAAAATACTTTACGTAGATTAATCGATTCTTCAGAGCTGAAAAAGCCAGAAGGATGGTCCATGTTTGGGTGAGAAAGTCGAATATATCTCTTATGAAGCTTTGGTCTTCATAGTAGTTGTATATGAAAAACCTTGTAAACCTAAAATAAACTATTGTGATGATTCCTCTGTGAAAAATAATTATAGTAAACTGTAATTATAGAAGTTATCGGGCAAAATGCACTATAATACTGTGTTACACTAACGCCTTATTTTTAGTGTTCTGTTTTTGTAAATCACTAAAAGAATTATTTACCAAGCAACCACGATTACAGAAATGAGAAGCAAACATATCAATAATCCCAACTTTGTTACGTAAGCTCGTGGCTTCGTAACACGTCTGTCCATATGAGGACATTCTGTCTTAAATAGTAGAGAGACAAGGGAAATAAATTTGAATGCGCACACTAAACAATCAGAGCTTGAAGAGAATATTGTAAAAGGATGCTTATAGTTTAGCTTCATTATATATCTTATCCGCTTCTCTACTATTCATGTAAAATTAGCT
Source organism: Taphrorychus bicolor (assembly GCA_951812265.1). NCBI lineage: Eukaryota > Metazoa > Arthropoda > Insecta > Coleoptera > Curculionidae > Taphrorychus > Taphrorychus bicolor. The sequence continues at coordinate 7,875,094 of OX638303.1, read as the reverse complement.
TGTTCTTTAGAAGTGCCCTTATTTATAAAGCTGCCCTAGATTTGTAGTGTGTACACACACGACATATCTTTATCACAATTTATCTATTGGGAAATAAAGTAATGTGTAAATACAATAATAGTGTATAATATATGAGCAAGGTAAGTATTCTAAAAAATGTACTAACAGAAGTGGGAAAGAAATTCGTTAGTAAATCGAGCACAATTACGGAAAATAACACTCATTTGGACACAAGTTTCAAGAGACGGAACGTGGGAGTTTTTGAAATTGATGAGGATTTTGTTGTTAATCAAACTGTAATGTTCTTTTACTTTCCTTTTTTGATGACAATAGACGAAGATAACTGATAAATATCAGTTTATGATGCTTAGTACATTAATTATAATAATTCTAAAATTAATATTAGTAACCAACACTGCCCTGACAAATCTGAAGTTTCTGGGAGGCATTTTTTAAAACTTGTCGTGTAAAGGTTGGTTATTCGCCTGTTTAGTAAAGTTTAGCCATAAAGTTATGTCTGAAATCGGCCTTCTCTGTTTATCTTGAAAATAGACAATGACTAGACGAAGTAATCCGACCCCGGCAACTGTGATTGAAGAGATGACCAGTCGACAGAATTGGCATAGACGTTAAAACAGTTAAACATATTTTTTGCATTAATTGGATGGTATTGCAGGTAGAGGACAAAAAAAAACTATTGAAGAATGCCGGCGTTTCGACGAAAATACGAAAATTTAGTCTTCTTCGAGGATAAAAAACACATGGGAAGATGCTTCAACTTATATAATTACATTGTGTATAAATAAAAAGGTATATATAGTTTCTAATATGAGACACAAACCATTTAACATTAAATTCCCTACAATAAACACAAAAAAGAGGAAACGGCACGCAAACAATTAGAACACCCATTCGAAAAGGATGATGAGACTCACCTATTTTCTATGAAGGGAGCTAGTGAATAATTATATATGTGAACGATCCACCCAGACCCAGGACAGATGCCTTATATCTGCCAAACAAACATAGTACCGCCTCGATAGTAGGTTGTCTGAAACTGAAACCTTATCAAGTGTTTTGTGCCCAATCTAGCAATACAAGTCTTTTTTTGCTGTACAATGTTTCTCTTATTGTTATATAGAAGCACATTAATTATTATATTATAGATGTTATTTACTTTTATCGGCAACGCTCATCCATTTACTGTTTTATTTGTTGTGCCGAACAGCCTCACAAGATGCCCAAGTTTTGGGTATCCACCCTAAAGTTCGCGGAGTTATTTAATTTTATGTGGACCATCTCACTGATGTTCCGTTTACGATAATGACTTTCTCGAATCAACAACGGTTACACCTGGAAAATTAAACGAATGGCCTGTTGAAAAATGGTGACAGGCCAGAGCGGTTTTTTTTCATTTTTTCCCCTATCGCATTCTCTGCAATCGTACTTATGTTGGTAAGTGCGGGTTTTCAAGTACTGTCTAGTTTGTCCTATGTAACACTTATCACAGTCACTGCATGGGACTTTGTATACAACGTTTGATTGTAACTGTGTGGGTGTAGAGTCTTTAAGATTCAAAAAGAAGGCTCCCACCACTCTGCTGTTAAAACGCCATTCTACATTGAGGTTTTTTTATCTCGAAAATATTGTTTTAACCTTTCCGACAAACCACGTATGTAGGGAAACTTAAAGTAATTAAATTTTTCAGACGAGCTGCATGCAGAAAGTTTTTTATTTTGCATATGGTGCTCATATTCATTGATAGTCCTATTAAATGAAGATGTTGGGTAATTATTTTGTTTCAAGATAATTTTATTATTGTTTTCATTCTTCGAACGATATTCAGGACTACTCAATGTGTGGCTTCTAAAACATAAATTTTTTATTGTTGCAATTTTTTGTGAGGACGGGTGATGAGATAAATAGTTGATGACCCTACCTGAAGCTGTAGGCATCATGTGCCGGTCCGTCGATAGAGACCCATCATCATTCCTCCTCACTAGCATGTCCAAGAACGGTATACTGCCAGCACTCTCCTCCTCAAGTGTGAACTTCAATCGACAGTGGTGTTTACGACAATATCAAAACCCTTTATAGCGAATTTCTATTGTCATAAACTCGATATACCTAGTGGCAATTTCCAGAAATAAACGATAAAGGCGTTGGTGTTGTGCGCACGCTCGGCAACAAGAAGGATCAGCTGATGACGCCGCCGCGCCGCGTTCTATAGTAATGAGTTTGCTTGGCAACAGGATTCATTCGCGTTCTAGGGTTAGTCGACGACGCATGTTCAGTGTTCGTGTCGCTCACAAATTGTGTCTTGCGTAAATTTAGGGAATACTATTTAGCATATCAGCATTGCCCCTTTGCCAAGAGAAGTGTAAACGTTTTCTAGTTACTTTGTTGGATAAATGCAGTGATTTCAAGACCAGAACTATTGCCTTTTTCTTTTCATTTCCCAAAAGGCTGCGAGGTTGTTAATCAAACAACCTAGTCAGATACGCGGGGTTATTTTCAGTGCAGAAACATAACCATACATTTGGTTTTTCGCAAAGCCGATAGTTCAAGAATTAATTGCTGTAATTACCATTTCAATACACATTTTCTGTCACAATCCCTATCGATTTGCAATGATTTACGTAGTCAACGTAAATAACAATAATAGACTAGCAGTCATTCATTTCAATCTAAGTTCTATTCTAAGTGACAATTGAGAAGTTTTGTGGAGTACAGTCAAGTGGTTGTAAGCGAGTTTAGTCTACGGTCAACACAAGTAAGTGATAGAACAATTTATTATTGCTGTTATCAACTTTGACACGTCGCGTCGTGTCATGTGCTGCATCTATTAGGACACACGGAAGTTTAAGTCAGGTCGGGTTTCGCGTCGCCTTTGTGATACATAGTTAGGGTAGCAGTTAAATTAATTTGGTTCCTTGTTAGGGCTAATTAAAGCATTATAATCGAAACAAAATCATTTTAAGGTGGTAGCAAGAGTTTTGATAGTATTTAACATTACAGTAAAGTTAAGAGATGTCAAAGTCAAGGAAGAAAAAGTCTTCTGAGGCATTCGACTCACAGCAAAATAAGAATGATGAGATAGATAGATTGAAGCGTAAACAGTTAATGCTGCGTTCTAAATTGTCCAAATTTCGTGAATTTTTTGTCGCATTGAAAGCATCACCTAGTGCCGCAAAACTGATTGAACTAGATACTCGGTTAAAAGACATTGAAGTAGGTTTGCTTTCTGATTATATTGAGGTTCAGTTTGTTTTGGAAGGCATTGATTGTGATAAGTATCAGGAAGATTCAGATAATTCGTTTGAAAACGACTATTATAACATTATTTCTGCCGCGAAACAATATCTATTTGAAGTTTCAAATTCTTCGCAGTTAGGTGGTCAAAATTCTGGAGGTGCTGCTGATTCAAGTAGCCCGCCCAGGTCGTCTAAGTCTGTAAACGTTAAATTGCCCATTATAGAATTGCCAAAGTTCACTGGTGATTACAGTCAATGGCTTGAATTCAAGGAGCTCTTTTTGTCATTGATTTACAATGTTGACAGTTTAGATTCAGTTCAGAAGCTTGAGAGCATCTTTCGGGGACACAGCACTTCAGTGTATACAATTGTTAGAGTTAACAGACGCAAATTATGAAATATCGTAGAAAATACTGTGTGAACGGTATGATAATAAACGCCTAATGATTCACAATTACATAAAATCATTGTTCAATATTCCAGAACTCAAAGTTGGTCGTCCATCAGATTTGAGAAATTTGGTTGACTTTGTGTCAAAAATTTTGCGATCTTTGGAGACTATGGGTGTTAGTACAAAACATTGTGATCCTTTGATTATTTATCTGGTGACTACTAAGCTTGATAAGACCACTTACTTTAGTTGGGAAGAAGTTGAGTTATCAAGGGAACTTCCGACAATTCATGAATTAAAATAATTTCTATCATCCAGAGCCAATCTTCTGGAAAAAGTCAATTCACATGATCTTTCAGTCAATTCACTCCACCTTTGTGCTGACTACAAAGGTCTTCAAACTCTAATTTTAATAAACACATTAATCAAAAGCATAATAGATATCAAAATTGCCTTTTGAACAACACAGGAACCAATCAACTTCAAAATAAAAGTTCAACCAAGTGTTCTTGTTTTATTTCAATCAGAGTCACGCAATATATAAGTGTAAAGAGTTTAAGTCATTAACATTAAAAGACAAGTGGAAAAAGATCAATTCTTTGAATCTCTGTAGGAATTGTCTGCAGAAGGGACATAGTTTTGCTCAGTATAAATTAGTGGTCATGCAAGTACTGCAAAGAAAAACATAATTCTTTTACATCCAGGAGAACAAACATCAGAATCAGTTGGTTTGACTTTGCTTGATCAGATGGACAGTTCAGCCTCAGATCATAAAGCGAGTCCAATTGCATGTCAGGTGTCAAGTAAGAATCAAGTTTTACTAGCAACAGTACTAGTGAATGTAGTGGATTCTCGAGGACAAAATCACATTTGTCGAGCATTGTTAGACAGTGTATCATTGTCCAATTTTGTATCTAGAAAGTTCGTTAACAAGTTAGGTTTAGCCACAGAAGAGACAGACGTTTTAGTCAGAGGCATAGATGAGGCACGAGTTCATGTGTCACAATCTTGTAGGGTTCAAGTTTGTTCATTTGCTTCAAACTTCAATTTCACGCTACAATGCATGATTATGCCTAAAATCACAAATAACCTTCCACTAGTTTCAATTGATCGGAATATTATAAACATTCCTAAAAATATCATTCTGTCTGATCCAAAGTTTTATATGTCACAAGAGGTTGACATCCTCATTGGGGCGGAAGTATTTTGGAAAATATTGAGTAAGGGCTCGAGAGACCTTGGACCTGGTATGCCTGTTTTACAAAGTAGTAAATTCGGATGGTTTGTTTCAGGAGCATTAAAGAGGGATTCTCAAGGTGATTCGAAGCAGTTTTCTACATGTCACCTTGTAAGGGAGGTAGATCTTCAGGATCAGTAGCAGAAGTTTGGGGAACTGGAGGAGGTTCCAATGAGGTCTCCGTGGTCGGATGAGGAGCAAATGGCGGAACAGCATTTTGTTGAAACAGTTCAGCGGAACAACGAAGGAAGATTTGTTGTATCTATTCCTCTGAAAGAACATTATTTCAAATTGGGTGATTCCAGAAACGGAGCCACAAAGCAGTTTCTCTCATTGGAAAAACGAATAGGTTAAAATGCAAATTTCAAAAATTTGTATGTTGAATTTATGAATGAGTATGAACAACTCAATCATACGTCTGTGCATCTTCGGCTGATGAAAAAACATATTTTTCTCCCCATCATGGCGTTCTTCGTGAGGATAGTACCACAACGAAACTTAGGGTGGTGTTCAATAGTTCTTTTGTTTCCTCTTCTGGAAACTCCTATAACTCAATCCAAATGGTTGGTCCAACAGTGCAAGAGGATATTGTTAGGATTCTATTGCTGTTCGGGCAGCATTCATATGTAATAACAGCGGATATCTGTAAAATGTATCGCCAGATACTGGTGGCAGACGAGTTTAAGCCTTTACAGTTAATACTGTGGGGATTCCCTGATCTTTAAACACAGTTGTTTACGGAACGGCAAGTGCTCCATTTTTGGCCACAAGGTGTTTGCTTCAGGTAGGATTTGACCACACAGAAACACATCCTCGCGCCGCTAACGCTATAAAAAGTGATTTTTATGTTGACCTTTTATTATCGGGAACAGATTGGATTGATGAGACTATTCAGTTGGCATCCGAAACCAGCTCTATTCTGGAAACTGCGGGTTTTAAATTGAGAAAGTGGAGGTCAAATAATCCAGCTATTTTGACGGCAATTAATTCTTTAAATACTGTCACGGAAAACTTTTATTTCTGATCTTCAGAATCGACCAAGACGTTGGGTATATATTGGTCATCCAATAGTGATTGCATATCATTTCTCATCACTCAAAATGAACCAGTTTCCAAAATCACTAAAAGAGTTATTCTGTCAGAGACAGCAAGAATTTTCGCTCCTCTTGGTCTTTTAAGTCCAATAGTTATCAGGGCAAAGATTTTTCTACAAAGACTATGGCCTTTGAAGTTACCATGGGATGCAGAACTTCCATCCGAATTAGCTGGCAGATGGACGTCGTTCCGAGCCGACCTGCCGGAATTGATTGAATTACGTATTTCAAGGCTTGTGTAAATTGTATTCGGACAGAAATTCATGGGTTCTCAGACGCGTCTCAGTCTGCCTCACCCTGCATTTATTTGAGGACGGTTGATGAAGATCATAACGTTTACGTTCACCTTCTTATTTCGAAAACAAGGGTAGCTCCATTAAAGTCTATGAGTATTCCTCGATTGGAACTTTGTGCGGCGTTGCTTCTTTCGCAGCTTTTTTCCAAGGTTGTCTCTGCACTCGAGCACAAAATTGATGATTTCATTCATTTCTTTGGTGCGATTCAACAGTTTGCCCTCGCATGGATAAGATCGTCACCTCATAATTTTCAAGTCTTTGTTGGGAATCGAATTGCAGAAATCCAAAGTTTGGCACCTCCCGAACTGTGGAATTATGTTCCCACAGAGCAAAATCCTGCCGATCTTATTTCGAGAGGTACATCTCCGAAACAATTAATTCAAAATCAGAGTGAATGGTTTCATGGGCCAACTTGACTAAAAAACCCCCGTTCAGACTGGCCAGTTGATATTACATTGTCTGAGCCTGTTGAACTATCACAATTGCCGGAAGCCAAAAAGAGCGTTCAGGTCTTTGTTCAGATCTATTTTCATTTTCACGGTTCTCATCGTTTAATCGACTTAAAAGAACAATGGCTTACGTTTTGCGGTTTATTAAAAATTGCAGAATCCCAATTGATCGACGGAGACTTGATCAATTGACTGTCGAAGAATGTAGAGTGGCTGAGAAAGTAAAGTTCTTGGTTGGGCTTGCTCAACAAGAATCATTTAGCAAGGACTTGAATGATCTGAGGCAGACAGGCTCCGTAAATAAAAAGAGTAGTTTACTTAGTTTGACCCCGTTTTTTAGTGATGGTCTCATTCGAGTTGGAGGAAGACTCAAGCACTCACCATATTCATTCGATGTGAAGCACCCAATTTTATTATCCCAGCATCATCATTTATCCACTTTAATTATGAAGACAAAACATTACAAATATTTCCACTGCGCTCCTGAAACACAATTATCTAATATTCGAGAAAAGTATTGGATCGTTTCAGGGAGAAGTGTAGCAAAGAAGGTGGTAAGAGCTTGCATAGTTTTTTTCAGGTTTCAACCAAGGTTTGTTAATCATATAATGGGAAATTTATCAGAACCTAGAGTTTCTCCTAGAGTTTCTGTTTTTACTGAGGTGGGTATTGACTATGCTGGCCCGTTGTTTTATAAGAATCGGTCGGGCCGGGGAGGAAAAATACTGAAATGTTATTTATGCCTTTTCATTTGTTTAACGGTTAAGGCCGTTCGTTTGGAACTAACCACAGAGTTGTCCACTTCTGGTTTCTTGCCGGCATTTCAGAGATTTATTTCTCGTAGAGGCAAGCCATTGAATGTATACACCGATAACTAGCAAATAATAAACTGAAGGAATTGGGGGAATTCTTAAAATCAAATAAATCCTCAATTATCCGACAACTGGGTACAGACTTAGATATTAAATGGAATTTTATTGCCGCATATTCACCTCACCATGGGGGAATTTGGGAGGCCGGGATAAAATGTGCTAACGCTCATTTGATAAAATCTTTGACATCTCTTTCTCTTTGTACACCAACTTATGAGCATCTTTCTACCAATCTATGTCAAATTGAATGTATTTTGAACAGCCGACCTTTAACACGGTTATCCACCGATCCGAACGATTTGTGTGCCTTAACTCCATCGCATTTTTTAATTAGTCGCGTTTCGTCGAATTTGCTCTACCCTGACTTAGAGACAATTCCTGTAAATAGACTTTCTTTATACGAAAAACTTGAAAGGGTAAAGCAGCAATTCTGGCTTAGATGGTCTACTGAGTACATCCGCCAACTTCAACCGCGACAAAAATGGAAAAGTACCTGTCAAAATTTAGCAATTGACGATTTAGTACTGGTGCATGAAAATACTGTGCCTCCATTCAAGTGGAAACTTGGACGTGTCTGTGCAGTTCATCCAGGGGCAGATGGAGTTGTGCGGGTAGTGTCGTAACCATATGTAGGCCCAGCTCTACTAATGACAACTGGGTGTTTTATGTCAAGATATCAACAGTCACGGATGTCATGCGAATCTGGTGATTAAGAAATAATCCAGTATTCTGGATGATTCTTGTAAAATGTACTTATAAATAAATAAAGTGTTAGTTTTGTTTAAAATCTAAAATATCTTTAATTTACAAGATATTACATGGCGCAGCCGAAGAGCCGAAAATACGCTGAACCGAAGAGTACATTCATTTAAAGTGGAATATTGCTGGCGCAAAAGTGTGGTTGGAATTCCAAAATTTCCACGTGGAAGAAAAGCTCAAAAAGTGTAGCTTTGAAGAAATTTTAGTAGTATAGTATAGTAGTAAGTACTGAAGGAAGAAACAATTATGAGTTCAGGAATAAAACCACCCAGAGCATTAATGCTTGATGGAAATCTCGGTGAAAATTGGAGAAAATTCTGGCAGAATTTTGAAATTTACATGGTTGCTGCAGGAAAGGACAATGAGCCAGATGCAATTAACGTAGCCTTATTCTTGAATATAGTAGGGGAAGAAGCAGTGGAACTGTTCAATACATTGCCAATGACCACAGCTGAACGAAAAGATTTTATGAAAGTATTAACAGCTTTTGAACACTACTGTAATCCCAAAAAGAATTTGGTTTATGAGAGATTCGTTTTTCACAAACGTGTTCAGAATTCAGGAGAGAATTTTGAAGAGTTCCTAACAAGTGTTAAAAAATTGGCAAAAACTTGTGAATTTGAGTTTTTGACTGATCAAATGATACGGGACAAACTTGTAATTGGGATAGCTGACTTGACGGTACAAGAAAGATTGCTGAGAATGGGATCCGATGACTTAACATTACAGAAAACAATAGATTATTGTAGATCAGCAGAAGCATCAAAACAGCAAATGTCTCTGCTACACGAAAATGCAGTGGAAGTGCACAAAGTGTCCAAATTTGCAAACAATATGTCTGAGAAAAAACCAGAAGTGACACCTCAAGACAAGAGTCAAAATTTTAAGTGTAAAAGGTGCAACATGACACATGGACCGAGGCAGTGTCCAGCATTTGGACAGAAATGTTCGAGATGTTATAAGTTTAACCACTTCAAGGCATGTTGTAGGGTTAAAAATGTAGAGTCATTTCGATGTGATCATGGTAATGAAGATCAACTAAGAAATCCATATAATTCAACTCAGAATCCAAGCTCGAAGGTAGTGACAGATGATGGCAAACTTCTCTTGAGTAGTATCCAGGTACTGAGCAGTGTATCGGAGAAAACCTCAGGAAATGGAGGATGGTTCCAAAAAATGTATTTAGAAGATGTATTGACTGAGGTAAAGCTTGATTGTGGAGCATAAGTAAGCACTTTGCCTTATTATTTATATGAGAAATGTTTTATGAATAAGTTCAACTTAATGACAACAGATGTTGTGCTAAAATCATACGGAAATTTTGTAGTAAAGCCTTTGGGTTGTATTAAGTTGAATGCAAATTTTAAGGGTAAGGCTCTGAAGTGTTTTATGTGATCAAAACAAAAGAGGTTTCTTTGTTGAGTGCTAATGCTTGTGAAATTTTAAAACTAATTAAAAGGTTAGATGTAGTAGAAAATTGTGCAAATGTTGCTGATTTTATTGATACAAACAGGGATTTGTTTGAGGAATCTGGGTGCCTTAGTGCTATGTGCAAAAGTGAAATTCAGTCAGGTGTTACACCTGTAGTAAGCCCCCCTCGAAGAATTCCTTATAAAATGCAAGCTGAATTGAAGTTGACTCTCAATGAATTAGAAGAAAGGGACATTATATCTAGGGTTAAAAATCCAACAGGTTGGGTAAGCAATCTTGTGATTGTGGAGAAGAAAGATAATAAGTTGAGGATATGCCTAGATCCAAGAAATCTAAATAAGGTTATAAAGCGACCACCAGATATGCTCATACCAACTTTAAATGATGTGACGGAAAAATTAAAGGGTAGAAGTGTATTTTCAGTACTTGACATGAAAGAAGGGTTTTGGCATGTAAAGTTGGATGAGGAATCATCAAATCTATGTACATTTTCAACACCTTATGGTTGTTATAAGTTTTTGAGATTGCCTTTTGGCATTTCTATGGCACCTGAATATTTCCAGATGATTAATTTTAAAAACTTTGGGGATATTCCGGGTGTGCTTGTTTATATTGATGACTTGTTGATAGCAGGTGAGTCCATTGAAGATCATGATAATATCTTAAAACTGGTTTTGCAGAGAGCTAGACAGTTAGGGATAAAATTTAATGCCAATAAAATACAGTTGCGTAAAACAAGTGTCCAATATCTTGGGAATGTTTTCTCAGAAAAAGGGATGCAAATTGATAGGGTTAGAGCTATTAATGCATTACAAAATCCCACAAATGTCAAACAGTTACAGAGTATATTAGGTATGTTTAATTATTTGAGTAGATTTATTCCTCAATACTCAGAAGTAACTGCACCTCTTAGACAGTTATTAAAAAAGAATGTAAGTTTTATGTGGCTTCCAGTGCATACTAATGCATTGGAGCGTATGAAAATGTTTGTAAAAAATGCACCTGTTTTGGCTAATTTTGATTCTAAAAAGCAGATTGTTTTGCAATGTGACGCTTCTCAGAATGGTTTGGGATGTGTTTTGTTGCAGGATGACAGACCTGTCTGTTTTGTTTCTCGTAGCCTCACTGATTGTGGGCAGAGATTGCCTCAAATTGAGAAAGAGTTGTTGAGTATTGTTTTTGGAGTAAAAAAGTTTAATTACTTTGTTCATGGGTATCCTGTTAGGGTAGTTACTGATCACAAACCTTTGTTGGGTATTGTAAAAAAACCGATTAGTGATATTGCCTCAAGCAAACTCAAGCGCATGGTTTTAACATTGATTAAATATAACATTGAACTAGAATATCAACCTGGAAAGTACATGCATGTCGCTGACTTGTTGTCAAGATCATACTTGGATGAAAATGATGGAGATCAGGACTGGATATGTGAAGAAGTTCATTTTCTTTCAGTTGATCTAAATCTGACTGACCAGAAAAAGTTAGATTTTCAGAATGCGACTCGTAATGACCCAGTTTTATGTAAACTAAAGCATTATTGTCAGAGTAGTTGGTCTGAGAAAAAAAATGTTGATAAAAAGGTCAAATTTTACTATAAACTTAGGAATCAGCTTCATGTGGAGGATAACTTGGTGTTTTTAGATTTTCGATTGGTGGTTCCACAGTCATTGAGGAAATATGTCTTGGACATTTTGCATGAATCTCATTTTGGTATTACAAAAACAAAGCAAAAAGCACGGCAAATGTTGTATTGGCCGGGATTAAGTACTGATATAGAAACTCTTATAGGGATGTGTTCTATATGTGAGAAGTTTTCAAATGCTAAGGTAAAAGAAACACTAATGTGTCATGATACACCAGATAGACCTTTTAACAAAGTAGGTTGTGATTTGTTTGAGTGTTTTGGTAAAGAATTTCTAGTGTTGCAAGATTATTTCAGCAAGTAGCTGGAAATAAAATTGTTAAGAGCTAAGACAGCTGGAGAGGTTATATCGAAATTGAAGTCTATTTTTGCAACGCATGGAACTCCAAAATACTTTTGTTGTGACAATGTACCATTCAACTCTTATGAGTTTAGGAAGTTTGCTAGGGATTATGATTTTCAGCTGGTTACTAGTTCGCCACATTACGCCAGAAGCAATGGACAAGCGAAACGGGCCGTCCAAATTGCAAAAAGAATGCAAAAAAGTGTAGGGAAACACAGACAGATTTGTCTTTATGTTTGCTAGAATATCGAAATATGCCAATTTCGGGTTTGGAGTTGTCTCCCTCGCAAATATTACTATCTCGGAGAACTAGAACTAAACTGCCTATTCATTCAAGTTTGCTAAAGCCTAAAATTGATCAAAGTGCACATAATAAGGTCTTGCGGAATCAGTTGAACTACAAGTATTATCATGATCGGCATTGTAAAGATTTCAATTACCATTTTAAGGAAGGAGATAATGCAGTTAGTAGGACTAGTCACGATAAGTCTTGGGAACCAGTCAAAGTTCTTTCTGAGCATGATGCTCCTCGACCATACAATGTGATTAATCAGAGAGGAAATGTAGTGCGTCGAACTTCTAATTTTCTTAAGCCACGTCAGACTGAATTTGACATAAAAAGAGATAATGATGATTCCTTACCAATGTCACCAGTCTGTCATAATTCTAGTAATTATAGTTTACCGGCAGGAAATTTGAGTGATTTTGTGGAGTTTGAAAAGACTAATTTACCATCAGGACGTTTTTCGCTAGAATCTTCGCGCGATAACGAACAGGTCGACGTTTCTTTGATAAGTGAATTATCTGGTGACAAATTTGAAAACAATACGAGTTCGGGCAGTGAAATGAATAGTGGGAAGACTCGATCTGGAAGGTTGGTTAAGTTTCCGGCTAGATTTAAGGATTACTGTTTAAAGTGATAATCTGGCTGGGTATCAAGTGATTAAGTATTAGGTTTAAAAGTTTTGTTTGACTGAGACCAAATTATTTTGCTGAATGTCAACATCTCAGTCAAAATGTATTAGTTAAGAATTAGTTTATTTTTTGCTAAGTTCTTTTTAAAAATGGGAGGTGTCATAAACATATGTAGGCCCAGCTCTACTAATGACAACTGGGTGTTTTATGTCAAGATGTCAACAGTCACGGATGTCATGCGAATCTGGTGATTAAGAAGTAATCCAGGCATTCCGGATGATTCTTGTAAAATGTACTTATAAATAAATAAAGTGTTAGTTTTGTTTAAAATATAAAGTATCTTTAATTTACAAGATATTACAGGTAGCAAGTGTAAAAACTAATTCGGGCGTGATTAAGCGTGCAGTAGTTAAATTGGCACCGTTGCCAATAATCTCTTAAGTTCACTAAGGTTAATGTTTTCCAGTGTTCAGTAGAATAAGTTAGTAACTAAGTTTTCTCTAAAGTAGGCTAGGCTGAAATGTGACATTTTGAAACAATCTTTCAAGGCGGGGGGCTATGTTTACGACAATATCAAAACCCTTTATAGCGATTTTCTATTTTCATAAACTCGATAGACCTAGTGGCAATTTCCAGAAATAAACGATAAAGGCGTTGGTGTTGTGCGCACGCTCGGCAACAAGAAGGATCAGCTGATGATGCCGCCGCGCCGCGTTCTATAGTAATGAGTTCGCTTGGCAACAGGATTCATTCGCGTTCTAGGGTTAGGCGACGACGCATGTTCAGCACTCGTGTCGCTCACAAAATGTGTCTTGCGTAAATTTAGGGAATAATATTTAGCATATCAGTATTACCCCTTTGCCAAGAGAAGTGTAAACGGTTTCTAGTTACTTTGTTGGATAAAAGCAGTGATTTCAAAACCAGAACTATTGGCTTTCTCTTTTCGTTTCGCGAAAGGCTGTGAGGTTATTAATCGAACAACCTAGTCAGATCCGTGGGGTTATTTTCAGTGCAGAAACATAACCAAGTGGAAGTTATTTAATTACACTGATCATGAATGAACAACGGGGATTCGTTGACTACGTGCGGAGAGACCTTGGAGACGATGCTTTGAGAATACTAAAAGATTGGCTGAATGCGGATAGCAAAAACGAACCGCACTAAAACACCGGAAAATATTTTTATTACAATGCCGCTTCAAACGGGTATGTCCTAACCACATCAAAAATAATATAGGTTATTTAAATGTTTTAAAGTCTGAACATCATCCGTTCTTGACTGATATTGATTGTTTATTTAACAAATTCCAAAAGACAATACTCAATGTTGAGGTAAAGATAACTATCAGGAAACTAGATAGAATCGAACGTGAAATTAACAACATTAAAGCCACTTTGTTAAATTCTTTTCCGCATGAGATATTCACTAGGGCCGAATCTTATTGTAAGTTTAAATTCAATGTTTACTTTAGTGTCATAAAGAAGAGGAACCTAAAAAAGATAAATGAATTAGTTGCAGTTCGTTCAGTATTTAAGATTGAGACCCATGAAAATTTTTTGCACAACTACTCTACAATGGAACTTCCTGACCCGGTACGGAGAATATTATCTGCGGGCCCTTTAAATTGCTTTACATTTGGACGCTCGTACTATACCTATACCAATGGTAATTAAGGATCTAGAACACTGCATACAGTCTTGTGTCACCTCGGAGGATGATCAGAATGATGCTCGAGGCACCTGTGTTAATATTATTACTAACTTTTATAATCGTAATTTACACACTAATAATAATCATGTGGATCCACTCTTAAAGGACTTTCGTGACGCTAAGATGTTTTTGCGTGAGCATAGTGAGCTTATAGTGGCGCGTTCGGACAAGGGTAATTCTACAGTTGTTATGCTTAAAGAAGAATATTTACAGGGAATGGATTTACTACTAGCAGACACATCCACGTATCATAGCAACTGATTGATTCATTGCTTAAGGAAAATTGTATAGATGAAAACTCACGCAAAAAATTGAGTGCCCATAACTGTGTATTTCCTGTGTGTAAAACACATAAGCCGAGTCTCTCTCTAAGACCGGTCGTTAGTTGTATTGGTTCTCCAGCGTATAACTTGGCCACTTTCGTGCATAACATCCTAAACCCTGTTACTTCTACCTTCATGTACAACATAAAAAACTCTTTTGAGTTGACCCAATTCTTGCAGAACGTACGGCTCCCTGACAAACATGTGTTAGTTTCTTTAGATGTGGTTTCACTGTTTACCAACATACCTAAGGAACTTGTCTTATCCATATTCAAAACTAAGTGGACATTCATCACCGCGTACACCTCGATTCCTAAGTCCCTTTTCTTGGATATAATAAATTTTCTCTTTGAGAGCAGTTATTTCAAGTTCAATGGTGCTTGGTACCAACAGAAGGAAGGGTCAGCGATGGGTAATCCAGCTAGCCCAGTTCTGACAAATTTTGTGATGAACCAGGTCATTACACATGCTTTGAATATTTTACCATTTGAGCTGCCGTTCATTAAACTCTTCGTAGATGATACCCTATTGGCTTGCCCTAGGAGCCGAGTTGACCATCTACTTAGTTAGTTCAATAACTTCGTCGATTGAAGTTCACACTTGAGGTGGAAGGTGGTGGCAGTATACCGTTCTTGGACATGCTAGTGAGGCGGAATGATGATACCCAACTTCCTTAGTTAATAGGACTATCAATGAATATAAGCACCATATGCAAAATAAAGAACTTTCTGCATGCAGCTCGTCTGAAAAATTTAAATACTTTAAGTTTCCCTACATACGTGGTTTGTCAGAAAGGTTAAAACATTTTCAAGATGAAAACCCTCAATGTAGAATGGCGTTTTACAACACCAGAGGGGTGGAAGCCCTCTTTTCCAATGTTAAAGACTCTACACCCACACAGTTACAATCAAACGTCGTATACAAAGTCCTATGCAGTGACTGTGATAAGTGTTACATAGGACAAACTACACAGTACTTAAAAACCCGCACTTACCAACATAAGTACAATAGAGGAAAAAATGAAAGACCGCTCTGGCTTGTCACCATTTTTCAACAGGCCATTCGTTTAATTTTCCAGGTGTAACCGTTGTTGATCGCGAGAGTCATTATCGTAAACGAAACATCAGTGAGATTGTCCACATAAAATGAAATAACACCGTGAAGTTGGTTGGGTGGATACCCAAAACTTGGGCACACAGTATGAGCATCTTCTGAGGCTGTTCGGCACAACAAATAAAACAGTAAATGAATGAGCGTTGCCGATAAAAGTAAAGAATATCTATAAAATTAATGTGCTTCTATATAACAATAGAAGAAACATTGTACAGCAAAAAAAGACTTGTATTGCTAGGCTGGGCACAAAACACTTGATGAGGTTTCAGTTTCAGACAACCTACTATCGAGGCGGTACCATGTTTGTTTGGCCGAATAAGGCATCTGTCCTGGGTCTGTGTGGATCATTCACATATATAATTATTGACTATCTCCCTTCATAGAAGATAGGTGAGTCTCATCATCCTTTTCGAATGGGTTTTCTCTTTGTTTGCGTGCCGTTTCCTCTTTTTTGTGTTTATTGTAGGAAATTTAATGTTAAATGGTTTGTGTGTCATATTAGAAACTATATATACCTTTTTATTTATACACAATGTAATTATGTAAGTTAAAGCATCTACCCGTGTGTTTTTTAGCCTCGAAGCCTCGTACTTCCCACTGTGCGTCGTGTTAAGTGAGCTAAGGCACTTCTTTAGCCAAAAGCTGTTTGCAGGTTTACTTATATAAGTTTGCTTAAAGGCAATTAGGCTAGCGCGATTTTAGAGAAAAACATCTCGTGTAAAAGCATAAAAACTTTACCAAACATAACCTCCTCAACTTTACTTCAGGCTGCTCAAAATAATTGCACTTTTTCCCACACCATGTAAATTCTTTGAGGCATGTGAACGGTGTCTAAGTCTACTGCATGTTCTTGAAATGCGCTCAAGACCATGCTAATGTCATCAGTAAAATCAAAAGTTTTTCTTTTATGCCTTTTCATCTATGAGCCTCTGGAAAGTTTGTGCTTCATTCTTGAGACCAAAAGTCATATACCAGAGCTCGAACAATCCTAATTCTTTTGTTGCGGTTATTTGTCGAATATCTTTTTCACTTACAGGAATCTCTTAAAAAAAACTCGAACTAAATCGATAAGTGTGTAGATGACTTTCCATGTAGTAGTAGTAGTTCGAGGCCACTCGAACGTGGAAAACCATTGTGATCCTGATAAAGTTGCCAGGGTATCGTCAATTCGTGATAACGGGTAACTGTCCTTCTTCTTGGTGACATCGTTCAACTTCCTGTAGTCTACACAAAACCTAGTTGTTCTGTTTTTTTACAAGAACAACTAGAGACGACCATGGGCTCGACGACTCTTTGATGACACCCTCTTGTACCATGCTCTTCAACAGGTGATCAACTTCTTCTTGTTCTGCGATTGGCACTCTCCTGGATGGTTGTCGTATTGGTTGAGACAAGTTCTTGCAACTCGCAACGACCATCCGTTAATGCTTGAAACAGAGCAGCTGGATCTTTTCTTTGTTCCTTTATCTCAAGTTGCCTTCGTTTCTCTTCTTCCTTTTTCTGAAGTTGCTTTAGTTTTTCTTGTTCTTCCAGAAAATTCCTTTGTTCCTCTTTGTTCTGCTTCAGTATTTCCACTAGTACTGCCAGTTGTTCATCCATTTTTGTCGTAGATTGAGTATATGGCATGTAGAAAATACCAAAGTTGTTACACTGTCCTTATCACGCAAAATTTAACCCCCAATACGAGTCCTTTGTCCGTACATTCACAAGTTTGACGAAAATTATCCCACTTCTGACTCCAGTTGTTACGGGATACGGGTTCCAGTACTTTATCGTCAATTAACTACACACTTTTATTTAATTTTAACTATTACAACACGATTAAAACACAATTACTCTCTACTAACAATTCGCACTGTTCGCTTATTTACTACACTGCACTATCTATTCGATCAAATCTCGCGCGGCTCGCTGGTTTATATAACCGGCCTGAACACACTCTCGTACTTTCGAGAACGGAGGCGACTGTTCCCGGTTCTCGTTTATTCTAGATGGGTTCCCGGGGTCGCGGTCGGCACTCGGCGTTGCC
Source organism: Taphrorychus bicolor (assembly GCA_951812265.1). Taxonomy (NCBI): domain Eukaryota; kingdom Metazoa; phylum Arthropoda; class Insecta; order Coleoptera; family Curculionidae; genus Taphrorychus; species Taphrorychus bicolor. Next base: position 7,857,236 of record OX638303.1, on the reverse strand, counting down.
GCTTCGGCCCGAATTTCTGAGGACCGACGGCGACGGTCGGGCGTAACAGTATTAAATATTAACTACTGTGTAAGGAATGTCAACAAATGAACACTAAATTATTACAAACTTCAAGCAGTAATAACCTGTTCGATTTCAAATAATCACCCTGTATTTTATAGTATCGTATTTTATAGCAAAATTATTTAGTATAAAGGTTGCTTACCATGTTATATATGTTGTTGACCCTCCATATCAGATAGAAAGAGATGCTTACAACATAGCAGCTCTGCATTAGTCCATCATTAGCACTTTTCTGCAACTCGATATCGCTTACGACTACAAATGAGATATACAAGAACGTAAATACATAAGAAATAATTACATAAGCAAAATGCCACGCGTAGAACAGTAGACTGGAATAAAACATCACGTGACTCTTGTAATTATGCGTGCAGTAAAGGTAATACTCCTGATAGAGTTTTAGTTTCTCAGCAATAGTACCAGCTGCACAGAATCCGGCCTTTCTCCTGCTGTCAAAAGCTGCTTGTATTACTAGCACTAACGTGTTGAATAGTTTTTCGTAGACATCCAACCACAGTATCGTAAAGAGCATTATGTGAGTGCCACACATTATATTAATGACTCTTGCCGATAGTTTGAGTAAACCCAAATATCCAAAATCTTCTTGACATAAAAACATCTCCATCAGTACTGAGTAACACAGTATTATGACGAAGACCGATGCATATTGCAGCCTTGCAGTATCCTTTGAGGAGAATATCTTTGGAATAAGGAATTTCTTTCGGTTACCGATTATATCGTTGATTGCGTTAAAATACTTTATGTATAAGAAGCGATTCTTCAAAATTGAAATGGAGAGAAGAATGGTCCACGACTGGGTGAGGAAGTCAAACATATCATTTATAAAGCATTGGTCTTCGTAGTAGTCAGATGTATATAATCTCGTCAACCTAAAATCATTTATCATTGTGATTGTGTGTTGTTTTTGTTTAACAGAAATTTTTATAAACGAAAATAGGGCAGAGGCAGAAGCTTGCGTCATTGCATTTGTATCATTGCTGATGAGGTGAACCTTGTGATTGCATCGAAAATTGCTCTAGTCCTAATAGGATAAAAAACACATTAGAAATGTATCTTAAACATGAAATACTCTAATTTGTGGTATATTTTTAGTCTGACCAATGTATCTGCCATCACAATTAAAACAAGGTATAGAATAGAACTCTTGCAACACAACAAAAATCACTTTTCCTGACAAAAAGACTCTGACTTTTTTGGCAATTTTTTAAAGCTTTTTAACGATATTCCTTAAAATTTAAAATATTATTAATTTATACTATATGCCACATTTGAATGTACTTTCTTTCTACTTCTGTCACTACTAGAGAGTTGTGTCATTCAATGACTTGCGTGGTGATCTAAAACTATGTTTTTCCAACGAGGGAGCAACTGTGATGAATCTGATTTGCAATGAGACCATTTTTGGCTCAAAACTGTGTTTTACAAATTAATGATACCTAATTTTTAAGCGTTTGGACCGAAATACAACTTATGTAAAAAACCAAAAATCGATGTCCATTTTGAAAATTTTGGTCTAAAAAATGTAGGCTTTAGCAAAGTTTTTAGCTGAGTTTAACCTAAAATTAGAAATATTTTAAATTGTGCCTCTATCTCTTTTGTTTTTTGTTAAATTTTCCAGATTTTTCAGGTTTCTTCACTTGATGCTTTTGTGTTTCATTGTTCTCATATTTCTTATTCTTTGTACTTTTCTAATCATATTCTCTGATTTTCCTTGAAATTTTTGTTATTTTTTATCGTTACAAATTCGTAAAATATAAAGTAGTAAAGGAACAATTTACCAGGCTGCTACGATTGGTGAAGTGAAGAGGCAAATGGTCCAAAATCTGAAGTTGGTTACATAGACTCTTGAGTTCGCAATACCTTTATTCAGGTGAGGACATTCTGTCTTAAATAGTACAGAGGCTAGGGAAATAAACTTAAAAGCACATACAAAACAAAAAGTTGTTGAACTAAAACTTATGAAAGGATATTTGAGTTTTAACTTCATTTCAGAGCAAATTTCAGTTGGTAACTTATATAGGTTAAATGGACTAGCTCACTGCGTTTATTTATATCAGAATACAATAGATTTGTAGAGGACAGCCACTTTAATGCAAGGCTTATCTATATAGGGCAATTTGTGGTAATTTTATGATTAAATATAGTAATAATATCCAAACACTACAATAATGTATAATATACGAGTAGCGCATATATTGTAATAGAAACTGCCAAGAGTGCTTTGGAAGCAAATGAGTTTCAAAGCACTATATAGAGCTCAAATATCTACTTATTTGACATTTTATTCCAAGCAGCAAACAAAGTTATCGGTTAACTGATCACGATTATCGGAAAATATCACGAGTGGCATATATTATCAAATAATTACCAACATATAGAACAAATTCAAATAGTTCAAGAGCTAGCTCCATTCAAACCGTGTCTTAGTCATATTTGTCCAACTGTGCGGAGTTTTCTTTCCGAACCATAGATACAACTGCTGCGTATTTCTCATTGTTCCTACGTTCTATATTCTATAGTATTTTTCTAGGAGTTCATGTAATACATTTCGTAAGGAAGTTGAGATGCACATCCCCAAAGAAATAATTTTAATCTATTTTGCTGTTGAACCTACCACACCACTCATTCATTGCGAATCGATGTTATGAACAGGTTGCACGAAAGGTTTTTGAATTTATTCAATCCAAACATGTTCATTTCAAAAGTTTCTATTCTCAACGCAAGCAAGCTTGGTAAGCAACAAAATACAATTGCAGAAATTCAAATGGATAACATAAGTTACCATATAGGTTCATGATGTTGAACTTATATATATATATTGATCAGTTCACAACGTTCTTCGACGTCCTCTGATTTCCAGCCTCCATTTGTCTCGGTCCTCCCATAGGTTATCTTCTATGCCCCTAGATCTCATGTCCTTAGTTATTCCCTCTCTCCAACTCAATCTAGGTCTTTCCCTTTTTCTTCTTCCATCTGGCATCCACTCCAGGACCTGCTTCGGCAGTCTATCGTTTCCCATTCTCTGGACGTGCCCGTACCACCTCAGTTGTTTTTCTCTGATGTCGTCAGTAATTCGATGTTCAACCTTCATTATCTCAAGAATTCTTTCATTCCTCACTCTGTCTAATCTACTCTTACCGGCCGCTCTTCTCCAATAATCCATTTCCATAGCCTCGAGTGAGCGGAGAGCCTTCTGTTTTAATGGCCATATTTCACTACCGTAGGATGCTATAGTTTTGACTATGGAATTGTACACTCTGTGCTTGTTGTTTTTTGAAATTGATTTATCCCATAGTATTCCATTTAGTTTCCTGATTGCTGTTCTTCCTAGGTTGTTTCGGTGTTTTATTTCCTCGTCCATACTTCCGTCGTTTCTGATCTGTACTCCAAGATATTTGTATTTGCTGCATTTCTTTATAACTTGCTGTTCCAGTACCAAATCCTGTTGTTCTCCGCCAATACACATATACTCTGTCTTACTGATGTTTACTTCTAGCCCCCATTTGTCGTACTCCTCTATAAGTTTCCGTGTCATGTACTCTAGATCTTCGTATTCTTGGGCCAAGACCACCTGATCGTCGGCAAAACACAGAGTGTAGAGAATTGTCTCACTTAATGGTATACCCATGCCCCGACACTTTCTCTTCCATATCCTGAGAACCTGTTCTAGATAGATCTTGAACAGAGAAGGTGAAAGGAAAGGAAAAAGGAAGAAGCCCTGCTTCAGCCCCTTGCTCACGCAGAATCCAGTTGAAACCATTTTTCCTCTTTTTACTTGACTTTTATTTTCTTTGTATAAATCCTTGACCGCCTTGATGAGGGTTAAACTTATATTAGTTCTTTCCAGGGCTTCCCACAGTTTTTGCTGGGGTACGCTGTCATACGCTTTTTTGAGGTCTACGTAGAGTAGATGAATTTCCTGGTTTAGCGCTCTTTTTTTCTCTATTACTTGCGTAAGAGTGAACAGATGGTCGATTGTCGATCTATCGGCCCTAAAACCGGCCTGTTCTTCAGCTTCCATGTCAGAGAACTCCCCTTCGATCTTTTCCAACAAAAGTTTTCCGTATACTCTGGAAATACTACTCAGCACAGCGATACCTCGAAAGTTATCACAGATTTCCTTATTACCCTTTTTATGGATTGTTGTTATGTAGGAGGATCTCCATTCCTCAGGGACGCTTTCTCCATTGAGACATTTTTCAAACAGGTCAGCAAGACATTCGAACAATTTGTCTGTACCATATTTGAGTAGTTCTGGGGGTATATTACCTGGGCCCGGGGACTTTCTATTTTTCAGTCCGCGGCATATCCTTTCGACTTGCTCTTTAATGACTCTTATGGGGGATCCAGTAGTTGTAAGGTGATCATTCTCATCCGGTTGGTTGTACTCTGCCCTGTCTTCCGCCAAGAGTTCTCTGAAATGTTCGTCCCACTTCTGTAAAGAAATTGGTGAGACAATGTCTCTCTTCTTGTTCTGCCGAAGAGCTCTCAATGTTCTCCAGCTCTCTGTGCTCTTTGTACCTCCTATATATGAATTGATTTTTTCACAGGTTCTTTCCCAGCTTTTGTTTTTCTTCGCTGCTATTGCTCTATGCACTTGTTTCTGTGCTGATCTGTATTCCTTTCTGCAGTGTTCTGTTTTCGTACTGAGGTATATGTTATATTTTTCCTTTTTAGCTCTGATTATCTCCTCGATCTTTTCGTCCCACCAATACGGTTTCCTTCTGGTCCTCCTCTCTTGTTCTCCCAAAGCCTCTAACGCTGCACCTGTTAAGCATTCTTTTATGTAATCATATTGTTGTTCCGTGGTCTCAAAATATTCTTGGGTGAGTTTGGCGCTTAATCTGGACTGGTATAGTTTTCTAACACTCTCTTGGTCAAAGCTCTCGAGGTTATATTTTTTGTTCTCCGTGATTTCCTGTTCGTTGTCTTCGGTATAAGTTTTTTGGCTGCTTAGAATTCCAAAGGGGATAATTTTGGCTTTGACGAGGTAATGGTCGCTTCCACATGTTACCCCTCTGTAGGCTCGTACGTCTTGGATGACCATCCGTGTTTGCTGTCGTATGATCACATAATCTATGATTGATTTCAAATTTCTTGTATGTTGGACCCAGGTGTACTTGTGAATTGAGCGGTGTTGAAAGAATCCATTCAGTATTTTGAGGCTGTTATGTTCACAAATATCTATAAGTCTGCTTCCGTTGTCATTTACTGTGTCCTCTCCGAATCGACCTATTATTTTATCCTGCTGTTTTGAACCCGTTCTGGCATTGAAATCACCCAACAGAATAACTTCTCTGGAGGTTCCTATTTTTGATATTTCATACGAGAGCTGTTCGTAGAATTCATCCTTCTCTCTTACACTGGAATCGTCGTTAACGGCATATATTCCAACAATTGTGACCTTATTCCCCAACAGAGTTAGGTTTAGTTTGATTATGCGTTGGCTTATTGCTTCCCAGGAATTAACGTATCTCCTCAGATCTTTTCGTACAAGTATGGACACTCCTTGCTGAGCCCTCTTATCCGTACCCACTCCAGAGTAGAAATGATCATAAAATCCCAGATTATCCGATCCTTGGCCCTTCTTCTTAGTTTCCGTGAGCACCACTATATCCATGCTAGAGCTTTTCAATTCTTGAACAACATCATTCAGTTTGTGGGAAAGACCTTGAACATTCCATGTTCCGATATTCATTATCCTTTTTCGTAGCTTGAGTCGTATTCGCATCATCCGTCCTGTCCGAGGCTTGTTGCTGGAATTTTTAACCTTTATGCCTTTTTCCGAGTACTGAGTGGTTGGCCCAATGCCTCAACCTCCAACCTGGAGGGTCAGGGTTTGATTTCAGAGTATCCTTCTCTTAGGCAGATTGCTGTCACTATAGCTGGAGAGTTCTGCCCACCCTGCTTGTTGGTCCGCGGGTGGTATTTTATTTCCCACCTACCCGCCGATCTGCTCAACAGATCGGTTAGGGCGTTCCCCTATCCGCCGCCTGGGGACGCGCCCTCTACAAGCTCCCCCGAGGGATGTTGAACTTGCTGGACGTTATAAAGATGAAATCATGTTTTATTATAAGAATTCTCCAAACCTTAATGTGTTTCAATCCAACTCGATTAAAATTACACCGTTCAGTGATTCTTTCTTTTAGAATTGAGTGCCATAAAATGTTCTGAGTTTCCATTGCCGGGGAGGAAACAGTGGCAACGCTGCTTTGCTTGAACTGCATCCTCGTCGTGCCGCCGTCTGTCCCCCGCCCAACCCGCTACGGTAAGCGCCCGGCTAAGCGAATCGAATTCGCTGGATCTAACTCGAACTCGGGGCCAGTGTTGCCTATCGTAGCGACTTGTCGCGAAAATAGCGACTTTTTCAACATTAAGATGCATAGGGACTTCTTAAAGAAAAATGCCCGAGACGAGCGACATTCTGAATTTTCTAATATCCTGGGATAAATATATCAAAATAGAGAGATTATCTCTCTATATATATCTCTATATATATATAAGTTTCCTGTCTTGTGCATCGTTTTCTAGTTTCCACGAACATTTGAAGGTTTAATTATAGAGGGCTCCCAGGTAAAATCGTAGGTCATCAACTATCCCAAAACCTAACCTATCTAGTGTTGTGCAAACTGACCTCTCTGTTTGCATATGAGTTCATGTGTGACAATTTGGCAACTCTGTAAGCCACTTTTCGACGCTTTTAAGCTTTAAACTTATGGAAGTACTTAGGTAGTACTTACTTATGGAAGTACTTAGGTACATATTTAAGTACTTAGGTACTTAGTATTTGTAATAGGTGCATACTATATAGTTTTATTATATTATATTGATACAAAAAGTATAGATAAAAAAGCTCTGGATAGTCATTAGTAGACCTATATCCGTGTGTACCAATTGTTTATAATTCTCCTGATGACTCTCCAGGGCTTTTCTTATCTAGTTTTTCTTTAATTTGAGTCCGGCTTGGAATTGAACAGACTATAGGTAGGTACCTGAAACATTCCAAATTTGCCATATACCAAATTGTTATAAGTAGTTGTTTTCTTATCGGTGTTGGTTCATTGCCGCCGCGATGACGGGTTTCTGGCTCTACTTCTTCGATTTTTTGCAGTAAGCTCTCAAACATCTGAGGAGACATCCTAAAATGGATATAAAATGCCTTCCAGTATAACTGGGGACAATTTTCTCCGCATAATCCTCAACTTTTTTGAGTCGCGGCCCTATGACTAGTTCGTCATTTTCTTCCTCGTCGCTCATGAGGAAATCGAGTATGGAAATATATATTGATGTATTAATATCCATTGCATCAACAATACAATGATAACTTATACAAAAACCCCCTGAAATTTAAATTTTGCCGTCTTTTACATTTGACGTTGACGTTGACACGGATGCTCCGGCGCTCGATTTTGTTGGCGTGTCAAGGAGCGTACACCGCGCAATTATAGCTGACGTCATTAAGCTCGACGCTCGATCTACTCGCTCCATCAAGCTACAAAACAAACGCTTCCATCATTATTTTTAAAGACCCAATATTTTGAATAACTTCGGGCGGGAATATTTTAACATTTTCGTTTACACCATTACAGGTATTGAAATATTTGTGGCTACGCATGAATAATCCTTAATTGTGGCATTTTGGCCTAAAAGTTAATATCATGTGCGCCATCTCTTGACGTGTCCGCATATAAGACTTTTATAATCATACACACCATAGGAAGGCTTCTGGAACTAATTTTAATAATGACACCATTGCCACAAATATTTCTGAACGTAAACTGGTGTAAGCATGGTGTTACAAATATTATAACTCAAACTATGTGTAAATGGAAGGTGTCACAAATATTGTAAAAATATATGTTGTGTTAATGCAGTGTTGTCTTATTTACAGATATTCAGCAATTTAAGGAAATTTTATAATAATGCTATATTATAGCAATAGTTATACAGTGCCCGCGTAAATAATGAGAACCCTTTTTATTTTTTTGACATTTAAAGCTATTGTCACAATATTTGAGAGGCTTAAATAAGATCAAATTGTCCATCTTTTGACATAAAAATGACTTTTCATGCTCTAGTTATCCTCCAAATTGCAGATTATTTATTTCATTTGTTTTCAAATGACAGTCGAAATAACGAGACCCGCCTTTTATTTTTTTTATGCAAAACCTATAAATTCTTTACATTAAAACGCGGTCGGAACGACCTTTCTCATTCTTCCATCTATAAAATACCTCAAATTTCTTCTCATACCGCTCTCTTGATGTTATTAAGCACAACTCGGTTAATCGGTTAATGCGTCCTCGGCAGCTTTAGATATTTGTTGGAAGTATAGAGGTGTCTAGAGGGACCCAACAAATGGCAAAATTTTCCTAAAAGTGGCACCCCTTTTTAGCTGTGGTACCCTAAAAAAAGGCTGCCATTTCCGCCGGAAGTAACGTAATATTGTCGTCAAAGCACATCAATTGGCGAGTCATGACTCCGAATCATTTGACGTAAGACGTCAAGTGACGTCATTTCCGGCGTAACTGGCGGCCATTTTTCAGAGTACCGCAGCTAAAAAGGGGTGCCAAAACTGTAAAACAGGAGGGGGACTCCAGATGTAATATACTAGCTCGATGGTTGGAAGATTTATGATTGCGGATGACTTGTCATTGATGGAACACATTTTGGAGTAGAAGAATTGCAATTTTTAATTATTGACTTATTTGACAATCAAATAAAGACGTTTACCTGGTAACAGACTTTTAATAATCGACTTGTCACAATCGGTTTGCTGGTGTCGTAATGGTTATAATCATTCCATATTAGAAACGTTTGTGAAAACCGAGATAAAACTTAGCGAATCGCAATAATATAGGTATCGTATTTTGCGTTTTGCCTATCGTATTTCGTAAGTTTTGCGTACAACGTTGTACGCACCTTAGGCCGAAAGTATGATTGCGGCTCTTGTCCTTGTTAAAGCCCTCCGCTTCGCGTCAGGCCTCAAACTTCGTCCGCGGGTCGCAATTTTTTACTTTCGGCCTTCTATACGTAAATAACTGTGAACTTTGGTATTGTCATAAAATTTGGGACGCTTACATAAGATCAAATTGTCCATCTTTCGACATAAAAATTGCCGCTTAGAATGTCAATATAACAGTTTTATGCCAATTTTATTCATTTTCTCTAATGAAATGGACGGTCGGCGATACTGTGTTTTAGTATCACTCGACTAGGAAAAATAATCGAAAGTAACGTAAAACTGTCACGTTAACATTCTAAGCACTCATTTTTATGTCAAAAGGTGGACAATTTAATCTTATTTAAGCATCCCAAATTTTGTGAACTAGCTAAAAAGGTTCAAAAACTAACAGAGGGGCCTCATTTACGCGGGCCCTGTATAAGTTATTAATTGTGGTGATCATCTAAGTTAAGATGGATATGACGAAATGTAAACAGCTTATTTTTATGTTAAACTTTGATTTTTATATCGGGTTTTAACGGCCCTAAAACTCATGACTAAAGCCCAGTGCAGACGATGCAACTTATCGCGGGGGCAAAGTTGCAGCAATTTTAATCCCCGCGTTTTCTTGCATTTGCGTTCAGACAGTGCAACTTTTTTTATGCAATTTTTTTAGAAACTTTACTAGACTGCTACCAACTTATCAAAAAAAATCCATTCTGTCTTATTATTTTTGTAAACTATCTCTATGCCTAAAAGTTGATGGGTGAGGCCCTGGGTGTTAAAAAGAGATTTTGGGGGGCGCCTTTCAATTAATTCATGAGGAGTTTGAAAAAGCTGATGATTCAGAGTGTTCACCTAACCACACTTTTTTGTTCAACCTAAAATTTTAAGTTTTCGCTGGAAAGGCACTAGAAACGTAACCAAATCCCCGCGACAAATCGCATGGAAAATAGAACAATTTCTATTGCTATGCAATTAATTGCAGCAACTAAAATGCACCGTCTGAACGAAAAAATCCCTGCAACTTTTGTCGCAGGGATGAAATCCCCGCGATAAATTGCATCGTCTGCACTGGGCTTTAAATATTGCATAATTCATGCGTTAAACATGACATAATAGCTATTTTTGTAACCAGTTACGAAAAGTCCGATTTTGTGTAACAAATGAATATTTGCGGGACGAGCGTAACGAGTTCCCACAATTTGAATGAGATACGCAAAAAAGGCTTTTCGTCACGTATTTCATACAAGATTTTTTCTAATTTTGATTTACAAATACCTACTTAGAGAGAGAGGTATTATAACTAAACTTCAATATTTACTTTTAAATCACTTTGTATCTACTTAACACCGTAAAACTGTAGCAACGACGGTGTGCCACAACCGAAACCTGCAACTGGTGGTGAAACGAACTTTTCATCACCAGTTACGAACGACTTTACTTTTCGTAACTAGTTACGAAAAGTAGGACATTACGTTACTGTCATCAATATTGAAAAGTGCTACTTTATATGTCAAAATTAGAAAAAATATTTTTTTTGAACACTATGACACTGTATGACCGTTATTTGACATAATTTTTTTCTTTGGCAGTTTTTGGGAGAGCAAACACTTAATTTACCAAACTAAATAGAAAAATTTAACGCTTCTGACAGCCTTCCTTCAACATCTTGATATCTTGAGTTGTAATTTTGAATACTTTCCTCATACGTTAGATCCGACCTAAGAGAAGTGCATTTGTGACGTATTTTAAAAAAGGTAAAAGTTAGCAAAGCCACATACTATGCGAACGGAGTTTTGGGTAGGTGGAGAGCTAGGTCGTGGTTCAAAATGACATACAAAAGAGTTGAAGCCTAGTATAGCTATATAAGCTAGACCTGTTAATTGCGCGCCACTCAATTTAAGTTACAGGTTATAGCTATTATATTAAAATTGAGAAAATTATCATAGCAATTATTGATGTTCATATTGTTTAGGTGATCAAACCAAAGTAAAACCAACAGGAATTATTAAAATTAGGCACATTTATTTATTATGGTGTTAGTTCTTACCTAAGGTTAGTGCAGGTACACTTGGTTTTTAAATCTACTCCTACCGGTTGAAATACTTGGCCAGTTTGAAGGGCTATCTGGCTAGTTGAGGTAGAGGATCAGTGCATCATGTGTGGTAATGCTGGACGGTTCAAAACCTAGGAGCCATCACCGTCACTAACGCCTCCATTTTCGGCAAAGGGGCTCCAAAACCCAGACGGTCTAAAACCTAGGAGCCATCACCGTCACTAACGGCTCCATTATAGGCACACGTGCAGGATGAAACGTTGCACTTGTAGGATCCGAAAAAAGGGAGGTATTGAGTTTTATTACTCAAACATTGGAATACTCATTGGACTACTCAATGGACTACTCATTGGACTACTCATTGGATTATTCATTGGATTATTCATTGGACCTAATAATTGAACGAAGAGAAGGTTAGATAAGTTTAAATTAATTAAAGGAATTCTTACCCCAAAATACGAGAACTTTACAATAGCCACATGGCTAGGCAGTAGCCGTTTAGGGACAGGCTGACGTCCGATGTGCCCTGGACAGTGGTCAAGATGGAAAAGGGACTATCAAACGTTTTTACCTTTACCACCTGGGCTCTGAATTGGTAAAATAAAACGGAAATTATAGTGTCAAAAGGGGGAAATAAAAAGAAGGAGAAAATGAACCGCGAAATATGAAAATCTTGCCTTTGTTGCTAAATAAAAGATAAATTTAGGGAAAGTATTAGAAGAGCACATGAAGAAAATAAGGGAATCTAAGTAAAAATATTGGGGAAATTTGGCAATGCTGTCCAGATAGCTAAATAAATAATCAACCCATTGACACATGTCAATGTCCAAAAGAAGTTACCTTTCAACTGATTTCTAACCCTAGAACTCGAAGTAGAAGGATTGCATAGAAACGATAATCAAGGTGAACAAACATGGCGGCCAAGGTAGTCATATTTCTTTGGAAATAAAATGTTATTTTACAGTTATTTATGAAAGTCTGAAAGGGAAGCCAGTAGGTTTTCTTTGTGAAAAAGAAAACGCTACACTGCCTCTCTCCGAAAGAAAAAAGGTTGACGTTAGTTGACCTTTTTAAAAAAAAAAAAATAAAAAAACTGGCCAAGGTTAATAAAGCTTAATTAAGTAATTATAAAAAAAATCAGAATTATTCTATATTACAATCATAAAAATACACTTAAAATTAACTTACAATACTGGACCAAAATCCTTGTGGTACTTAAATTTGCTTGCATAATAAAGCACTTTCTACAAATGTGAAATAAAAGGTACTCAGTACTTATATATAAGTTTCACTAATTAAATAAAAATCAAATCAAAACTGCAAATGTAAACCCATATAACTACATACAGTATACAACAGTGTGATTAGGCAATGTGATTAAATAACAATTGATAACTTTCGCGTATCAAACGTCTGAAACAGAAGTCATATTAAGTAGTTGTCTCTATCGGTAGGTTAAAATTGAGAAAAAGGTCAAAGTCAGTAGGTACTCGATGCTATAATCACATTAGCCAAAATAAAAATTCAAAATTTCTATAAATAAATAAAACCCACTCTAAAAACTTTTAGAAGTTAAAAAAAAACTATTCAGTTCACGCTAACTAATCGTCAAGAACATATCTAAAGTCAATGAAGAATATTCATTTAAAAGGTATATATGTTGGTAATTGTCCCACTAACAAAAGTCTTGAACTGAGCGACTCAAGTTCAAAATTTTGTCACAGACTCAAAAATACAACATGAGAATTGTTTTACCAACATATAAGTAAGTCACAAGAGAAACAAATCTCGGAAAACCAGATAAATCGTTGTTTCAGGTGCACTCTGAAATCAACACATAAATTTCACTGCTTATCATGGCAGGAAATTAAAAGGCAAAATTGAGTAGTATGCCATAAGCACCACTACTAAACTGTCCTCAATATTAGGCAATAATGATTAGTTGAAAATAATACAACTAATCGAGGTAAGAGATACTCATTAATATAAGTACCAAAAGAGAAAAATATACTTAACAAAGGTAAGGTACAAAAGGTAAGTTAACCATTAAGGTTGAGGTATTTATTTAAGGTAAGGTTACCAACCAAGGTAACAGGTAATAAGAGGTAAGAGGTAATATGGAGGTAAGATAAGATACATAATGGAAACATGAAGGTTTAGGTTTCACTAGCACTGTCCACATGCTCACCTAAATCTTCCGAAGAACCAAGATATTTTTTTAAATCTTTGATGTGCCATTTTTCGACATTTGTCCCATCCAAGTTCTTTAAAAGATAAACTACAGGCTACAATTTCTTGTGAACAATAGAGAGGGTAAATTTAGGAGCTAACTTGGAAGAGAATTTATTCACTGCATTTGACAAAACTTTATTACGTCTCCAAACTTTATCTCCTACATTAAATCTGACATCCCTCTTGCGGAGATTATAAGAACGCACGTTCTTATCATAGGCTGATTTCAGTTTTTCACGTACTTCCTTGAATAAATCTCTAAATTCCACAAATCCTTCAGCATATGTCCCTCTATCACCAGGAATAATTTCAAAATCAGTATCAAGCTTCTCTTGATAATAGTCACCACACAAAGGAACATATCGACCAAAATTTAAATATGAGGGTATAAAACCTGTAACATCATGAACAGCAGTATTCAAAGCCTGCCTAATTTGAGGAACATATAAATCCCAATCATTATGATTATTTATATAACTTCGAATAGCAGTACCAATGGTTTTATTATTGCGCTCCACAAAGTTACATTGGGCTGCATACACAGGGCTATAAGATATCCTGACCTTATATCGTTCACAAAGTCTCTTAAAATTTGTACTAATAAATTGAGGTCCATTATCACAGAAAATTAACTTGGGAACTCCATATTCTATAAAAACTTTATCTTCCAAAAGATTAATTATTTTGGGTGCATTACTATCTCTGAGTGGAAAAATAAGTGAATAGTTAGTAAACCAGTCTTGAATAACCAGAAGGCATTTATTACCTTTTTTGAACGAGGAAACGGACCCATTAGGTCAATGGCAATACTCTCAAAAGGTCTTTCAACAGTTTTAGATTTTCCCATAAGACCCATTCTTCCTTGATTTGAATGTTTTTGTGCCCCACATACCAAGCATTTTCTCACAAAACGTAACACATCCATTCGCATCTGTGGCCAATAATAAAAATCTTGCAAACGAAATAAAGTTTTTCTAAACCCTAAATGAGAGCAAGTAGGAGGGCTATGACATGAATCAATTACTGTCTGCCGTTGGTCTTTAGGTACTACTAATTTCCAATCATTGTCTATTCCATGTGGTAAGAATCTAGAAAATACTACTTTATAAATCTTTTCATCCACTACTTTCCACTGAGGATAATCCTCTGGATGCTCTAAAATCTTTGTTTTCAAAGAGATATACCATTTATCAGATGTTTTAGAGTTTATATCCATAGTCAAAACTGATGCAGACATTTTAGTAAAAGAAGGCCTATCCTCCTCATTGATATCGTCCTCTAAAATAGGTACAGGAATTCGACTCAAAGCATCCGCTAAAACATTCTGAGATCCCTTTCTATGAATTAGGTCAAAATTGTGTTGGCGAAGTTTGACAGCCCATCTGGCTAAACGACCAGCAGGATTTTTGAGATTATTCAACCAAAGACGAGAATGGTGATCTGTAATGACAGTAAAGCGACAACAACCTTCAATATATGGTCTAAATTTGTCTATGCAGAAAACAACAGCAAGACACTCTCGTTCAGTTACAGTGTAATTCCTTTCAGCACGTGACAAAGATCTACTAGCGTATGCAATAACCTTTTCTTCTCCTTGAAGAATCTGGGTTAAAGCACCTCCAATGCCATAATCAGAACTATCACACTGAACATAAAAATGTTGAGAGAAATCAGGTTGAGCAAGTATGGGACTGGATACCAAAAGTTCTTTAATTTTAATGAAAGCAGCCTCAGCAAATTCATTCCATTCAATTGGCTGTCTCTTCTTTTTACCTTTCAGAAGATCATATAATGGACTGACAAGAGATGAAAAATTCTGAATAAATCTTCTATACCAGAAACACATTCCTACAAAACGCTTGATCTCTGTTGTGGTCGTTGGTGCTTGGATAATTAACCATCGCCTCAACCTTTTCTGGATCAGTAGACAAGGAGTTGTTTCCCACAATAAAACCCAAATACTTTAATGAACTCTTAAAAAAGCAGCACTTTTCTAAATTAACTGTTAGGTTAGCATCCCTCAATTTATCTTTCACGGTATTTAAAAGGTCTAAATGATGTTCCAAGGTAGGACTACATACTAAAATATCATCAAGATAAGTAAAAATATGTGGCTCAAATTCAGGACCGAAAATAGATTCTACTAAACGTTGTTGAGTTTGAGCTGAATTACAAAACCCAAATGGCATAACCGTAAACTGGAATTGACCACGTCCAATTATAGAAAAAGCAGTCTTTTCTTTTTATTGTTCATCTAACGGAATTTGCCAAAAGGCTTTTCGGAGGTCAATTGAGGAAATGTACTTTGCACCTCTCAAGTTGCTCAAAATTCTATCAATGTGAGGCATTGGCCAAGAATCATACTTAGTAACTGCATTTAAACGCCTACCGTCATACACAAACCTATACTCGCCATTTTTCTTTTTAACTAAAAAGGTTGGAGAACACCAAGGACTCTTAGAACTTTCTATGACACCTAATTTCAGCATGGAATCTAGTTCATCATTCATAAGTTTTTGCATATAAGGAGACATTAAAAATGGTTTGCATTTATAAGGCTTGGCATCACCAGTATCAATGCTCAAGGTTAACTTATTAGTTCTACCTAGTCGATTTTCACTATCAATTTCTTTAAAGGAATCAATAATTAACTGAGCTCTTTTTCTGTCATGTTCTAAAAGATTATCAATTGATTTAAGTTCAAAATTAACCGCATTTTTTGAATTTGAGATAACTGAAATTTTAGCATTATTTCTTGAAATTGACCAGTTGTTATTTTCAAAGTTCATAATTAAATTGAACTGTTTCGCAAAATCTGCACCTAAGATAAAATCATGAGTAATGGAAGGAACTATCAAAAATTTCAATACTCCAAATGTGTCTCCAATTGATATCGGTAGATCTACTATACCAGTCACTTCAGTACAAGTACCATCAGCTGTACTTACAATAAAATCAGAAGCTGAATTAATTTTAATATTAAACATTTCCAAAATTTTCACTCCATTATTCCCAATTACTGAAGAATTTGCTCCTGAATCCAATAAAGCCACAAAGTCATTATTAAAAATATTAATATTAATATATGGACGATTGTCCAAAGGTACATTAATAAATAAAGGTAAGGTTTCAGATTTAATAGAGATATTTACCCTATAAAAATCAGACACTCTAGAGAGCCACTTTTTCCAGTCAGATTTGAGAAACCTAGACAAAGGTGCTCTAGAAGGAATTTTAGAAGATAGGGTGGATTGTACTTTTGCTAATCTAGTGTTACGTCCACCACGAAACACTAGGGTTTTTGCGTTTTTTGTGCAATCAGGACAAGAAGAAACAATAACTCCAGGCTTGCCACACCGATAACAAAACCTTTTTCGTTTCTCAGTACAAGCAGTATATCTATGGTTCGGAAGTCCACAATTAAAACATTTAATTGGTTGTTTCTTCTTATCCACAGAAAGCTCACTATTTTGGGGTCCAGACAAACGTGATTTAGGCTCAGAAACAAAACGAGAATCAGCGATACCTTTACTATTATTTGAGTGATTGGTTTTATCATTATCATGATTATGGAAATGACTCAAAGGACACATACCTGACATTCCCCTCTTATTTAGAGAATATGCCTCTTCTAATTTTTTACCAAGAGTAATTAGTTCATCAATGGTATTAATCTGTTGAAGTGCTAATTGAGTTATGTATTCTTTAAGAAGATTCTTTTTTAGATATTTGATTTTGGTACTTTCAGCAGGAATTTGAGTCAAGCGATTAAATAGATTATTTAATTGAGCAACAAAAATAATAAATGATTCACCACGCTTCTGCTTTCGATTACGTATTTGCTCCCAAATTTCATCATCCATATAGGGAGAAAGAAAATCCTTTTTTAACAAAGACACCAAACTATCCCAGTCATGAACATTATTTTTAATACTTTGAAACCACACAAATGCATCACCAACAAATAGCTCCACAGCTGAATCAAAGAGATCTTGATTTGAGAATTTTCTAGATAAAGCTAAGTCAGAAACTCTTTCAATAAAATAGAAAACTTTTTTAGGGTCTCCATTAAATTTAATATCCCAAGTAGAAATTGGAGGCTTATTGGCTGCACAGATAACTACTGGATTCACATTGACTATGGGAGGTGGTTGTAAAGCTGAGTTGTTGCACATAGAAGCATTTGCATCCGGATCAATAATTTTATCTTCAACATCTGATTCAAGTTTGAGACAGGTAGCATATGACTCATTTTTAAAATCTTCAGCATCCTTATCTGCTGGTACATTCAGAAGATTAATTCGGTTAACAAGATGTGCCAAACGTGACTTAATTCTCAAAAAGGTAGAATCAGTTGTCGTACCTTCAAAATCTACTATAAGTCCAGTAACTGAAAGTATTGAGTCAGTAATGCCTTTCTCCTCAAACTTAAAATCGAACTTCTCATACTGTGCACTATCAATTAAATATCCTGGTTTATTTCTCTCAGACTCCTTTTTCAAAAGCTTTCTAAGGATTACACGTTTATCATTTACATTTCGGTTACTATAAACTCGGCGAATATTCAATTCAAATTCTAATTCATAATCCAAAACATGATTGCAATTGACTCGACTTGCATTGTCTATAGGTAACAAGAGCACAAAAGTTTAGATAAAACAGTACCTAACCAAAAATATTTTTGAAGATAAATGAAAGAGATTTTATTTAGAGAAAGCAAACTAAGTTCACCTAAGTCCTTGTACAAGTCAGTCAGAAGTTATCATTTTCAATTTGATAAAGTCACAATAACAGAATTAAATAGTATCGGAAATCAAAAAAAGGTTGAGATTCAATCACTGACCATGATCACACTACCATATTCAATAAGCAATTTAAAGTCTTATTTAAATTCATCAATACAAATTCTATCAAATGTAAAAAGGCACAAATCCAATTTTGAAACAAATTTCAACAAACCGTTACAGAAAGCAATGAAAAACATAAGGCAAAACCAATACTTATGGAATGATCACCAAACAGGTCTAGAGATGAAAATCAAATAAGCTCACTTAAACATCAACAAAACACTTCAGTGGGTGCCCCAGACATTGGGCGTCAAATATATATGTGACGTATTTTAAAAAAGATAAAAGTTAGCAAAGCCACATACTATGCGAACGGAGTTTTGGGTAGGTGGAGAGCTAGGTCGTGGTTCAAAATGACATACAAAAGAGTTGAAGCCTAGTATAGCTATATAAGCTAGACCTGTTAATTGGGCGCCACTCAATTTAAGTTACAGGTTATAGCTATAATATTAAAATTGAGAAAATTATCATAGCAATTATTGATGTTCATGTTGTTGAGGTGATCAAACCAAAGTAAAACCAACAGGAATTATTAAAATTAGGCACATTTATTTATTATGGTGTTAGTTCTTACCTAAGGTTAGTGCAGGTACACTTGGTTTTTAAATCTACTCCTACCGGTTGAAATACTTGGCCAGTTTGAAGGGCTATCTTGCTAGTTGAGGTAGAGGATCAGTGCATCATGTGTGGTAATGCTGGACGGTTCAAAACCTAGGAGCCATCACCGTCACTAACGCCTCCATTTTCGGCAAAGGGGCTCCAAAACCCAGATGGTTTAAAACCTAGGAGCCATCACCGTCACTAACGCCTCCATTTTCGGCAAAGGGGCTCCAAAACCCAGATGGTTTAAAACCTAGGAGCCATCACCGTCACTAACGGCTCCATTATAGGCACACGTGCAGGATGAAACGTTGCACTTGTAGGATCCGAAAAAAGGGAGGTATTGAGTTTTATTACTCAAACATTGGACTACTCATTGGACTACTCAATGGACTACTCATTAGACTACTCATTAGACCACACATTCATGTACATATTCATTGGACCTAATAATTGAACGAAGAAAAGGTTAGATAAGTTTAAATTAATTAAAGGAATTCTTACCCCAAAATACGAGAACTTTACAATAGCCACATGGCAAGGCAGTAGCCGTTTAGGGACAGGCTGACGTCCGATGTGCCCTGGACAGTGGTCAAGATGGAAAAGGGAATATCAAACGTTTTTACCTTTAGCACCTGGGCTCTGAATTGGTAAAAAAAAGGAAATTATAGTGTCAAAAGGGGCAAATAAAAAGAAGGAGAAAATGAACCGCGAAATATGAAAATCTTGCCATTGTTGCTAAATAAAAGATAAATTTAGGGAAAGTATTAGAGCGTTAGAAGAGCACATGAAGAAAATAAGGAAATCTAAGTAAAAATATTGGTGAAATTTGGCAATGCTGCACAGATAGCAAAATAATTAATCAACCCAATGACATGTCAATGTCCAAAAGAAGTCAACTTTCAAAGGATTTCTAACCATAGAACCATATGAACCAACAAACATGGCGGCCAAGGTAGTCATATTTCTTTGGAAATAAAATGTTATTTTATAGTTATTTATGAAAGTCTGAAAGGGAAGCCAGTAGGTTTTCTTTGTGAAAAAGAAAACTCTACACATTTACACCAAAATTACAGCATTAATTGCATTCTAAAGTGAATATTGCAATTCAATAATTCTGCTGCACAATATTTATGATGCTGTATAATTTTAAAGGTGTCGTGATATTACCCCCGACTATACTGTGCTGTTTTTGACCACTTTTGCTGGTACACTAAATATTGTGACTTTTTTTAAAAAACATTGTCAAACTGTATTATGTCAATGATTATGTCCCAATTTGGAACTTCTTTGTTAAGTCAAAATGAGCAATCAATATCCGCTGCTAAACCGAAGAAATTTAGTATTGAATCGGGAAATATTCCTCAACATTTCATTTGTGCATAAAAATTATCTGAAAATTTAGCAATCAAACTTGTTGTTCTGCAAACTTCAATCGGTCATTTTCTTATTTTTCTGTAAAAAGGCCCTCCACCTTCGGTTCTCTTTCACCAAAAAAGATAAGAAAATAAACTCGTGCAGTTATGAGATGAAACACATAATTTTATATTCATTAGTGCCGCTGCTAAGAAAGTTATCAAGTTTGGTTATTATTTCATTACATCAGTTAGCTTACAGCAACCCAAAGTTAAAGGAAAGTGTTTTGTAAATTAATTGAAGTTCTCCTTTTTACAGAAGATTTTATTTTCGAAATTTTCTATTCGAAAACGAATGTCGAAAAATGTAGAAAATAATACAAGAAAATTAGGAAATATATTTTATATTACAAGTCCTGTAACATGCAAACTAAACTAAAAAAGTAATTTAATGCGGTATTAAAATAGGAAGATTATTACAACAATGAAAAACACATTAATAAGGATCTTGTTTAAAACCTGCATTAAAATTGTATTAAAACAACGAAAAACTTATGAGTAAGAATCACATTTTAGACCTGCATACATAAAAACCATATTTTTCAAACTAAAATATTATTTTTTAGAGAAATAAAATAAACTAAGAAGCAATTGAAATGATACACCTTAAATTTTGAATCAACTTTTAAACCGTGAAGACTTTCATGGCCCGTCAAAATGCAATCTAAAGCGTTTTCTCAGCTTTGAAACCGTGGTCCAATGGAATTTCTTCCTGACGTTTCGTCTACAGCTGCGACCGGCATTATCAAATGCGATGAGGCAATAGGCGAACTGATCACCCGTGCTTCCCGACGTTGACTGAGGTAACTTCCCGACCCGACGTTAGTCAACGTCGGGAATCATGGGAGGTCACTCGCCGATTGCCTCATCGCCTTTGATAATGTCGTCCGCAGCTGTAGACAAAACGTCAGGAAAAAATTCCATTGGACCACGGCAAGATTTTTTAGTTCTGCTGCCTAATTATTACAGCTGTTAATGATACCTCGGGATCTTTTTCCGTTCTTCTTAATATATCCATTAATTTAAAAAAAAACATTGGTTTTTCTTAAAGTGTAACATTTCAAGACAACACAGAGAAACGAATCTCTACTCAAGGAGCATTACAACGTTTTAGATTTGTACGTACTCCTCTGTGAACTAGAGCTATGTGTACTTGTTAAACAAATGTTTTTATTTTTCTCAAACTTTGATAATGTTGGGAACTCGGGGTTCAATAATTCCAGTGTAACGATTTAACACGAAGACACTATTTATTTACTCCACAAATACACACGACTACAATTCGACTAGTAAATAACTCACTACTTAACACTTTATAGCCTTCTAATATCGCTTCGTACTTTAGCTTACTTATAGCTCGATTAAAAGGGAGTACCACACATGGCAGTATGCGCATCGGGCATACTTCATTCATAAATACGACGTAGTGTTCATTCATAACTACTGGCCAATCAGGACAGGGGACAGGATGTAAACAATATCAGCTGATCGCTCAATCGCTCATCCAATTTATTTTATTCCATTGATAGTTATTTTAAAATACTTCTGCTTTTAAATAATTATTTATTAAAAAGCATTTTTTTAAAAGTGGATATTATTGAATATGTATTTCAAAAAGTTATAATAAGTTAAATAGTTAATAGTTCTATGATGTGCATGGTAACAGAGAAATAAAAATCATCAAACATACCTATTATGAAATGAAAAGAAATGTTGGGCTTGGGCTAAAGTGGACTATCCGAATCAAAAGATTTATAACAGGGCCTGGAAGAGCTGAAAGACGAGGAACTAAACGCGATAGTGAGAAGAACTTTTTTTACTACCTACGTTCCTGTTCAGTTTCTGCATAAAAGGTTAGAAGGGACAAACATATTTTGCAAGCTTTTGTTAGTTAAAATCAATATCACCAATAGTTGCAAAGGTTTTTTTGTCTACAAGAAGACAAGGGGAGGACTAAGATAGGATCCCACACAGTTCTTCAATATACAAATGTGAAACGGTCTATTAAAGGAAGGTAGGTATAAAGAACCTCAAAATTGATATTTATTAAATACATTTTTAAATAAAGTTAACTATATTACATTACAGATAGGTATTGTATACAGAATGGACTTTTTAACTTGAAACAGTCAGATATCTTGAGAACTAGTTGTGGGGAATACATTTTTCCGATGGCCTCCGAATTGCATAGAGCCTATTTTAGGCACATATTTTTACCTACACATGGGTTTTTGAATTTGAATCATTTTTATCATTGCAAGAAATACATACCTTTTGCTATAGTGTCACATGTTTAGATAATAATAATTCATGTTTTGTTTTAACATAGATGTTATTCAACTAGTTAAGTATAATATGCTTATTGGTAATATGTGACTGGCTATTTATGTGTTAGTGATACAATCTGTTTCTCCATGAAAAAATTTGTTACATCTTTCAACAAATCTTATATTTCAATTGTTACTAAGTAATAGTTATGTGTCTACCTACTTTACAAGATAAATAATATATTTACAATTATGTTATGTATATAAAATTTATTAAGAATAAATAGAGGATTGTCTATTGCATTTTCACAGATTAGGGCATAGTAGTTGTATTTATTTATTCCCTTATCTTAGCTTAGCAATAAACATAAGTACATAATAAAGTAGTGGCAGAAACGACAAAAGAATAAAAGTCTAATTACTTGAACACATGAGGATGTAATTTTGTTATTGATTTAATAGTTTACAGTTTGACTTTTAGGTGTTTGCACATGATTATGGCGATTTATTCCTTCTTTTTCCTTGTAGGTAGGGACTAAGCAAAATTGATTCTCCCCCTTTTTTAAGCAACCCTAAAGGCTCAAAACTTTTCAGTTTCGATTCCACCCATTTCTATAGAATAATTGCCTTGGTCAGGTACCACTCAAGTTCAGTTGAACCACAGTTCTACAACTGACTCTAAAATGGTCCATGCAGTTTCTCCTAGGGCCCAGTTTTATACTTAAGTCACTCTGCCCCGAGTATTGAACTTATCGAGAAAACACAGCTGACTCTAAACTCACTCCTAGGGCAGAGTCAAGTTAATTCAAAGAAAATCTGCTGTGTTCATCAGCAAACACTGCTGAAGCTGAAGGTGATAGTATACCAGCTTCATCCAGTGATTTCAATTGTGTTTTCCAAAAAGGGCTTTTACACACAGCAGTGATAGACATACATAAGAATGATGACGAATTGTAAGGCTTCTTGCGCAAAGATTGGGCTCTCAACAATTTAAAGTGTTACCAGTTGCTGAGTGTATATTTATCGGTAGGGTTATTCTCCAATATGCGTAAGTGTTGCATTTTTGAGTAACTAAAATCTTATTGTCCAAGATCAGCAAATATATGTAGGTATATACCTATTCTAGTGCCTCTTAACTTAATTCACTTATATATGATGAAACTAACCGCCACTTGCACCACTCAATTTTCAAGTACACCTAGTTAAGGCTTTCCTTACTACCATGCTTCCTCAGGCTAATAGCTATGGCTTAGGGATCCTTAACGTTAGGTTTACCTAAATTTGTTTAGTGCAAATAGGGGTAAGCTAAGTAAAGTGTCCATGAACAAAATCATCAGGACTGATGAAGAATGGCAAGCGGCAAGACTGATCGAGAATTAAACTAAATAGACATGGTACTATACTAGCTGGAAACCTGCGTCTATTTTCTTAATTGGTTGAAAATAATTCTACTTTTTTGTTCCAATATTCATAAAAGAATAGACACAATATGGTACAAAATCTGGCAAAAATAATAACAAAAACAAACTAACCTTAAAATTTCGTCAAAATCGTATCTTTACTATCATAGTAAATTTAAGGACCGCCTCCAGTGCAGGGTTGCCGATATGATATTTCTATCTTTAATCAACCACGCGCAAAGGGCATAACAAAAACCAAAGTAGATAAAGAATAATTATGACGATTTATCCTCTATTCATTTTATTCTATTATTAATTCTATGGCCGAAGAAACGCATTTAGAACTTCTAACTGATGATTTTAACCACATGGAAGTGCATGGAAATGCAATATAGATTATATAGGTATCCTAAAATGTCTATAACGATGAAGCATATAGATTCATGCGTAGAGTATTACCACAGTTTAAGGAATATAACATATTCCTTAAAGTGTGGTATCACTTAGATAGGTACTTCATTTGCAGCAAATAATTCCCTTACATAGACGTTAGGAATGGGTTGGGCCTTAAGACAACGACCAATCCATAACTACATAACTTGTTTTGCTTGTTGGAGGAGCAAAGTTACACCTGGTTCAGTAGATATCTACATTAATTCTCGAAAATTGACAAAATCACATAAAAGTATATAAATTAATGTAATGGCTATTTTTTTTCTTACATCACTTATCAATTAAAACAATTGATAAATTAACGAAGCTTTATTATTTATATACGATTATTACGAATATACCCTATGAGCCGCAGAAATATTTGATTCAAAGAATTTTGCATTTTATATGTGGCAACGTTGCAAATACTGCCCCGTGCGCATACTGCTGGATGCAGCCATCTCGATTAAAATAAGACTACTCCTTAACCGCCGCTCTATGCGCCTTTATATACAATCCTAATATTACAGAAAAACCTAGAAAGTTCTTTATAAGGATTCTTGAATAATCTCACATAAAAAAAAACGGTTGTAAACAACTGCCTTCTAGATTAAACCAGCCGAGCAATAAATCACTCGTGTCAGCCATTACGCAGCGCGGATAGGTCGCGAAGCTCCACCAACCAACACGCTCCCCCGCGTTTCCCCGCCCCCATGCGGCGTTGCTGCGAATCGTAACATTGCCCTCCTCCTAAGGCTGTTCGTCCCGAACAGATAGAGTTCCATGGTATCGTGCTAATCGATAAAAATGAACGACCTTCATCTTTGACCTAGGGGTCCGCTGGATCCTATACACCACATCATTAATCTTATTTATAATTGTATAAGGTCCTTCCCAATTTGGGCTAAGTTTGGGCGACTTCCCCACCTTTCGCCTCGGATTGTATAGCCACACCAAATCACCATCCTGGAAGCCGCGGGAGTTAGCTAGTAAGTCATATCTTGCTTTGGCTCGATCACTGGATATCCGCAGTTTATTCTTGACTTGTTCATGAACATTGTCCAGCCTCTGCTTGAGCTCCTCCACAAAGTTCTCAGAGTTGAGCGAGTCTTTTTCTGGTGTTCCATACATCAAATCTGCAGGAAGCCTCATTTCCCTTCCGAACATCACTTTCGCCGGAGTATAACTAGTGGCGTCATGCGTAGAGACTCGATATGCCATCAACATGAGAGGTAGATGTTGGTCCCAATCACGCTGATGATCTGCCACCATTTTAGACAGGTAATGTTCCATGGTCCGATTAAATCTCTCTACCATCCCATCCGACTGTAGATGCAAAGGAGTTGTTCTGGTCTTGCAAATTCCGAGAAGTTCCATGACCTTGTGGAAAACAGCCGATTCAAAATTTCGGTCCTGATCAGAATGAAGTTCGAGAGGGACCCCAAACCTGCAGAACATTTCATTTACTAGCACCGTTGCCACAGTCGTTGCTTCTTGATTAGGCAGGGCGTATGCTTCAGGCCATTTAGTGAAGTAATCCATGCGACCAAGATGTATTTATTGCCCGACTCAGTCTGAGGAAACGGTCCCGCGACATCAATTGCTACCCTCTCGAATGGAGCACCTACAGTGTACTGCACCATTCGGCCGCGTGATCTTGTTCGAGGTCCTTTTGTGGCACAACAAACTTCGCACTTGCGGCACCAAGATTCGACGTCTTCATGATAATTCACCCAGTAGAACCGCTCTTTAATTTTGGTCAAGGTTTTATTGACCCCAAAATGACCTCCACTGGTTCCGTCGTGCATTTCCTGTAGTACGTCCGATTTTCTGCTACCAGGAACAACCAACTGACTGACTGCGGTTTTGCCATCCGGACTCTCCCACGCTCTCTTCAGTAATCCATATTCTATTTTAAGAGAGGGCCACTGGGCCCATAGCGCCTTCAGGTTTGGACTTTTACCAGCAATTTCTTGCCATTCTGGTCTCTTGTCGTCAGTCTTTGCAGAGAGGATGGGTCCAATATCTGGATCATTCATTTGTTCTTCTAGAAGGGTCTGTGTGGTCCAGCCATCGTTTATTTCCACCGACGTTCTCCGTACAGAAGGAAGTCTCTCACGCTGCTCAGTTCTTTGAAAATGCCGACAATCTTCTTTACAAGGCCGTCTAGACCATGCGTCGGCATTTCCGTGAGACCTGCCTGGTCGATGTTCAATTTGAAAATCGTACTGCTGCAGGCGCTCTATCCAGCTGGCTATTTGGCCTTCAGAGTTTTTTATCTGTAATAACCATTTCAAGGCTCCATGGTCAGTTCTAATCAGGAACCTTTTCCCATATAAGTAGCGATGGTAATGTTCGACTGCTTTAACGATGGCCAATAGCTCTTTTCTAGTGACACAATAGTTTCTTTCTGGCTTACTTAAAGTCTTACTGTAGTACTCAATGATCTTCTCTTGCCCGTTTTGCCTTTGAGAGAGTACTGCACCTAGACCACAGTTACTTGCATCCGTGTCCAAAATAAACAGTCCGTCTTTTATAGGGTAAGCCAAGATTGGACTAGAACAGGGGGCAGCTTTAAGCCTTGCAAACGCCTGACTGCAATCGTGGCTCCACAAGAACGGTGTTTTCTTTTCTGTTAATTTATGCAGCGGTTTTGCGATGTCGGCGAATCCCTCTATAAATCTCCTGTAGTAAGCACATAGTCCCAAAAAGCTTCTAACTTCGTGTTTGTCTCGGGGAACTGGCCAATCTTTAATGGCAGATATTTTACTTTGGCTAGTTTTAATGCCTTGTTCTGAGATAGTATGCCCCAAGTACTCGACTTGCTTTTGGAACAGGCTGCATTTCTTCTAGTTTAACTTCAGGTGAGCATTCCGTAGCTTGTTGTAGATTTCTCTTAAATTCTTCAAATGCTCGTCGAAATCACGTCCCATGACAATTATGTCATCTAAGTATACCAGGCAAGTTTTCCAAGTCAGCCCCCTCAAGACAAGTTCCATTAGTCGCTCGAAAGTTGATGGAGCATTGCACAATCCAAAAGGCATAACAGTGAATTGGTATAGTCCAGAACCAGTAGAAAATGCAGTCTTTTCTTTGTCTTCGGGAGCAATCTTTACTTGCCAGTACCCACTTTTTAAATCTAGAGTGGAAAACCACTTTGATCCCGATAAAGTTGCTAAGGTGTCGTCTATACGTGGCAATGGGTAGCTGTCTTTCTTGGTCACATCATTAAGTTTCCTGTAGTCAACACAGAACCGCGTTGAACCATCTTTCTTCTTAACAAGAACCACAGGCGACGACCATGGACTAGATGATTCTTCTATGACGCCCTCCTTTAACATTTCATTCAGCAAACTGTTAACTTCCTATTGTTTAGCCAGAGGGACCCTTCGTGGATGTTGTGGTATTGGCTGGGCATCTCCTGTGTTGATCTTATGGACAACCAAATCGGTTTGACTGTCGCTGCTCTTGAAGTTAAACATATCAGATTCATCCACAGCAAACCCTATAGCAGACTAAAGTTGTTCCTTTGAGAGGTGACTCCACTGTCGCTTAAAAGCATCAATAACTTCTGGGGAAGCTTGGTTAGAAGATTTAATTTTGGATGTCTCTGCTTCGACACAATTGCATACCCATTGTACAGGCTCATAATTGGCAAGAACTGTTCCTTCTTTGAGCTTGATGGTCCTTTCTCCAAAATTGGCAACTCGTACTGGCATAGTCTTCTTCGTGGCGGTCAAAGTTCGTGCTACCATGATTTCAGTCGTCAAATCCAGGTTAGGTTCTATAAGTCCTATGGACCACCCAGGATCATTTTCAGAAGTCACTGTGATAATTTTTTCTGAATTTGGAGGAATTTTTACATCTTCTACCACCAGTAGACGGACACTAGTTCCCACATTTCCATTGGTTAATGCAAACTCCTCATCTCCAAATGTGAGAATATTCCGTTTGTGATCATAGGTGAATGAATCCATGTTTCCTAATGAGATCCATTTCCAAAATAAACTCGTCTTTGATCCTGGCAAACAACACTTTATGCCGAACTTCGAGTCTTTCTCCAATAATGATGGTGACATCGGCTTCTCCGTCTATAGGGCAAGACTCTCCAGTGACTGATTTTGACATAACAAGATTGGGCAATGGTTGTATGGTATATCCGACAAGTTTATCTGGCCTTACAATGGTCACATCTGCTCCTGTATCGATGGTAATCTGGATTTTCTGTCCCTTAATGCGTCCGGCCACTGTAAGACTTTTGCCACCCAAATTATTGACTTTAGAGATCCTGGGGGTCTTAACGGGCCCGGTCAATTGCCCCCTTGCATTGACCGGAATTAGTTTTCCTGGGACCTAAGGCGTTCTTGGTCGCCGCTCGGTCTTCTAAACGACGGCGACGAACTTCCTGCCCTGTTACGGCAGTTACTCTTGATGTGACCCAGTCTGCCGCAGTTAAAACATTTTATGCCCCGGTTGTCTGTTGATCGAGGATTTCTTCCCAACAGGGCTTGTATATTGACTGCCATATCCTTAATCGTTTTATGTAAACTTGCCATGGATTCAGTCTTTGACGTATCCTCCTCGTCATCGCAAGTTGCCATTCGTACACGTGGAGAAGAACCAGATGACACTCGCGACGCCTCGAATTCCAGGGCCCGTACTAGTGCCTCGCTGATATCCTTGATCCTTACTAGACGTAAGTGGTATCTCATGTCACTATCGCGAACTCCCTCAATGAACCTTTCGGCGGCAAATTGCATTTGAAAAGATTCACGGGCCGATGGATATGCCAGGTGAATGAGTCTGTCTATGTCCGCCTCAAATTCTTGTAAGGATTCACCTTACTTTTGCTGTCTCATCCTCAGCTGGGCCTGGAACACGGTTTCTTTGTGCTCATTTCCAAATCGTAGTTGCAGAGTGTGCACTAAAGCCGCATAATTACTTTGATCCTCTGCCGACAGAGACTGGAGTAACTCAGCCGCTTTTCCACGAAGTGCTACCACTAATGATGTAGCTTTCTGGGGCTCGGACCAACCATTAGCATTTGCAGCTGGCTCAAACTGAGTTTTATAAATTTCCCATGCAGTAGTACCGTCATAATCGGGAGGCTTAATTTTAGCGTTGGCTGTGCTAAAACTCTCTGCAGACACGTTGTCGTCCTCAAGTTGTTCCCGGAATTTCTTTTCTAGCTCGAGAACCCTCTGGTTGACAGCTTCGAGTCCTTCGTTAACTCCGTTAATGGATTCGTAAACGCCATTAACGGATTCGTTGACGGATTGCATTATTCTTTCTTCCAATTGTTGCTCCCTAGCTGCGAGATGGTTCATTAATTCTTCTTTGAATTGTTGATGACGTCGCTCCTGTACTTGATCACGTTTTTCCTGCTCATCCTTCTGTTGTTGATAACGTCGCTCCTGTACTTGATCACGTCTTTCTTGTTCCTCCTTTTGTTTCTTATAACGTCTTTCTTGCTCTTCCTTCTGTTCGTTATAACGTTTCTCCTGTTCTAGATAACGTCGCTTCTGTACTTGATCGCGTTTTTCCTGTTCTTCCCTCTGTTGTTGCATAAGGGACAGCAGGGCGGCAAGTTGATCCTCCATCGCTTGATGCTGGCTTCTAGTCAGTGGCATAAACAGGTAATGTCCGGCAATGAAGCACTCACTTACAGTTCAGTAATATTGGTCCTCAAATTCCCACTGGAATCCCACTTCTGACACCAATTGTTGCGAACTCGGGGTTCAATAATTCCAGTGTAACGATTTAACACGAAAACACTATTTATTTACTCCACAAATACAAACGACTACAATTCGACTAGTAAATAACTCACTACTTAACACTTAATAGCCTTCTAATATCGCTTCGTACTTTAGCTTACTTATAGCTCGATTAAAATAAGACTACTCCTTAACCGCCGCTCTATGCGCCTTTATATACAATCCTAAAATTACAAAAAAACCTAGAAAGTTCTTTATAAGAATTCTTGAATAATCTCACATAAAAAAAAAACGGTTGTAATACATAACAACTGCCTTCTAGATTAAACAGCCGAGCAGCGCGGATAGGTCGCGAAGCTCCACCAACCAACACGCTCCCATGCGTTGCCCCGCCCCCCATGCGGCGTTGCTGCGAATCGTAACAATAATATCTTGAGTTTTTCTTGGGTTGAGGTTTGTGGTGTGAATATGTGTATTAAAACACTAAAGTTTTTTTGGTTATTCTTAACGTTTCACCTTTATTTTAAGGGTTCTTCAAAAGTTGGGTGTTGTTGAACACGCCGACAAAGAATGCATAATATTTTTGATTTGATTATGGCTAATAATTGTATTACATGCTACGATAAGTGTTATTTTTATCTGGTACATATAGTTAGTTGTTAGTATAGCTCTTGAACCATTAAATATATACGGTGGATCATCAAACGGACATTAATTCTATTTTTCTTTAAACTTTATTTTCTGAATTCTGACTAAACAAAACTGATTTTCATAAGTTATTTTATTCACTGAAATAGTGATAACTAACCAATAGTTGCAACTACATGTTTTCAAATATCGAAGAGTTAATTGAATGTCCACAAATTAAGTGATGTAGAAAAAAATGTATGGAAGGTTCGTGAAGTCCGCTGTCTGATTATTTTTTTATGTTAATATTTTAAGTTAATAATACTTCGGGACTTTTTTCTGTTCTTCTTTATATATTTTCGATAGTTAAAAACCAAAAATTGGTTCCTCTTAAAATGCAACATTTCAACCCTAAAAGAAAAACAAATTTCCTACTCAATGCGCATACGACACTTTTGGATTGGACGTACTCAAATGGCACCTACACCTATGTTCATTTCTTATTTAGATGGACAGGGTGCGCCCCAAACTGTCTGTAATTCTAAAACTTTTGGAACTTTATGTCTTGAATTCTGATTGAATAAAGCTGAACTTCGAAACTTATTTTTGTATTGACAGAAACTGAGATACTTTTTTATTTAGAATATGTTCAAAAAATATGGGTAATCTGATGAATTACGAATTACTATAAGGTGTCCACGTAAAAATGAAAAATATGAGGGTCTTAAAAACAATAAAAGACACTGAATTGTTCAAACAGGAAAAAAGGTGGGCATTCTAGAGCTTAACAAAATTATTTTTAAGAACTTAAGAACTTCGGACTTCGTTCGAGAATCTTCAATAATTCCAAATTTTTATAAAAAATGTCACATGACAATCAAAGCTAGGCCCTGCTTGCTGCTTTACAGTCAGAGGAATTAAGTTAGGCATATCTTTTACTTTCTTATTTATATTACTAACCCGGAGTTATTGACTTTTTTTATTTGAACTTGGGTATGTCTAAACCTGCTATATGCTTACTCTTCTTACTCAAAATAGAAATTTTAACAAAATATCTATTAAA
This sequence comes from Taphrorychus bicolor, assembly GCA_951812265.1. Lineage (NCBI taxonomy): Eukaryota > Metazoa > Arthropoda > Insecta > Coleoptera > Curculionidae > Taphrorychus > Taphrorychus bicolor. The sequence continues at coordinate 7,825,549 of OX638303.1, read as the reverse complement.
GAAGTATTTAACCTATTAGTGGTATAATCAAACATTTTGATTGAATGCACTGAATAACTTTTAAACCTGACCAGAGGACCCAGGGGTACGGTTTGCCAGCAAAGTTGCTTGCATTTAAAATTTGAGAGATATTTTTTAAAGCATGCACAGACCAAAGAAAAAATAAAAGTTATTTTACGAAATGTTTGGAACTACTCCTGGTTTCTCAAATGCAATCAGAAATTTTTAGATATATTTGTTAAGGTTTGGAATGCTCTATTTTTTCCTGTTTGATCAACTTAATATCTTATCGTGTTTTCAAGACACATGTTCTTCATTTTTACTCCTTGTAGTAATTCGTAATCAGCCGTACTTCCTGAATATATCGGAAACAAAAAGTTGCAACTATTGGTTAGTTATCACTGTGTCTGTCAATAAAATTCAGTCTTTTTAGTCAGAATTCAGAAAATTGAGTTTAAAGAAAAATAGAATTAATGTCAGTTTTGACGGCCCACCTTGTAGGTATATTTAACTAAATAAACATAGCTCTAGTTCACAGATGAGTACGTCCGAATCTAAAATCTTGTAATGCTCATTGAGTTGAAGATTTGTTTCTCTGTGTGGTCTTGAACTGTTACAGACAGCAGAACACAAAAATATTTCATAAAATTTTTTCCACATCACTTAATCTGTAGACGTACAATTAACTCTTCGATATTTGAAAAAATGCTACTTCTTATTTGCCACTGGAGATCTGTCTGATTTTATAGCCATTTGACCTAGACGCGAAGGTAGCCTGTATATGTATATTCTTCGTACTCCATGTGAAAATGTTATCAATATTTGTACCAGGGGGCAAATCAGGGTCTTAGTGTTATCAGACCTAAAGCCCTTGATATATATTGAAATAATGTTAAAGTTTAATGTTTTCCGGGACTTCCTGAAATGCCTGTATATCGCAAACGTTTCTAGTTTAAAAAAAATAATTTTATTGTGCGAGAAGACAGTAGAGGACTAAATTTTTTTTTTTCTACAAAAATATTTGTGCGGGCTAGCAGTAGCATGCTGGAATGCGCGCCATTATTGAAAATAATCATGTTTTCTTTCTTGGAACAAAGTCTTTTTTAGCTATTAATCGCTACAAAATATTAAAATTCCTCTAGGCGTTTTGAAGAAAAATTGTCATTTTGTATTTCTAAAGTTAAATATCAACTTTTGCGGATGACCTTGTACATCCGCAAAGAAGCACTTTTGAATTATATTTACTAACCAAAATATAGTTTAATTAACCACGATTAATTATTTTATCAATAAATCACCTCACACAGCACGAGTTCTATAAGGAAACAGAAGCGGGAGATCTGAAATATTATACCACGCACGATGCGCGAATGCACAAAAATATCTACAACACGTCCAAGCCGCGCAGATTTACAATTGTGAACGAATACAATCTAAAAATAGAATTGTGGTTTTGTGGCAACACCGTTTTAATATGTAGAGGGCGCCACATGCTGATACTAAATTATGTCGCCAGAAATATTACTGAACATACACATGAATGAAACTGATTTGTTACGCCATACACTCATGGAAAGAGAAATAGGAATTTTTGCTCAATACTTGACGTAAATAAGAAAAAGATGAAATCTCTAGATTACATGTGATTGGATGAAGAGAAGTGGCCAACCACGAGTCTTTAAATGTGTTGAAAACAAGAGATATTTGATTTAAAATTTGTGACGACGCGTGTATTTAGTCACAATTTGAGCAGTTGTAAGAGTTCAGGATTATTCACACACAAGTTGCCACAAATATAGTGAAACCTACACACTGTATTTTGTGACTTTTTCACACTACGGATTTACAATAAACCCAAGAAAAAAAGCCGGAAATGTTGGGTGGGAGATCTCTTCGGGCGAGGCGCTAGTATAATTACGATCGGACTTCACTTGGTAAGTTCGTTTAATCGTACAATTATACTGCGCGCCTCGCCCTTCAGAGATCTATTGGTTTACACTAGGTAGATATTTAAAGACATTTCAAAATATGTTTTTTTTTAGTAGAAACAAGGTATATGATTATTAGAACAAAATCAAGTGAACGAATTCCAAAAAAAAACTTAGACTAAAGTAGACAAACTCTATAACATTATTAATATATCAATCATACAAAATATCAAACCACAAGCACGCTCAGCAGCCAGAACATGAGACATGCGATTGTATTGTACGCGTAGAAAAAACATGAACTAAATACTAGAGACATAAGACTATCATATCTTTAGTAAAAACACCGTAACTGCCATTCTTCATTTTTCCAACACTGCAGTTGCAAATTCAGAGGTATCATGTAATAATGGCTTGTTATAGAATCGTGCAAAAGTGCAGGACTTATCTGTCCAGCCTGCTGTTTTTCTAATTAGCCCCCAAAGTATGTTTTTCCGTGCTGCCGCCGAAGTTGAAGCATGCCTGGTGGAATAAGCAGAGAACAAACTGGTGTCAATACCAGCTTCTTTCAACGTATCTTTTATCCACCTGCCAAAAGAATCTTTACTAGCACGTCTGTGTGGAGGCTTTGTTGAAATAAACAGATATGATGAATTTTCGTGACCTAGCTGGGTTGTCCTTTCTATATATTCCTTTAAAGCTGAAGCCACGCATAAATTAGGGTCTTCTCTGAAATATGGCATTTCAACGCATGGCAAATTATTACTCCCTGGTTTTGACGTCTTAATCAAGTCCGTTATATGAATTCTGGCCTTGTCAGGGGTAAAAATGACATTTGCTACTCTAATGGAATGTAGCATCTGAAGCCGCTGGCCTGATACTTAAGCTAGTAATGTCGCTAGTTTTCTTGTTAGTTTTAGAAGACTCAATTCCGCACTTGGACCCATGAATCCTATATAATTCAGAACTATTTTTGGATCCCAGGTAATGTGATATCTAGGTGCCGGTGGGGCGTGCCTAAAGACTCCTCGCATAAACCTTTTCAAAACTTTATTTTCTCCTAGCTTTTCTGATAAAATCAAAGAAAGCGCTGCCCGATGCTGAATAATTGAACTATAGCTCTGCCTTCGCCGTTTTTCATATTCCAAAAATTCTAAAACGACGTTTAAGTGCGCTGTGTACACATCTAAGTTCCTGAATTGACAGTACTTCCACCAGCTACAAAGTGAAGAGTTATACTGCTTCAGGGTTTATGGTGCCAAAGAAGCTAATAAAGTGTCTAAAATTGACCCTGGAGTTCCTTTTCTTTTAAAAGCTGTTTTTATAACTTCATGAATGCCCGCGTATTGAAAATAATAAGTAACATGAGACAGTAGAAGGTTTATACTACCCTGAGACCTTGCAAACTGCCAATTGAAAACTAGTATGTAAGGGGTGACTACATTGAAAAGGAGAAGACAATAAGTTATTAGTTGGCCCAAATAGGAGGTGAACAACACATATTTTTTCAAACCATGGAAACCATACTATCTAAAGTGTTTAGGGTACTAAACACTTTAGATTTTTGTTTCTAGGGCTTTCGTCATTGGCTAGAGGTTTTAGTACCTGCCTTTTATTAATTTAAAGAGGCTAGCGGTACTTTGACGATCGCTATACCTTTTTTTTTTCTTTGTTGTTTGTTCTCTTATTCTGGGTAAATATGGTGTGTCATGGTAAATATTGTTAGTTTTTCCTATAAAAAGTTGGGAATTTAGGAAGTGTGTTACATACATATGTTTAACTTATGTATAATAGTAAGTTTAACTTTGAGTAATAATAAAGGGAAAAAAATATTGTAAGGGTATCGTTTAACACAGGTAAAATCTTGGAATAGAGTTACAAATTTGGTATGATTGGTATGAAAGAAGGTGATACTTGTAACGTACTAGAATAATTAGTTAAAATTTTGGTATTGAATAGATTCGCTAATTCAGAGGTGTTAACTATTATGAGAGATATACTGAAAATACTTCGGATTAAAATGTAGATACTTTGTATAAGTACGCTTTGAAAAAGGTTGACGTAAAAACTGTAAATATTGAGTTTTTTTATTATATTATATCCGAAAAGTCGAAAAATATGTTTTATTTAAAAAAAAATGGACTTTAAAGGTGCTTGTATGATATGAAGTCCTTAGCATATATTTATGTATGTGGCTTAAATTTGGACTTGCAAAGCTTAACAATTGTTTTTTTTTTTCAATTAAAAACTACATTGAAAATTTAGAAATAGAAATTGTTGTTATTATCACAAATATAGGTTATGTTTGGTAGACTTACCACTTATCCATTAGAGTGAAGGCAGAGCGTCTAGAAATCGAAATCAGTTATCTCCTCGATGCTCTAGCGGTTGAGAGACTTGTTCAAGCATGTCTGTGTGGATGACGTCAGTGAGCGTGCGCTCCGGAACGACGCGTTCGCACCCGCAGGTAGGTATAAGCCATTCACTTATTATTGTCGCCAAGTAGGCCAAATTTGACTTTGACATTTTTATTGTATCTTCTCAATATGTGCTAAAAGAAGATGGGTAAAAACAAAACAATTAAGGTCTTAGAGGTAACTAGATGACAAAAATAAGTGAATGGGTAATAGGTATCAATTATGGTCCAATGAAAAGTTTTCTCGAGGACAAGAGGTAGAATTAAATTTTCTGTTGGTTTTTCGGTATTTCTTTTGCTTCCCACTGGACTAATAAAATAGGTATATTAAAGGTTTTGAGTCCGGGTTGGAGAGGGGGCGTCAATGATCGAGCGCTTCGGAAGGTCGCGTTCCTATCGGCAGGTATGTAGGTAGGTATCAATTATGGTCCAACGAAAGGTTTTTTCGGGGTCGAAGGTAAAATTAAATATCTGCTGGTTAGGTCGTATTTCTTTCGCTTTTATGGGGGCTAATAAAATAATTATTTTAAAGAGTTGGGGATTTTTTTTTGATATGTGCTGTTATGTTGGATTTAAGCATTCACATTATTGTATATTGAAGCTACTGTGGGGAAAATATGGATGGTTATAAAGTAAGACCGGTACTTGGTTCGAGGAATTTTCGTGACGCTGTCTAGGATACTTATACTCTGTTCACCGAAGGTTCAATATGACGTCACATTACTCATCTCATTTCATTAGAAAAAGATCGCAAAAAAAACAGGCGTATTATTAGTTCTTATTAATAATAAAACCACCAGCTAGTCAGTTTGACGTTTAATGTCAAAATGTCGTCAATATTTGGAAATCCGAGTCCAGCTTTTGTAGAACCAAATATAGAAACGAAAGAACCGCTTTTAAGGGATCAAGTAGAAGAAGCCACTATGTGTAGAAAAACCGGAGAAAATTGTCAAGATAGTGGAGAAACAAGGAGTTACATCGACGAAGCGGCGAAAGAAATTCCATCAACATACGTCCCGAAGGAATTATCAATTGTTGAAAAACAGCCCCTGTTCCTGAACAACCACCTACTGGTCCACAAAAATATCTACCCCTGGTGTCACCTAAAGACTAGATCCGCTTCTGTGGAAATGAAATTTTAATCAAAATTAGCGAGATGTTTGACTGAATCAACTAAAGAAAAAATGTGGAAAAACGGTGCATTCATGGTTCATAGGTGTCTTAAAAAAATGTCCACACGTTAAATTATGTACTTAATTTAAGTTATTTATGTTGCATGTCTTATTATCACATGTTGCATTAATTAATTTCGAAGACAAATTTCAAGAATTGGGGAAAGGTAAACTTTATGTTCGTTCGAAAAAACTGGTTTTTTTTGAAAAAAATTACTGAAGGTGATAGACTAAGCTTACCTCTTTCATATTAATTGCGGATAATGCACTTTTTTAAAATAATCTAAGAAAATTTTACTTATTTTGGCAACTTCGATTACATTCAAAATAACATTGATTACGTTCGAAATAGCTAGTTTTTCTATTACTGCATGTAATAGACTAACCTTAACTATTTCATCTTAAGTGGTGGTAAATGTGTGATTTTGTTTTAATTATTAAAGAAAATTGTACTTTGTTTGGCATCAATAAATTACTAATATTGGGAGTTTTCTTTTGAGGTTTTGACCCTCGTCTTGCTGCTGTCACTTATTAGACCAGCTAGGTTGCCAGTTCCTCTCTCAATGTCCAGAACTAGGCCTCTTCGGAAGCAGTTAGTAAGGATGCATCGGATCCTGCAATGGTCCCTAAGTTCAGGCGGCGCGACACAAAAGCAAAGGAAAACTAGAGTTCAATTTTACTTTGCTTTTGGTTAAGTTGGTTCAGATTAGTTCAGTTATGTTTTTTCCTTTGGTTTAGTTAGTTCAGCTACCTGTCCTTTACGATGACCCTGATTTATTCATATTTAATAATTTATAAATTGATCAGAGCTTGATATAGCTTTTAAAACCTAACCTGATACCTAACTAACAAATTACTGCTAATCAAATTAGCTAAAATAGTGCTAAGAGCACAAGACACTGATCAATACCCTGGTAACCTACCTATCTACCCAGCAAACGCTCTGCTTGCCTACCGCACACCTGGACAGCGATTCGACTGTATGATGACGTTTAGGCGTCGCGACGCAGGATACAAAAGAAAGTGCAAAGCTAAAAGTCAGGCTAACAGCTTAATGACATACCTATTAAGGTGTTTGGTCTTTGAGTATTTGTGTGTGATATTCTGAAAATCGCTTTTTGCTTTTGACATGAAAATGACATTTTTATGTCAAAAGCAAAAAGCGATATCACACACAAATACTCAAAGACCAAACTCATCAATAGGTATAATTTTTTGTAATTCATAGTTTCTAAAGCTTTATTTTTTAGATAGTTCTGAAGAACACAGCAGACAAGTTGCCGAAACGTTAACTAGGTCGATTCGTCCGAGCCCTTTCTAGGGTAAATTGTTATTCGCAGTAATTTTACTGTGAGTAGCGCGAAATTCCTTCTCCAACAACGAACGAATCGGGCCCAAAAGTGTATGAGGTTTCACCCAAAAGTAAGTAATAAAAAATGATATTTCCGCCTCAAAGATCTAGGAGTTATCTATAACAAGTGAAATATTCAAAAATTAGAATACGATCATAACCCGCGCCCGCGAATAATCATCGAGATGTGAAATCAAATATTCACATTCACAGCGTTTTCGGGTGACCCCTCTAGAGCGCCGAGACTATTTCCGTTCTTACATTCTTATTCAGAAAACAAATGACGGGAATAGTCTCAGAGCGCACGGGGCTCGGGAAATAATGACGTCATTATCGCTCCCAATTCCGCACTAAGCTGACGTCACGATTTTGGGCTCATGTTGTTTAAATGGCAGTGGACCGTCCTGTACTGTTTACCGTCCTTGGGTATATACCAGCTCCATGATGATCAAGTACGGAACACTGCTAAATTTTTGGTTACTCATTATCAATCACCAAGCGTATATTGGTCAGGTGGGCACATAATACTTACAAGGTTTTCAGGTGGCAGCTCTCGAGCCCTTTGAGAGTATTCCCATCCTTTGTTTTCTCTATGAGAACTCGAAAACAGTGTTAAACTGTCCTTGGTAGGTGGATCATGTATTATAATACCAACCACTCATACGTACATTCAACTCAGGATCCCAGTGGCATATCCTATTAGAGTTAGCGTATACATCAAACTGCTTGAAATAATAAATAATGAAAATGGAACTACCTACTGTGTCACATTAATAATACTTACCTGTTATAAAATGAATGACACTTTGCATTACTTCTTACATTGAATATTTAGTCCCAAGTTACAACTTTCAGTAGGCCAATAACTCGGTCAATAATATATACTGACTGTCAGATTTAGATACTCAACTAAACAGTAAACTGATACTACCACTACCACATATGGAAACATGTGGAATACCCTCGCGGTTCTTGCAAATGTTGCAGTACAGAATCTGGAATGGAAATACTACACACTTCTTAATTTATAAAAATTGTTGGTCCATAAGTCAGAACATTACTGAAGTATTATTCCATCAATTGTTTTAAAACAACCACAACAAAAATATAATGAATGAAACAGCTGATGAGAATGACATTTTTGACATGTGTTATTCTGTCATTTCTGGCATTAGGACCGATGCACATTAGGACCGATGTGGTTCTCCCAATCACTCGTGTCAGCCATGACGTAGCGCGGATAGGTCGCGAAGCTCCACCAACCACACGCGTTGCCCCGCCTCCGATGCGGCGTCGCTGCGATTCGTAACAGTAGTTTAATGTGTGTTAAATTGCATCAATAGCTACTAAATAATGCAAGGTCATCCAGCTTCATATTCCTAATTTATAGTTATAAACTAAATTTGTTTAAAAATGTTATAGACAGAAATTAAGTTTACATTGATAAGTAATTAATAGTGTTAGACTGGATAATCTTGGTCAATGATCAGACCTCTAGTTTAAGGAGTTACTGTCCACCATGTTTCAAATCAACAATTTACAAATTGGCTAGTTAAAACTTGTTTATTCAAAAGCGACAGTGCTCAATTTCTATGATCATAAAAGTCCTTTTTGGAAATTGCAATCCATATTTGGTCGATCATTACTATAAGCTTGTTTTCAACCATCCCGATTGGCTGTCCTATTATCAGTCATTAATTGAGTTGGATGAAAATCAGCTGTAGAGATCAATCAGATCCAGGTTTACCATTTCCAAAAAGTCCTACCGTGTCTATACTAATAGGAATATGAATGATACAATTTTGAGTCACACACTTTGTCACAATAGGACTTTTCGGAAACATTTATCCTGGTTCAGACTGATCCTTACAGGTAATTTTCAGGAAACCAGTTTGATGACAGTTTGAATCTGATTTCCACTCAATATGAATGGTAGAAACTCAGCTGATAGTTTTCAACTTGATCCGAATTACAGTTTTTGAAAAGGGCTTGTATCTCCTATTGGTATACGGAAAATTGACATATAGGTTCTGACATAATGGTATATGTGTTTAATGTGTTCGATAAGACTTTTAATAAGGCTAATCACATTTTGTTAATTTATTTTGACATTTTTATTGAGTTTTGGGAAGTCATGTTTATATTCGCTTATCAACTGTTACATAGAAGTAATATAATTGACGATTGAATAAGTTGATTACAAATATAATTTTTTCAATCCAAATACAAAAAATTAAATGATATTAATGAAGAATTGTATGTAATTTTCTCCAAGCAAAACTCAGTAGCTTAGACAGGTCCCTATCCAATTGGTAATGCTTGAAATGTGCTAGTGATCAGCCACCTTCAAAGAAAAGCAGACCAATCAGTCAGCAAGCTGTGATTCCTACCCAAACTCTCAATTTTTTCAGGGTGTAGTCCTTTTTCAATTATTTTATGGGGGTGTTTTCACTAATCTAAGTTCTCATGTTTTGCGAATTCACATAACCACTTCACTCAAATCAACCTTTATCACTAAATATGGATTTTTGGAAAATATTTTGGTTATTTTCCCTATCAATACACCAATTGCAAAATTGCAGTCTTCGGGGAAAGTCAGCTTTCGGAGAAAGTCAGCTTCATGCAATTTTTGCACATCTGTGAAGCGATATGGGCAGACTTGCAAATTTGTATGTAAAATTTCATGGGTGGCACCTACAGAAAGGCCTTTTTGATGGTGTAACTGTCGAATAGAAATACCAGGTGTGTTTTGCATTATTTTTTGTGCCTGTGTAACCACTTGATGGGTATGTTTCTTGTGAGATTTACTGCCTGGTCTTTGTAGAGTACCTGCTTCTGTAAACAATTCTAGAACATGCTCAAAGTTTTCTTGAACTGCATATAGACCACAGCAAAATTTGGAAATTCAGCCTGGGAATCCTTCACGTAGTTTCGAATGGAAAAAACCCATTCGCCATCCACTTTCCATCAAACTCAGCATAAAAACTTTAGGTTCTAAGGCGAAAGCCATGTTGTCCAAATACAAAACAGGTTTTATAGAATAATAAAAATTAACATTTTTAGCAAAAATTTTTTTGGTAAAACTAGAAAACAACAACAAAAATGTGGGTAACGGAAAAATTTACCAACAAGGATAAAGACAAGATGGCCGCTAATAACGTTGAAGTACTGAAAGCTGATTGGACAGTGGCAATTACAAATCTGCTTTGATGGCGAGTCAAGTTACGACGTACTTTTATAACTCTCTTTCTTTCTCTCTAAAACGTATTATTAGGTTCTTACTCATATTTTAGCCGTCTGATGATTTTTTCGGTTTTATCAAATAACTTAAGCAACTATTAATGATTACAGATTTATAGCTATTCCTTTCTTTTCTAAAAAAATTAAGTATAAATAAGCACCCTTGATATGTATAAACCTAAAGTAAAGCAAAATAAAATACTTCTACCATATTAGTAAACTGACAACAAGGCAACACTGTTCGATCGAAGGGCCAAGCAAGAACACTTTTGCTTGCGTTTCAATGAAACAACTACAGATGGCGCGGATGGTAAAAAGTATAGCTTACAACTCACTTTCGTTAGGAAATTGGATTTGAGTTCAAATACGAGAACAGAAGACGTAACAACCGTACTCGCTTCGGCGGTACATATACTAAAATTGGAACGATACAGAGAAGATTAGCATGGCCCCTGCGCAAGGATGACACGCAAAATCGTGAAGCGTTCCACATTTTTTTTGAATATTTTTCCGCAAAAATTGACTTATTTGATTAATGACAGATTGCACAATCTTTATCACAGCCACATTCTCTTTCTACGGGAGTACCACAGAGCACTGTAATTTCCCCCCTATTATACTCATTTTATCTCTCGGATATCCCCAAATCTCCAAATACAAAATTAGCTCTATATGCGGACGACACTATCGTTTACAACCACAGCTTTTACGCCCAAGGGGCTAAATATAGACTTGCACACCATCTCACATTTCTTCTTCCGTACTTCCAGATATGGAAAATGAGAGTTAATTCAACTAAAACCGAGCTAGCTTGTTACGCCAAACTCTATCCTCTTTAAGTTAAGGGTGAGAATGGCGGATAACAAAACGAGTTTTACGAAAACCAGATTGAATTATGTGTTGATTAGCTCGGCTACATTCAGTGGAGGTGGTCGTAGGTGAAATAACTTGCAATCTGTTAATAATTGAAGGTATTTGTATTAACAATAAATTAAACAACGGTTATCATGAAAATAATCGTACAATTACTCTTTATGGGTACAACTTTCAGGGAGGTTTCAATTGTTCTAAAAATCGATAACAGTATCAGCTGTTTGCTATCTTCAACCCATCAAGAGTTGTTTGCTAAGACTCTGTTTAAATACCTAGTAGGTGTAATGGCTGTGGAAAATAATGTATTTTAGTTTCAGTAATAAGGTGGGAAAGTCTAACTACAGTTATGCCACGGTATATCACCAGTGCAAGCATATAGCTATAAGTATTATGTGGAGTTATATCTGCCAAGAGTGTAGGAAACTAACAGAGTGTATAAGCTAAAATGTGACACCAAAAGAGACTTACCGGTCATATATATATTTTTTTTTATATGTCTGGTTCACAAAGATTCCCATAAGGTCATGTTAATTAATCAGATTAGCTTATTGCACTTAATTAGCTACCATTTGTTATTCGCCTTAGTTAATTGAGGGCGTTGATGTAATTCAAAACAATTGTTTGTTATTTGGTTATTATCATTAATTGGTACCCATATAGGCATCCAAAAGTGCTTGAACAGGTAGTTGGTCAGTCATCTCCGAACAGAAAGAATAAAAATGGAACAAACCCACCTTGAAACTTCTGGACCAGGTTGCAGTCTATGCCTCGGGACTTGGTGTGTACATGTGTGTCGAAATGTGTGCTGTGGTGAGGTGTACTCGCAGGTATAGTGCTGATGATGAATGAGTAGTAGTTCCCAGTGGTATCTCGCAAGAGGGCAGCCAGTGATACCAGTAGATGGCCAGTGAGGTGAAGTGAAAGGTTGAAAAGTGAAATAGCAGAATAGAAGAATACGAGAATAGAAGAAGGCCTACAAGAGAATATGAGAATGAGGAGCGGGCATTGATTTGGTGGTGAGACCATTAATACCATGAATTTCAAAGTTAGTACAGTCGATAATAAAGCTTTACATACCTAGGGTTGGTGTGTGGCCTTGAAGTGAAATACCATGTGCTAGCTCTGGCACACGGGTATTTGGAACCACAAACCACATATAATGAGGAGGTGGTAATTAACAATTAATTCAAATCCGTTATAAACGCTATTTCTTTCAGCCCAGCAGCATTGTCAAAAAGCCCAAGGGAAAAAATGTGTCAGTAAAGTAAAAAAAATGGATTAGAGACCAAAAGGTGAAGGTGAATGCCGATTGTACTAACTTTTCACCTTGAACCCTGGTTCCTCATTGGTGATAAATAAAGAGGTCATATGACCTTTGAGAGTGAGTTGACTGTAGACTGTAGGTTAAAGGACAATAAGGTGCCCTGAAGCTGTATAACTTTTGCAATGAATAAACAAACAAACAAAATGGCGGATGGAAGGTAAACACTTAATTTGAAAGATAGTAAATGTTTAAATAAAATAATTGTACGATTTTATGTGAACAATAACATAAAAAAATTAGGCTAAATTATTATACAAAAAAAAAGTGTAACAAGCTGTGTTCACAAAAAAGTTTACCAACCACCGTATAATAACTCCTCTACTTATAAACGGAACCCCAATCCCACAACACCAAAAGTTGAAATACCTGGGAATTATTCTTGATGAACGTCTCTCCGTCAGAGATCACGTGACGCATACTATACAGAAAACCTTTGCCGGGCAATAGAAACTGTACCCGCTTATTAAACCAAATTCCCCTATGAGCCCTGTAAATAAATTAATAAATTACAAATCACTTATGAGGCTGACAATGCTATATGGCGCTCCAGTATGGTGCATGATTTCCGACACTCAAAGAAAACGACTACAGGTACTTCAAAACAGATTTCTCAGAGGTGTTTTGTCAGGCATGGCTAGTAGCATGGCTAGTAGCTACACCCATATACATGACTTTCAAGACATTACCGGGACCGAGTTTATTTCAGAATATATTGACCAAATCTCAAATAAATTTTATAAGTAACAAATTTCAGGCTCTGATCTAACTAGAGACATGACGCGTTTGCGTTTCGATCCCGAAAACCACATTAAACATGACCCAGCCTATAAACGCCTACCTGTGTTTTTTGAACCATGGAGGCCTCCACGATGAAACTCATCATCATTCGTTACCTCAGAACTACAGCATCTGCTACGGCCACACTACATGCTCTCTATAGTAATTTTAAACCATTGGTGTATTGCTTGCGGGGATACGGGTGGTCTAACCCTCCTCCTGACAATGCGAGCATTGCACTGGTGGTCCGCTTGAAGAACACTATGATGTTGGCTCGCAAGATAATCTTAGACCTGAACAGCTCAAAGGCTCTATTGTACCGGAGGCTACTTTATAAACTGGTTTTTTTTTATTAATTTTTCCAGTAAGCTTCATGATCTAATGACTATACTAACATTCATCTACTCTCATTTAATTACTCGTTTTACAAATAAAGTAAGCTTAAACTCTGCAAATGTCTATATAAGAGCCAAGTGCCCAGGTGATAGACCGATCATCTTGTTCATGTTAACGCACCATCTGATGGCAAACGGACTTTACACCGTCCATCGTGTTAACCACGCGGCTTACTTCGTGCGACTTCTCATGCTGAGCATGTGGGGTACGAACACTTAGGTATTTATTTGTATATAATATGTACATAGCTATTAAGATGTAATGTACTCTTTGTAAATCTGTAAATAAAAATCTGTTGAGTTGAGTTGATACAGAGAAGATTAGCATGGCACCTGCGCAAGGATGACACGCAAAATCGTGAAGCGTTCCACATTTTTTTGATATTTTTCCACAAAAATGTACTTATTTATTATCTACGTTGTTTTTTATTCTCGGACCAAAGAAATAATAAATGAAAATACGGGTGAGACCTGAATAAGCAGGCTTCTTTTTAACACGAGATATGTAACGCAACTATCATACAAGGAGGTCATCCAACTAAGGATGATGCCATTTCTCTTTAATTATACTATAATGCTGAGCTATGCATAACGTGCAATAAAACTGTTTTACCTTCGTCCCAGCAGGCATTATTCAATTAGCTTTCGACATTGTATTGTAACTATTTTGAGTAGTCATTTATTTCTGAAACTAAACTTTGTAAATTACAGTTTTAAGTTTGAAATAAAGTTTTTAAAAACAGTTTATCGAAATAAACTTGTTTAATTGGCGCAGTCGGTAGGATCCCGAAGACTTAGTGAGCTGCATCCTGTCGTCAGTTTCAACCGTTTGTCGTGATCCAGAACCAGTTCCCAAAGGAGATTTTCATAGTTACTGACAGACAACGTCACCGTAAGTGAGAATTTTCCTTTACCCCATATTTCTTATGTATAACAATTGTTGTGTGAGATTTTTCATTTATTTTGCCTTTTATGCGTGAATTTTGGTTAGTTCCGTCGATTGAGGTACAAATTTTGAATGTCGGGCACTGAACTAGATGATTTAAGTGACGATTTTGGAAATATTACTATTACCGAATCTTTAGTACATAACAATATTGACTTAGAAATCGTAAATATCGCATCAATTACAGCTGCCAAAGAAATTGCCAGAACGCTTAAAAATTTTAATGGTAGGTCTGAACACCTAGAATTTTTCATAAGTAGTATAGATAAATTTTATGATAGGTATTTTACCAAAACTCAAGATGAATCTCTTAAAGAGTTTGTATTTGCTTGTATTTGCTCAAAAATTATCGACCAAGCCGGTGATTACTTACTATGTAGGCCAGACCTTACAACTTGGCCCCTTATCAAGATGGCTCTTAGACAAAAATGTGGAGATCGCGTTAACCGTCGTGTACTTTCCCAACAGCTTAATTTCTATACAAGGGGAAAAAACGAAAACATTCAAGATTTTGTCGAACGACTTAAAGTGCTCAAGACGCGAATTGACCTAAAAATAATTAATTCTGACACGACTTTAAGTCCTGCAACAAAATACGCTTTAATCGAACAAACGGAATTAACCGCTATAACAGTACTAATGACTAATTCTCCGAGTGAACTTAGAACCGTCCTAATGTATAAAGACCCGAAGACAATTGAAGACGCGAGTTCTACCGTCACCAATCATTGTTTAATTGAGCAACAACTTAACGTTAGATCTACTTTGTCATACGATAAAAATAAATCGACTAACCTACCACCACCTAACCCCGCTCAATATCAGAGACATCAACCTACATACAACATGCAACCCATGACGACACCACCACAGAATTTCCAAAGAAATCCCCCTTTCTACCCTCAACATCAAGGTTATTCCCAACCGAATGTCTCAACAAATCAGAAACCAAAACAATATTGGCCCAATCAACCAATAAATATTCAGCCAAGACCAGTCAAACAACACTTTCCAACTAACGAACAAGTTTTTGGAAAAGCAAAAAACGTTTTTTCAAAGGAAAACTCAAACAAACCTACAGAACCCCCTACTCCAATGTCTATTTCAACTGGCATTAACACCAGACAAACGAGAAATCAGTTGCGCCCTACACCTTCCTTTTCTAGACCAACCTATCAAAGATCAGGCGTAAACGAAATAACTGAAGTCGACAACAACACACAAAACGAATACGAAAAGCCCCAATTGCCACTTCCTAATGAAAACTATTACGAGGCCTTAACTCCCGAGCATAATAACCCTTATTACGATCAACACGATTTGCAAAACGAATCAAATGACTATTCTAGCTATGATTCGTATGCCAATCATGCGGACACATCGGAAAATCAAAATTTTCCACATGCCCTTCCAAACACCAGTCCGCCTTAAATTTAAATAGTTTTCAAATAAACTCATTACCATACATAGAAATTGATAATCCACCCGCTAAATTACTAATCGATACTGGAAGTCACACATCTCTACTTAGACCAATCCTTGCTGAAACTGCTTTCCCTGAATTAATATATAATTCCAAACATACCCTAGTGACTTGTACTGGAGAAACCAACACCCAACACAAAGTCATGGTTCCCCTCTTAAATGAATACGGTATAGACATGGAACTTGAATTCATTCTCCATAATTTCCACGATTACTTTGATGGAATAATAGGCATACGTGACTTAAGAAAATTACGTCTAAATATAGATATTAAGAACAAACGGTTAGTCAACGAACACCTCGAAATACCTTTGTCGTACCGTGACGATTTTAATATCCAAAAAGTCGAAATTCCACCCTCAACCATCGTGATGAAAAATATTTTCACAAACATACCAGATGGCAACGAAATTCTAATGCCAGAATTCAACAATGAAGATATCGAAATCCCTTCTTCACTCCTTGTCGTTAAAGACGGCTATGTTCCATTAGAAATCCGAAATTTGCAAAACCATAGTGTTATTGCCAATTTCTACCCAGATACTATCTCCGGGTATGCCCAATTGTTTGTGCCCGAAAAGTTCGAAATATTTAACATAGAACAAATTCGATCTGATTGTCATACAGTCCAAGATAATTGTAAAGAAGAGTGTGATTTTTCTCTTATTCGATCACAGCATCTAAACAAAGAAGAACAGTCCGCCCTTAAAGAGCTCATCCTTGAATTTTCAGACATCCTGCATAAACCCGATCAAAAGCTTAGTTTCACTAACCAGGTGAAACACGAAATAAAAACCACGGACGAAGTCCCTGTTCATACCAAGTCTTATAGATACCCGTATGTGCACAAACGAGAAGTACAGAAACAAGTATCGCAAATGTTAACCGACGGTATAATTCGCCCTTCTTCTAGCCCTTGGTCATCCTCTGTGTGGATTGTCCCAAAGAAAGCCGACGCTTCTGGCAAAAAGAAATGGCGCATTGTCATTGACTACCGCAAAATAAACGAAAAAACCATCGACGATCGGTACCCTATTTCTAACATCTCGGATATTTTAGACAAACTTGGTCGATGCCAATACTTCACAACAATAGACCTCGCTTCAGGATTTCACCAAATCGAAATGAACCCCAATTCAGTCGAAAAAACCGCCTTCAGTGTAGACAACGGTCATTTTGAGTACATCCGAATGCCGTTGGGACTCAAAAATGCTCCTGCGACTTTTCAAAGAGTCATGGATAATGTTCTCAAAGAAATAAATAATAAAATTTGTCTAGTATATATGGACGACATAATAATATTCTCGACTTCTCTTCAAGAACACATAAATAACTTGAAATTAGTCTTTAAAAAGCTTAGAGAACATAATCTTAAAATTCAGCTTGATAAATCTGAGTTCCTTTGTAAAACCGTCGAATTTCTAGGCCATGTAATCACTCCTAATGGCATAAAACCAAACCCACGAAAAGTCGAGGCAGTACAAAGATTTTCTATTCCCCGAACTCCGAAAGAAATTAAATCATTTCTAGGCCTAGTTGGTTACTACCGAAAATTCATCAAAAACTTTGCCCACTTAACTAAACCGCTAACAAATTGTCTAAAGAAAAATCAAAAAGTTGAACACACTCCCGAATTTATACATTCTTTCGAAGCTTGCAAAAATATCCTCATGAATGACCCTATTTTGCAACACCCAGATTTTTCTCAGTCTTTTAACCTTACGACGGACGCCTCGAATTATGCTATTGGTGCCATATTGTCTCAAGGACCTATTGGCAAAGATTTACCCATTGCATATGCTTCCCGAACTTTGAATACTGCTGAAATTAATTACAGCACGATTGAGAAGGAACTGTTAGCGATCGTATGGGCTACCAAATACTTCCGCCCCTATCTTCTTCGAAAATTTCAAAAAACTAAATCTCTGAATGACCGAAGCTATTATATACAATTAAAAAACTACATCTCATCGGCTGTTAAAGCAGAGAAAAAAGCTTATTATAGCGCTGAGATAAGAAATTGTCCTAGAGTAAATAAGAGTAAGAACATATGGGATAAAATTTCGAGGTGGAAAATCGTAAATAACACGACTGAATGCCTTCCTGATTGTCTGAGAGAACCGGATAATTTAAATATTTCATTGTTGGAAAATGTCCCCAAACTGCCAATTGCACCGGAAACGATTAACAATTACCTAAATAATGTCATTGATCGGGAGGCATTTGCGTTCACCTTTGTAACAGAAAAGGATGTTATAGCCTGTATTCAGTCAATAAAAAGTAATGCTACAGGTATAGATGGAATATCTACTCGAATGTTCAAACTAAGTCTGCCGTATTGTCTTGGGCCATTGGTACATATAATTAATAGTTCATTGGACACTGGGTGTGTTCCTGTGCTGTGGAAAATGGCACTTGTGACGCCGCTGCCTAAGGTCAGCAATCCTGTTGATGTGGGCAATATTCGTCCCATATCTATATTGCCTGCCTCATCAAAAATCCTAGAAAAAGTAGTTAGAAAACAGTTATTTGATTTTTTCTGTCATAATAAAATTTTACCAGATCATCAATCTGGCTTCCGAAAGTTGCATAGTTGCACCACAGCACTCTTAAAAATCACCAGCGATATAACTGTAGCTTTTGATGAGGGCAATGTATGCCCTTCGGTGTTGATAGACATGACAAAAGCTTTTGACAGTCTTAACATTAATTTGCTGTTGGCGAAGGCACAGTGTCACAAATTGGATGCCAACAAGTGGATTACAAGTTACCTCACTAATAGACAGCAGGCGGTTCGCTTGATTGATGATTGTGGTGAGGCACAGGTATCGGACTGGAGAGTGATTGAGAGAGTTGTCCCCCAGGGATCAGTCCTTGGGCCACTTCTTTTCACTTTTTTTTGTGTCTGATCTCACCAGCTGCATTCAGTATTCAAAATACCACATGTACGCGGATGATTTACAAATTTACTTGCCGACATCTCGTGTGTGTCTACCAGAAACAATTAATCTCATTAATCAGGATCTGAATAATATTGCCATCTGGTCGCAGAGCAATTCCTTGGTTATCAATCCAAAGAAAACCCAAGCGATACTGTATTCTAGGTCAGAAATTGTTGTCAGCCCTGAGATGGCTATAAGATTGAATGGGGTTACAGTTGAATGGACGAATGTAGTGAAAAATCTAGGATTGTATATGGACGGCGGACTTACTTTTAATAATCATGTAAATAGTGTATGTCAGAAAACTTATTTGAAATTAAAGACGCTTTATGAATATAGACAAGTCTTACCGCATTCAATTAAAAAGATCCTTGTAGATAGCTTAGTACTGTCTATTCCAAATTTTCTTGATGTAGTATATGGTTCTTATTTAACAAGTTACGATAAATACCGCATTCAGAAAATCCAAAACACCTGTGCTAGGTTTGTTAACAATTTGAGAAGAAGCGATCATGTCAGTCAGCACGTTAGACATATATTCGACATTAATATGGCACAGAGGCGTTTTGTGCACTTAGCTGTATTAGTATGTAAAATCCTATTAACGCGGGAGCCTTGCTATCTGTTAGAATTTATCCCAATTAGAGCTTTAGCTCACTATGTTAACGTTCGTTACCTGGATGACATTACTATTCCCCATCATAGAACTCAGTTTTTTAAAAGGTGTTTTGCATATACTGGTCCATATGTATATAATTTGTTACCGCGAACACTCAAGTCGTATAATAGTATAACAACTGCAAAAATTAACATTTCTCAATTTGTGCATGAACATAATTTCTTATTGTAAATACGTATACAATATGCCTAGGTGACGCCAGGAATCGGGTGGTTATTAAAACACGGTGTAGCTGGTACTTTCCACCTTTTGTACATGTTTGTGCAATAAAGATTTTATTTTTGGTACCAAGTTCAAAATAATAACAGACCACAAACCTCTTCAGTGGCTATTTTCCATTAAAGAGCCTAATTCAAAACTTGTCCGTTGGCGTTTAAAACTCCAAGAATTTGATTACGAAATCATCTACAAGAAAGGCAAACAAAACACAAATGCCGATTCCTTGTCCCGTATTCAAATAAACCCCATCGAATCATCCATTATTCCCAACTTTGACTCTAATGAGGTCCCGGATTTACCTTGTGATGAATTAGACGAGATTCTTAATACATTGAACCAGGCACAACCAAAAATTAACATAATCTCAAACGAAGTAATAAGACCACCAAACGAACACATACCATGTGACACTATAACACAACATTCAAGTGTAGAAAATCCTATCATAGGCGCACCGTATGTGCAGAAGGCTCTAAATATCTATAAACACCAAATCGTATTTCGATATGCTAATAACAATAAAATTAGAATTCAGAAAAAGCATATATTCGACAAACAACGAACATACGTTTTCCTAAACAACGACCCATCAGAAGACGACATTTTAAAAATAATAAAAGAACACTTTATCCCTAAAGGTACATATTGCCTACATTTTAAAAACAAATCACTCGAACCAATTGTTCTGTCAATATTTCAAAAATATTTCAAACATGGTTCTTTCACCCTGTATATTTCCAATACTCTACTGGAAGACATTACTGACATAGAGGAACAACAACAAAAAGTAAAATACTACCACGAAACAAAAACTTCGCATCGTGGAATTCAGGAAAATATTCTTGCCCTAAAGAAAATTTTCTACTGGCCAAACCTCGCAATTGATGTGAAAATGTATGTCAACCTTTGTGAAATTTGTCAAAAGTCAAAATATGAAAGACACCCTAACAAACTTGTCTTTAAGCCTACTCCTATAGGCCATGAACCTTTCGATCATATATACATCGACGTTTATAAAACCCATAACAACTCATTTTTGAACCTTGTTGACAGTTTTTCAAAATTAGGTCAAGCCTATCCTTTAATGTCCCCGACAAGCACCGAGATAGCAAATAAACTAATAGTTTATTTTAACCATTATGGACTTCCTCGAAAGATAACCACAGACAACGGTTCTACTTTTAAGAACGAGGTAATTCAAAACCTTTGTGCCCTTCACAAAATTGAAATTCATTATTGCACCGCACATAACCCTAACTCAAATAGTCCAATAGAACTACTACACTCAACTCTTTGTGAGACTATTCTGACTTTAAAAAACCAAAAACCCAACGAAAACATAACTAATCTAATGAATTACGCAATTTTGTCTTATAATAATTCCAACCACAGTGCACTTAAATATACTCCATTCCAAATAGTGCGTGGGAAATTAGATTATAAAAACCCTTTGGAACTCTCTGAAGAAGAAAAACTTTCTCAATACATGCAAAGTCACTCTGAGAACATAAAAATTTTAAATCAAGATCTCCATGAAAAATTAGTTTCCAAACAAAAGGTGAATCTAGACAAAAAGAACCAAAACAGACAAGACGAAATTCCTATTAATCCAAACAAACCCGTGTTTACTAAAAGCTTTACACAGAAATCAAAAACCAAAGAGTCCAATAAGTACAAAAAAGTCATTGCACCTATTGTCGACAAAGAAAACGTGATTACTTCACAAAACAAGAAAATTCACAAGAATGTATTAAAACCACAAGGTCGTATTGTTTCAGATGAGACATTGCCCTCTACTTCTGCTGCTACACATAGCTATAGCCTTAGAAATAAAAAGAGTAAATAATCCCATCCTGCCCATTTCCTTAGGACAAACTTACATTACGACGTCTAAGCATACTTCTCTTTATCATATCAACGTAACTGAAATTGAAGGTTGTTTAACAAACATTCAACTTCTCCTGGAAAAGACAAGTAACATCATTAACACGAACAAAACCGAAAACTTCTTAACTTTAACGATTCATAAGTATAAACAAACCCTTGACTACTTGCAAACAATTCGTGCTAGTACAAAAATATTTCACGGAAATAAAGCCAAGCGCGGTTTAATAAACGCAGTTGGAAAAGTAAACAAATGGCTCTTCGGAACACTCGATTCCGACGATGAAACTCGATTCGAATCCTATTTCGCGACGATATATGAGAATCAGCAAAATATGCAAAATGACTTTAAAACCGAACAGGTAATATTGAATAATATCGTAACTAATTACTCTAAGCAAATGCATTCGCTTGCGGAAAACCAAAAACTCATTTTAGGTAGATTAGATCTAATCCAGCAATCGAATCAGGACTTATATATGCTCTATACATGTCATTGATTTTAGATAATGTAATGTTTCAACTAAATACCTTAAATCAAATGATTAATAACATAGAAAATGCAATCTCATTTGCGCATGTAAACACGATGCACAACTCTATATTAAATCCAGCACAACTTAGAGAAATGATCCATAACATTCAAGACTTGTACGGTTAGACCGAATACCAGAATTCAGCGAATTAATAAATTATTATAAATTCCTGTCTACTCAAGTAACAATCAAAAACAACCTGATCTTGTTCGCGATACACACACCCATTGTTCTTCCCATCCAGTACACAATGTACAGAGTGTACCTAATACCAATCCAAAACCAAACAATATACCTGTCCAATCCCTATATAATTCTCACTAAAGAAGATTTCTGGACAATCAGCGAAGAATGCCCACAATTAGAAGACATATTTGTGTGCCAACAACTCATGCTGTCCAAAGAAGAAGCCTGTCTTTATAAACTGCTAACTACAACAACCAACGAGTGCCCTATGACGACAATCGAGTACAAGAAAACCACAGTAAAACGCCTCAACGGAGAAGAAATACTGATTATTCCCTTTCACGAAGCCATCGTTAAGAGTGAATTTCAACAAAGTATATACGTAGTCCACGAACCCAGTGTTGTGACTCTACCAGAATGCCCTATCGACATCAACAACAGAACCTTCGAGAGAGAAAGAAAAACCGAGTACCAGTACATCCAAGATCTACCCGAGTTCATCCACGTAACAGAAAACAAGGCGTTCAACAAACTTCAACTTCAAGAAGTCAACCTAGAAGAGCTGAACAAAGCGCAAGAAATTCTATCTGCCGTAGAGTTCCATTCGATGCAACGTCCGGCCATCTTCGTTAACCATTGGGTCCTACCCTTAGTCTTAATCATCACAACAATTATTATTGTTATTGCAGTTTACATCTTCCGCAGAATTTGGAGGTCAAAACAATCTCGCCGAGCCAAAAATGGACCAACCATCCAAATCCAGCTAGAAGATCGAAAAACCGGTCAACCCCTGTTTTCCGAGCTTAAGGAGGAAGGAGATATGTAACGCAACTATCATACAAGGAGGTCATCCAACTAAGGATGATGCCATTTCTCTTTAATTATACTATAATGCTGAGCTATGCATAACGTGCAATAAAACTGTTTTACCTTCGTCCCAGCAGGCATTATTCAATTAGCTTTCGACATTGTATTGTAACTATTTTGAGTAGTCATTTATTTCTGAAACTAAACTTTGTAAATTACAGTTTTAAGTTTGAAATAAAGTTTTTAAAAACAGTTTATCGAAATAAACTTGTTTAATCCACGGCAACCTTTATATGTATAACGAAATTTTTGAAGATTACTTATATTGACAGACACATTTTTGAAGATGACAACTTTTTTGCTCAGAGAGTGAAGTTTGCCGCTCGACGCGAAGCAGAGGGGACTGCGAGAGCAAAGCGAGAATCACGCGAAAGCAAAAAAGTTACTTTTTGCCCGTAATACAGACAGAAAACGTTTTTTCTGCAAACGATCAATTTCAAATAATACACTACAACTTGGTATTATGAAGTAATGAAATCTGAAAATTTAAATCAAACTGACAATGACGTTTTAAATTTTTGATTGAGTGGTGGTAGTTGCTATTGACAGCAAGCGAAAAAATCTTTTTTGCTTGCTGTAAAGTAGGAACTTTCCTCCCTGTATGGAGGAAGTACAGTGGATCATTTAGTCTCAAGGGAGTAAAGTAAATGAAAATGTTGCACACAAACAAGAAATCTTGTCAAGAATTGAGCAAGCGAGGACCACATTTGTGGAACTGAGAAAACTGCTGACATCCCGAGATCTCTCTTTGACTTTGAAAGTGAGAATGCCGCAGTGTTACGTCTTTCCAGTGTTACTATATTGGTTTGAAGGATAGACACTGACCAAGAGACATCGAAGAGACTGGAATTGTTTGAGTGGTGGGTATACAGACGAATGTTAAAGATCTCCTGGATGGAACGCATCAAGAACGAACAAGTTCTGGAAAGAATGGATAAGGAAAGGGAAATTCTTTTCACAATTAAGAGAAGAAAACTAGAGGGCATGTTATGCGAAATTAAAAATATGAAATTTTGCAGCTCATCATGCAGGGGAAGATCGTGGGACGCAGAAGCGTTGGTCGACGTAGAATTTCCTGGCTACGTAACCTGCGAGACTGGTTTGGCCTCTCATCTGTCCAACTATTTCGGACAGCTGCCTCTAGAGTTAGAATAGCCATGACGATCAGCAACCTCCGAAGGAGAAGCTGAGATCAAGAATAAGAAGAGTAAAGTAAAATTTTTACTCCCTAGGGAGTAAATTGTTAGTAAAGCGCTATAATGTATAAACCAATTTTTATTTATCAAACTTATGAAAATTAATAGTAACAAGGGAACAATTGGAAAGATGAAACAAACTATTAGTGTCTGCATTAGAAATATCGGTAAACTGGACAATAGCCATTCGCATTGACGTTGAAATTTCACTAGTGATTCTGATGTTGTCGTGCAGGGTACATCGAGAGACGGATGTTGACCTGTGAACTCATTTTTTGTGTTGGAATCACCAAAAATTTGGTCTGCTATGTTTTTTTAGTATCAATGGAGATTTTCTACATATCCCTCAGCTACGACAGATGATCTCCAGATTCCATGACGTTTCAAAACGTCTATAGAAGCTCCAGCATCTCCTAGTAATGATGCCGATGTGCGACGAATTCAATGTCCCGTGTATAATGATGGCGTAGGTAGTTTCAAAGATTCTGCAACAGCGTTTGGGTACCTTTCGAACAGTGTGATGTATGTACTTGTAATGCACTTTCCCTACAGGCTGCGTATGCATTATTTTCATAACGCTCAAAAAATCTTGAATGGGGCGCGTCAACCTTTCTTAAAGACATATACTGTCTACACATTTCTATAAAGTCGGCTGCTTCACCCAAATTTTTCACCACAAAATTTCTGTCTATCTTGGTTTTGGTAGTCCTGATGGAGACCAAAAAGTAATAGCCTAGTTCCGTCACATTTTCAACCATCACTTGAACTAACTCTTGGGTTCTGCAGGCCCGAGAATTACCGAAAATAGAGCATCCTCCATACCACATCCACATCTTCTGCTGCTTCTTCTTTATGAAATCCGCCATTGGACACTCCATTTAAAGGACTTAAAATGAAAATTTGAGACTGATTGCAACGAGTTTTCTTGTTGATAGTGTCATAGATTTTAATTATTATTATATTGCACATTGATTATAGCACTTCATTTTTTTCGTAGCACTTGTAGTTTTTGGTTACATTGTGAATTAAGTACGTAAGGATTTGAATTATTCTTTACAAATTGATTCCAAAACATGATTTAGTTTCCGGAAATACAAAAAATAGCGTATACACATCTCTACTCTCGGGTGAAATGACTAACTTTAAATATACTATTACAATTGATCTAATTAAGTGTAGCAAAGAAAAAAAAAACCTTACTCCAAAACAATTAGCTATTCAGTTTAAAGGCGGAAAAACTCAAGTGTACGAAGTTTTGAAAAATAAGGACAAATTGAAAGAAGAGTGGATGCATGATTGTAATGGCGATATCAAGAGAAAACTAAAAAAAAACTTGCAACGATGACATAAAATCAGCTGTTTTGGAGTGGTTTGTGGATTCAAGAACTCATAAACCTTTCCTCTCTCTGAACCGATAATTCATTCATCATTTTACTTATGGTAGACGTTTTTAAACAAATAACTTAGGCAACTATTAATGATTACAAATTTATAGCTGTTTCATTCTTTTCTAAAAATAAGTAATTATAAATAAGCACTTTTGGTGTGTATAAATCTAAAGTAAAGCAAAAAAAAATACTTCTACCACATTAGCAAACTGACAACATGGCAATAGTGCAATACAGCCCGCAAAGTGTGAATGCGCCTAAATTTGAAAGACTGACGGACAAATAAAGAACGAAGTAACTCACGACGTGCTTCACAATAACAAATGCATTTCATATGTTTTACATTAAAAATTTATAGATGCTTAATTTGTAACTAAAAGAAAGTATAAAGAAGCAAAATAAAATACTTCTACCATCTTAACTGACAACAAGGCAACACTGTTTGATGAAAGCCAAACAACAACACTTTTGCTTGCGTTTCAATGAAACAACTACAGATGGCGCGGATGGTCAAAAATATAGCTTACAACTCGCTTTCGTTAGGAAACTGGATTTGAGTTCAAATACGAGAATGAAAGACCACATCTGTACTCGCTTCGGCGGTACATATACTAAAATTGGAACGATACAGAGAAGATTAGCATGGCCCCTGCGCAAGGATGACACGCAAAATCGTGAAGCGTAACACATGTTATTGATACTTTTCCCCAAAAATTTACTTTTTCTACAATCGTCAAATAATGACACATTTTACACTTTCATTAGACAAACGTAAACCTAATCTTTTTTGAGAATCAGAATGTGAGTTTACTTTTCCGCGCGTTGTCCAGGAAAGCAAGCGATAATAGTATATTATACAACAAGCATTTAATGAGAGTCGCTATTCTCAAGGGTAACGTTTGAGCCCACGAGCGAAGCGAGTGGCACACGTTGCCCGAGAGAATAACGCTCATTAAATGCGCGTTGAATACTATACTTTATCCACGACCAAGATTCTGGGTTTTCTCAAATATGATAGATTATAGGTGCCACAAAGATAATTTACAATTTTAAAACCACGTCCACGACTGGTTTCGCTATTCAATGGCGCGACGTTTGATGCGTCTTGTCGATAGATGACGGTCTAGTCACTCGCGCATGTCACCGCATGTTAATTTCAATGCTACGAGGGTGGACGGTAAATTACTTCATTTTGTGGCCTATTTTAAGTATTTTTCAGTGAAAAGTGCATATTTTAGAGAAAAAGAGACACTGTAACCTACATTTGAGTCAATACATCTTAATAGAAGGATAATTATTTGAATGAACCAGTGGTAACTACCGATTTCATGTTTAGGGCAGTTTACTTTTTGAGTTGTCAGTTGCCTACGACATGTTTCGTTTCTATGACAACTCATTATTCACAAGTGAATAATGATTATCGTTAGTCTTGAGAATGTACAAGAATAATGTGATTATTATAGTATGGTCGTGGATAAAAATATTTTTTCTAATTTTGACATATAAAATGGCACTTTTCAATACTGAAGACAATGACGTAACGTCCTACTTTTCGTAACTACTTACGAAAAGTAAAATCTTTCGTAACTAATGATGAAAAGTTTGTTTCACCACCAGTTACAGGTTTCGGTTGTGGCACACCGTTGCTACAGTTTTACGGTATTAAGTAGATACAAAGTGGTTTAAAAGTAAATATTGAAGTTTAATAATAATAACTCTTTCTCTAAGTAGGTATTTATAGTCAAAATTAGAAAAAATCTTGTATGAAACACGTAACGAAAAACCTTTTTGTGTATGTCATTCAAATTGCGGGAACTCGCTGCGCTCGTCCCGCAATTCGTTACACGAAATCAGACTTTTCGTAAACTGGTTACATGAATAGCTATTAAGGGCCAGAATAATCCATTTTCTAAATTCCAATATCGAGAACAGTGGCTGATCTCCACACGATAGTAAGTAAAAGTAAAAGTTACGAAAGTAACGAAAGTAAATAAAAATAGAGGACAATGATTGAGTGATATCTAAACGATACACCCCAAATTTTTAATAAATTTTAACCGTACCTCTAATCCGAAATCTACCTCTCTAAATGTTTAATAGTAATTATAGGTGTTTACATGTACCGATAGTCTGTATTAAAACTAGGAGGAGTGATTCAAATTTTCGGCGCGAAAATGGCGGTATTTTATTGGCTGAATGACGGCTCGATTTACACAAGCAAACTTCTTCTGACGTTTCTCGAATTTGACGCAATTTTATTTGAAAATTCGAAGTTTCAAATAATTTTTTGTGTGTTATATTGTCCAAAAGTTCCTTTAAGAAGTCATAATATCGACCGGTGTGAAGATGGCAGCCAAAAGTTAGCAGCCTTTTTCCGATAATAACCGGATGTCCAGTGGCGTCGATAGACCAATAAGAAAGTTCTCTTATTTCAAATTTATTTATGATTTGTAAACATTTACAGCAAACAATGGATACATTTATTAATTCAGAACTATGCGGTGCCGTTCCGGAATGCCTTAAAAGGGGTAAACAAAAGTACCGGTGAAAATGCAGGACGTCAAAATATGTTCTACATCTCCAAATTAAAAATTTATACTAGAAACATAGTAAGACACTAATAGGAGGCAATAAAATAACATATGTGTAAATATGATAATTACTGACCCGTTTTCTGGGGTAGACCGGAAAAGGGATGATTTTATTTTTTTATGATTTGACCATTTAACTTAATAAAAAGTAACTGGCTATATTTCTGGGGACCTAAGAATTTAAGAAAAAATAAGAGCATTTCTTGCAAATGTGCTCGAGGGCTGTTTTCTAGGGGTAGACTCGGTAAGGGATGATTTTAAGTTTTCCCATGATTTCCCCAACTTAAATTAATCGAAATTAAAAGGATCTATTTCTGAAGACATGAGAATTTAAGAAAAAGTAAAAGAATTTCTTGCAATTGTGCCTGAGGGCGCTTTCTAGGAGTAGACCCGGAAAGGGATGATTTCAATTTTTTTCCTTGATGGCCCAAATAAAATTAAGAAACTAAGAGGGTGTATTTCTGAAGACATAAGAATTTAAGAGAAAGTAAAAGCATTTCTTGAAAATGTGCCTGAGGGCGTTTTCTAGAAATATAACCGGAAAGTGATTATTTCAATTTTTGATGGCCCAATTTAAACTAATCGAAACTAACAGGGTGTACTTCTGAGCAGATTAGAATTCAAAAAAAAGTAAAAACATTTCTTGCAAATGTGCATGAGGGCGTTTTCTAGGGGTAGACCCGGAAAGGGATGATTTCAATTTTTTCCCATGATGGCCCAATTTAAATTAATCGAAACTAACAGGGTGTATTTCTGAAGACATAAGAATTAAAGAAAAAGTAAAAGCATTTCTTGCAAATATGCCTGAAGGCGTTTTCTAGGGGTAGACCCGGAAAGGGATGATTTTATAGTTTTTCCATGATGGCCCAATGTAAATTCATCAAAACTAAGAGGGTGTATTTCTGGAGACCTAAGAATTTAAGAAAAAGTAAAAGCATTTCTTGCAAATGTGTCTGAAGGCGCTTTCTAGGGGTAGACCCGCAAAGAGATGATTTAAATTTTTTCCAATGATGGCCCAATTTAAATTAATCGAAGCTAACAGAGTGTATTCCTAGAGACACAAGAATTTAAGAAAATCTAAAAGCATTTCTTGCATATATACCTGAGGGCTGTTTTTAGGGGTACACTCGGAAAGGGATGATTTTAAATTGTCTCATGATGGCCTAACTTAATTTAGTTGAAATTAACAGGTCCAACGTTTTGTTAGCGTTACAAACGGAAAAGGTGGCTAGGTTGGTAGTCCGCTGGCCAGGAACAATCGGCGCACGGATTATAGGACACTTGTTGCCGGACTAACCCAGGGAGAGTGGTCGTGGGTTTATAGTCAGAAAGTTACCGAAAGAGCGCCACCCAATTTTATCGCCCTTAGTAACTCCGTTCGAAGATTGCCTTATAACTCAAAAGCGGGAAAATTTAGCAGCCAGCCGAGCAACTCTAACGTCGCGAACTCGTGGGTCTCCAGTCGAGCGGTCGAAGTTCCGAACACACCTGCTAATAATGCGCGGTCGTAAAACCCCGACAGTTGACGTTGACACAAACACGGGGAGATGAAATCAACTGTCAGTAGTGGCAATTAGCTGGTCTTTATTACCCTTAAGCACTCCCAAGTACTAATAGAAAATAAGAAGTAAACTCTTCACAAAGTCAGAAATAAATGAAATAATCAACAACAACATTTATAGTACCTATGTATACAAACATTAAACTTTTCTGCGATGAAATTAGGGGTGCCAGAGTTAGCCTCTACTACTATTCCAGCGCAAACTACCAACAAACTTAAACCCGAGGGTACCCGTAGCGAATCACGATTGGCCTTGGTTTACAAATTAAAACAAAGTATAAAAGTAGGTAGGTAGACCACTTTAAAAATAAAGTTTCTTATTGAATTTCTCTTCTGCTAGATAAACCTGGTAATTATATATTGTGAAAACAAGTACTGCAGTCAGAAGCCTCTGATGGAGGTTACTGCCACCAAAAAGTAGTCCCTTGGAAGTTATTTATTGAGTGACTAGGAGTTAGTGTAAAAATGGAATGGACCAACCTTATGTGTGGTGTTAACAACAGTTATGGAGTTGGTGCTTGTGTGTTCGAGTCCCTCGTGTGGAGTGTGTCCTGTCGATGGTGTGTGACAGCTAGTGGTTCATCAAGATCACCTTCTCTAGTTAAGGATGAAGGGAAAGGGGCAAACTGGCAGTCATTGAGTGAAGCAAACTCATGCAAAGAAGGCTGCAGGACTGGCAGGGGCAGCAGCAGTAGAAGGATGGATATCAGAATTGCCTAGTGCAACAACAACAGCAACAGCAACAGCACAGTAACAGCAGGCCTAAGGGAAATTCGATACCAGGGCATAAGTGAAAGATCCAACTTGCGGTATTAAATACTTCACACATCTGGACGGGAGAGCCGAGAAAGGTACTTAAAGATTGTTTTACTCATTTGTGGCTTTACATTTCGGTAGGTCAATTATACAGCAAAATGTCCTCACAAAGTCATGAAGGTAATAGAATAATTGTGTAACCGAATTACTCTCTGAAACATGACCAGATATGAGCAGCATAATGTATGAAATGTTAAAACCCGGAGGGCAATTATAAAATACACAGAGAGGGCAATGATTCATAAACGTGCTAGTAATATCTATGAGGAAAAAATCTTACCTTGGATGTGGGGTGGCCTGAAAGTTAGAAGGAACAAGTCCTCCAATCGTTTTCTTATCTCTTCTCTGCCTCAGAATTCCTTCTCCAATACCAAAGATCCAGCAATACTGCTGCTTGGTTTCACACCAAAAATAAAGTAAATCGAGTAAGGGGTTCCAGAACTATATCCACAAAATGTGCGGCACACTACGGTGTCTTTGTTCTTGACAGGAGGAAACAAAAATGGCAAAAGCCCTTTAAAAATTAAAGAATTTTTCTCCTCATAAAAAATCTAGTTCTCCAATTGCCAACAGATGGCATCTCTGTGTATTTTTGATTGCAGCAATACTTGTAAAACTGACACCCTGTCAAATCCAAATGCCAATAAAAATCAATAAACTTCAAGTCTTTGTTTACTTTTAAATTATTGTTTGTTGATTTTCATTTTGAGGTTAAAACAAAGTGCATTCTGGCCCTCATAACTTTCCCTTGCAAAACCCACAGGCATCTTGTAATTTTAAACCCGCAACACAGGGTATATTTTGAAGGTCTAGGAATTAAAAAAAAAATAAAAGCGTTTCTTGCAAATGTGCGTGAAAGCGCTTTCTAGGGTAAACCCGGAAAGGGTATTATAATTATAGTTAATTATAATTAATTATAGCTACTCAATAATATTTAAAAAAAAAGAGAGACGAGAATTTCTGCTAAATGACGTTGGCTGCATCGCGCTCGCCCAGTTCGCATGTCTATTGAATATCCTGGTCTACGAAAATTCTAGTAACTTTTTTGGTAACTTTTATCGTATAAATCTATTTTTGGCCTTTAGTCCTCCTAGTTTTAAAACTAATACTTAAATATAACTAATACTTAAATCTTAATTGCACAAACTAAGTACTACTTGGTAAAGCATTTTGCAACTTCGAATCATCTAAATAGCCGAAATATTATAATTTTGTGTTAAATATTGCCTGTACAACAGGCTAGAACTCACTATGGGCGTAGCCAGAATTTTCTCCAGGGGAGGGCAAAAACGAGAAAGCGCAATAAAAAATAAATTGTTTTATTTGGGCACTCAAAAAGTATTGCACGTGCATTGTGCAAAGATTTGCACAAAACTTGAAATGTACTTTTTAAAATTTATAATTTCAACTATATTTTTCGCCCAGTTGCAGGCCTCAGCTTCGCTTCGGCCGTCAATCTCTGGGCTCAGCACGAAAAGAACCACTTTCACTCCTAGTGACATAATCTACTATTTTTACATATTCAAAATAAGTATTTACTTTTTTCTATGCAGGAACATCGACATGTTAATCAATTACTAACAGGGACACGCAGGACAAATGATTAGTAATTATAAGTTTTAACTTTAACAGAAATTATTCCCTTAGCACACCGACTACCTGCCCCAGAATATCAACACTTGTCTAGTACCAACCATTGATTTACCATATTGCCGATTACTACCTCGACACAGTCATAAACTGCTAAAAGGAAATGAGGTATGTTATACCACAGTATAGAGATGATATAACAGTAGCTTCACTCTATCACATGACCGCTGTTCGCTAACAATTCGCCCCCTCTTACCTCTCCTAAGATCTAGGCGTATGCCCACTCTAGTCCACCGGCCGATTCAGAGTGGCTCAAGCGTTCGGTCCGGTTACAGCGGATTGCAGTGTTTAGTGTGTCCGAAATTTTGAAATATAAAAATATGCGTATCTGCTCGGTGGAAGGTTGCAAAAATAAAGAAAAAGGCGGTTCATCTTTTTTTAAATGTCCGATTCAACGTAAAAGGTAATTCAATTAATTGTTTTTTTTTTCTATAACGCTATTGTTATATATTCTCTACACTGCGCACTGTGATATGGCCTCAAGCCCTTTTTAGTCTTTTTTCGACTAAGTGTCTGCTAAGTCAAAGCCAGTGCTTTGACGTTTGCTGCAGGTCCTTTTTTACAGTGGATTAAAAATTGCAGGAGGGTATCTCTAATTTGCTGACCCATAAGATATCCATTTATTACGGAAAATTTTGCTGACCCGTCAAAAATTGTTGCTGACCGCTATGCTGGGTGACAGCTGAGAGTACGAATTTAGTAAACATCGGGCCGAAAATCACTTAGTTACAGCCTTGGAAAACTTTAAAAGTGAGATTTTTTTGCTGACCCGTTAGAAATTTTTGCTGATTGGTATACAGGGTGATACCTGAGAGTGTCCCACATATTATTAAACACCGGGTCGAAAATCACTTAGTTACGGCCCTGGAAAGCTTTGAAAGTGAGATTTCTTTGCTGACCCGTTAGAGATTCTTGCTGACCGGTATACAGGGTGATATCTGAAAGTGTCCTACATATTATATACGAATTTAGTAAACATCGGGCCGAAAATCACTTAGTTACGGCCCTGTAAAACTTTAAAAGTGAGATTTTTTTTGCTGACCCGTTAGAGATTCTTGCTGAGCGGTATACAGGGTGATATCTGAGAGTGTCCTACATATTATATGCGAATTTAGTAAACACCGGGTCGAAAATCACTTAGTTACGGCCCTGGAAAGCTTTGAAAGTGAGATTTCTTTGCTGACCCGTTAGAGATTCTTGCTGACCGGTATACAGGGTGATATCTGAGAGTGTCTTGCATACTATATACGAATTTAGTAAACATCGGGCCGAAAATCACTTAGTTACGGCCCTGGAAAGCTTTGAAAGTGAGATTTCTTTGCTGACCCGTTAGAGATTCTTGCTGACCGGTATACAGGGTGATATCTGAGAGTGTCCTACATATTATATACGAATTTAGTAAACATCGGGCCGAAAATCACTTAGTTACGGCCCTGTAAAACTTTAAAAGTGAGATTTTTTTGCTGACCCGTTTGAAATTCTTGCTGACCGCTATGCAGGGTGATAGATGAGAGTGTCTTGCATACTATATACGAATTTAGTAAACATCGGGCCGAAAATCACTTAGTTACGGCCCTGGAAAGCTTTGAAAGTGAGATTTCTTTGCTGACCCGTTAGAGATTCTTGCTGACCGGTATACAGGGTGATATCTGAGAGTGTCCTACATATTATATACGAATTTAGTAAACATCGGGTCGAAAATCACTTAGTTATGGCCCTGGAAAACTTTAAAAGTGAGATTTTTTTGCTGACCCGTTAGAAATTCTTGCTCACCGGTATACAGATAGCTGAGACTGAATTACACATAATGTAGGAACTTCATAAACATCGAAAATCATTTAATTACGGCCCTGGAAAACATTAAAAGTGAGATTTTGTTGCTGATCCGTTACAAATTCTGGCCAAGCGGTATGCAGGCTGATAGCTGACACCTTATTAAACATTGTTGGAAAATTTCGTAAATATCGAGTCAAAAATAACTTAGTTACGGTCCTGGAAATCTTTAATAGTGAGATTTTTCTGCTGATCCGTTACAAATTTTGCTGGCCGGTATGCAGGGCGATAGCTGAGAGTGAACTTGACATTATGTACGAATTGTATAAAAATCGTATATTATATATATTCGTCGAGCTTGACCTTTACGAAAGCACTCGGCGTTGCCGCATGCATCACTGTATACGAGTATTGAAGGATTTGTACTTTGAAAGATGCGTACCGTGATATCGCGAGAATCTGTGGTTTTGGCAAAGCGGGTGAGTTTTATGTAACTGTTAGATATATGGTTGATTTTAAGGATAGTCTTTATAATTTTAAGCAATTAATAATTTGACCATCGCTCAGGTGGAATGATTATAAATCTATCTAATTTGCGTCTTTTACTGCTTTAAATATAACCTTTGATAGAGGTACCTAATTGGACCAGATTGCAAATTCAAATCTTTTTTGGAAAATTTGTGCTGGGTCCAATTTTATAGTCTTCAAATAAGTGCAACTCCAAATAATGGAACAGAGTTAAAAATCTTATTGAACTTTATGGAATGAAGTCACTTTGGCTTTTTTATCTGGAACTAAAGTGACTCTTGTTTTTCCCGGAGGGATAAAAAATAATACTATTGATTAAAATCATAATATTATAATAGTTCCTAGCTATTTCGTGAAGTTAAAACTTAAAAGTACTACCAGGTGTTAACAGTAAACTGAATAGATCAGCTTTTTTATAATTTAACGTTTAAAACCTACATGAAATGCAAAAAACCACCTTTGCAAAAAATAATGTCGCTCACTGAATGCAACAGTGGAACAGCTCAAAAAAGTTGAAATTCTAGATAACAAAATGTCCGAACTAGAAATACCTTCGAAGAAAACTGGCACAAAATTATTTCCTCCTATGATCGTATTATACAAAATTCATTTTCAAGTCGAAACTATGTCCTATTTATTTTATCCCCAAATCTTAATTATTAATTTTCCCTAAACTACGTTTTTTGAGTTGTGCCAGTATTGCACTCAATGAGCGATGTGTACACCTCGGGACTAAGGAGTATTTTTATTCCTAAATTTGCTTTGTAAACTTCGCTACAGGATAAAAACTTGGTATAATAACTATTGGACCAATTTAATATTTTCCTTAGTTTTGGTCTTGTAATTTGTAGGTATAAGGGTAACAGGCAATTGCGGTTATAAATAACAATCTTCTAACATAAAACACATTTTATTCAAAAAAAAAACGATAGTTATTTGTGTAGTAAAAGCAAAAAGTGATATTATGTTGTTGATAGTTAGTCGAAAGCGACAAAAACACTCGACTCAAATTAATAATTTTAAATATTTTAATTAACAATGTCAAATATTTGAAAAGTCAAACAACAAACGCGCGACAAAATAATACCTCACTAATTACTCGGCAAAGCACCTTTTTGTGCTTTCATTGGGAAGCGAAAAATGCTGTTTTACGCTTGATTGTGGAAAAACAATATTTTTCTTAAACAAATCCATCTTTTGAATACCTATACGATATGTATTTATGATAAAAAATTAAACCAGTTTTACGAGGTAAAAAGGATATCTAAATATCGATTTTGAAAAATATGTAAACTTTGAATATTATTATTATTACGCAAATTTTGATATTTAATTACATACAATTATTTTACATACATTCTGGGGACGTGCCCACTTTTATTGAACTTGGTAATATAATTTGATGGTACACAAGAAGAATGGACTGCCTTAAAATATTTACCCTTAGAATATTAACAAATAAAAAAAAATAAAGCAAACTTTTAATTACGACACATTGTTTGCTTTCAAAATGGCAACATTTTGACATAATGACGTCATAATAGATTTTTAAGATACATACGAGTTTTATAATTCTCATTGTCGCACCAGTCTGAGTTTTCACACCTGGAGCGCAGCGACAAGTTTTGCTATGGATATGTGCGACATGACCTTATGAATCGTGTAATTGATATTGGTTTTTTTATGAAGGAAGAAATTTTATATTGAAATTAAAAAAACATCTGAAAACGTGTGAATTGTTTTTTGCAGTAAATACATTAAGTAACTTCAAATTAGCATTAATAAACAGTTATATAGTTAAGTTAAGCAAATTAAAACATGTTTTTCATAGTACAAACAATGCAAAATACAAAAAAGTAACAAAAAAAAAAGTCATTTCAAAACTGTTCTAGCGTCAAGTTTTGAAATATCTAGGGTCATTATGTAACACCACCACCACACACACAAAGATTCTAAAACGACGTTGTCAGTTTGTTTTGAATATTCGGCTGTGAACTAGGCATTACAAAGTAATGAAATATATTGAACTGTTTGGAGGTTTGTAAATAAAAGTTGCATGCATACGATCAAAAATTGTTTTGCTCTTGAGTGATCACACTCCTTTCCAAAATTTCCAAACAAAAAAGTTAGTTTTCGCTCTAAATAACGATAAAAAACTAAACCTTCTGCAACTCTAAAAATACTGAGAATTAAGAGATACTCTAACATGCATTTGCATATTTGAAATTGTTTCCATTAAAATCAAACGCTTTTAATATAATGCAAATAATTAATTGTTGGCAAAAGAAAGTCTTAGATAAGTGAATATCTTGAAAAATGTTCACTTATCTCAACATCTTAAATCATATTAAGAAATACTTTGAATGCAGTATAAAAATGCGGAAGAGCGTGATTCACTTGTAGATTATATAGCATTTTCGTTGGTATGCGTATATCAAGAATCAAAGAATACTTGTCCAGAGGAACGACGATGTGATATGGCTATATAAGGCATTCACTTATTATTGTCGTCAAGTAGGCGTTGGAAACTTGACTTTGACATTTCTATCCTAGATTCTCAACATGTATTCAAAGGAGATGGGTATAAAAATAATGAAAGTTTCAAAGATAACTAACTGACAAAAATAAGTGAATGGGTAATAGAGGGTGTTTATTATAAACCGTCATCTAGCAGGCTATGAAATTTTGATAGCAAAATTTTTTACTTCGCTTTTGTTACTACTACTACTATAATCCTTTTCTTTTTATACTTTGAATAGAGGTCCTTCGGGCATCGTTTTTAGTAGGTACCTAAATGCCCTTTTGTATACCGACAACTGTATTCACGAAATATTCATTTGTAACACAGATTTAATTGTGTACAAAATTTATATCTTAAAAATAAATACCAAACTCAATAAATATGTTATTTTACAATACAAAATGTTAATTTTAACCACCGATTTCCAACCCAAAAATTACCATTATTACAAACCCTTTAAAATCGATAATTTCGGTATTGGTTTTTCTAATAATCTTGACTTTATGGCAGCAGATTGCCATTTACATTCCTTAAAAAATTTAGCAAATATCATTTTTTTTATTAAAAATTTGATATGCTCTTCGCAATTTTCCCCTGAAACCAAATTTTTCACGTTTACCTTTCGTATTATCCTATTAATTTTGTAGTGTAAATAGTAGTTTTGGCGCCAAGGAAAAAAATTGACATCTGAATCCGGTTCGCAATTTGAAATATCGGATGACTACATAAGATTAATTTTTGCGCTTAACCTAAATGTGGTACGGAATGATCGAACCGTAGGATTAGGATTGTACCCACCTCTTTTTCTGTAGGAGGCAAAGGTGTTCTCGAGTACATCTTGAGTTAATCTATTGGTTAACAAATATTTAAATCCCTTTAATTTTTGCTGGTGGTACAACATCAAAATTCCCTCAATGGATCTTAAAAGGCCCAGAAAACATGGTGGGGATTGCAATCCTTTTTTTGAGATCTTAAATGTATTTTTTTACTTTTTTTTTGGCTTCCATAAGAGTTTTCTCGACAAGTGATCTCTCATCTGAAATGGCACAGCTGTAGGGATTACTTGAATACAAGCTCTTGCTGTTGAGTGTATCGAACAGATGATTCATGAATTCAACAAAATCCGCTGTATCCTTAGCTGTCGTACTACGCAGCTGTCCTGTTGCCACTGTCGTTCTAATAACAGCAGCCACGGATCTGCTGAAAATCTGCAGGGCCAATGCACAATTCATTTTTTCAAAAGGGCCCGGGTCTAAATGGCTAGCGGTTATTTTCATTAATGATCTAGATGTCGAGCTGAGAAGGTCTATTTCATAAACCTCTCTTATATCATTAAATGATACAGTTTTGCCACAAAACTGAAAATCATTATGCAGCCAATGGTTCCTCCAGTTCTTGTAAAGATGCGGCACGTCAAATATAGATATTATTGGATGTTCATTAGCAAAAAAATAAGGTTTTTCAGCAGATACATTTAGATTAGTTAATGTGGCTTGGTTGTTTGTACCCTGATCACATACTACTAGTCGAATATGCAATCCAGCATTTGCAACGACTTTTATTGCTTCCAAAAACAAAGTTTTCAGAATAGCATGACGCATCGTACTGCCACAAACAAAATATTCTAGAGGCAATTTCCATGATGAATACAAACCCCGCAACATGAAAACCATTACTTGTGTCGCTATTATTGGCTTTCGGCCAAGGGGTCCTAAATCTTCGTATCCCTCAATCAAGTCGAGAAGTTTCGAATATTCGAGACATTTTTTTATCTTCATTTCATCGAACATTAAAATACATTCTTTTGATTGATTAACCATTGACTCAGTTTTTCTCCTAATATTATTAAGACGATTTGGGCTGAATCCAGGTTTAAATTTAGAATCGCCAAACCATTTTCGCACAGTAGACAAACTAGGAAGCACAATCTGCTGCTTGGATCTTAAAAATTTATAAGCCGAGCTTCTGGTTGTTTTATACTTTGGATATTTAAACTGGTGTTTTCTGCTTGGGACTGTCTCCTCTTTAACCTCATATACATATTCATTACTATGTTGTTGTGGTCACTTCCGACGTCCGCTCCAGGGTAAGTTTTCACTGATTTTATGCTATTTCGGAACCTCTTGTTAACAAGGATGTAGTCAATCTGATTTATAATTATTCGCTCTGTGCTTACCCAATTAGTGGTGTATAATATTCTTTTAGGAAAAAAGATACATCCCATCTATTAACTGTGTACCAAAAGAGCGTCTAACATCAAATAACGAAACGAATGTAATTGATTAATTCGCCTAGGCCACCAACCACCAAAGAGTTAGAAAATGTCCTTAATTTCTATAACCACCCAGGAAGTAACTGGTCGTTGATGGAATTATATCAGAGCACAACAATCGAAATTGATACTTCTTAAAACACCCAACAAAAAAAAATATATATGAGACTTCTATCTATTCTTTCCACCAATAACACTACTGTTCCCAGAATCCAACTCTCCAAGTCCTATGAAGAAGTCTAGCCACAATCATAAGAATCACCCAAAAATTCTTCAAACAAGTACGTACTCTATTTCAATACTTTGAAACATACCTCAAGTATTCGTCCTCAAGTGATCGGTGAAACAACTGCAGGGAAAATTCTTTTTCATCTACAGTCCAATGCCTATTTCTCTTGTGCAAAACCTGCATCCTCGTGAGTGTTTGTGACGGCTTGGAAATAAATTGTATGTTCACTATAACTGCAGATAGAGAGGCGTTTACAGTTTTCTCTCTAATTGCTGCTTTCATCTTTACAATGGTTGACCGCTTGTTTTTTAAAAGACGTCTTTGATTTTTCACTGTTTCTTTCAGAAGTTTTCTTCGGGGAGTGTCATCAAGATTATCAGCAAGTATCAATCGTCTTTTAGCTCTTTTAGGTAGTTCTTCAGGCATGTGCATCCATAAGCCATTTACTAGAAGCGGGTGAAAGAGCAGGTTCACTTGGTTCAATTTGAAGTGGGCTGAATTGTAAAGAATGTATTGGTTCTGAGTGTTGGAAGTGTTGGCTTGCTGGGTGTTAATATAACAATCTCCTTTGATATATCCTGAGGTAGTTCCGAGGACGATGGAGATAAAACCGCATATTTTGATGGACACTCTGAAGACAGGCTAGGCTTCAAAGTTCGTACTCCGGATGCTGAGCGTTTATATGTCTTGCTTGGTTTTAATACAACAAGCTCCCTTGGTGCGTCCTGTAGAGGTGATGATTTTTTTGAAGTAGCACACTGCGGTGAACGTTTCGCATGCTGCACACCAGATGTTGATGGCTGACTCTCTTCTATTGACCAAACATTAGTTTCTGGACTATCAATAGAAGACTGATCATCTTTGTATGACCGGGGTATAATCCCTTTTTTTAGCCTCGATTTTAAAATTGGGTTGACAAAGTCGTTAGGTCCAAAATGATTTGAACACACCACACATTTTTTTGTTAATTTGTCAGGAGACATTGTCAGAAGTTTTATATTGCCTGCAACAAAAACAAATAAATACTTATTACTTAATGATAGTTTATTGATACTGTTGTATCGGCAACACCGCCGGAAAGCGAAGCGCGGAAGGGGGACGAACGTGCCGGGCCGGGGCGGCAAGAAGACCCGAACGCCACTTGTAGGCGAGCAGCGGAGAAGTGCAGTCCTTAATATTATTACACGATTTTTGCAAATTACTGTCGATGTTCTTAATATTCAACAAATAAATTATTATTAAACATGGTCCTTCGCAGACGGATAGTGATCGGGGTAGTGTAGGGCTGCTCGCCACACAAATATTGCTGGGTAAGTCCTTTTATCCACAATTTCCTTTCGAGACGACACGGGTTGATCGGTACGGTGTACGATCCCGATACATACGTTAGCATTCGTTCATGCTTTGTTTCTCGTTAATACGTTAAAACATTAAATAATTATAAAATGCCGAATGATGAAGAGGTTAGGAAGCTTAGGCGAAAGCGAGGGTCAATTAAGACGAAACTTACGATATTTTCCAAATTCGTAAACGATATGCGAAATAGATATTTTAATGTAGTTACGCGTTTACCTCAGTGTGAAGACTTGATTGATGAATTTAATAGCGTGCAAACGGAAATAGAGCTGGAAGTTGGTGACGCAGATTTGCAGAGCGAATATTTGGAGCGTGATAATTTCTCAAAACATTATTATGACACAATATCAGTCGCTAAGTTGATTTTGACAAAACATAGTTCTAGTCAAGCATCGGGTGCACACACACAAAGTGTTCCTTTGCAGTCTGGCGCCAAGCTGCCACCGTTAGAAGTTCCAAAATTCCGGGGCAACTACGAGAATTGGTTGGAGTTTCGGGAAACCTTCGAATCCTTGATAAATGCGAATGGTTCGTTAAACAACATTCAAAGGTACCACTATTTAAAATTAGCACTGTCCGGAAACGCCGCTGAGGTTATCGCTTCTCTGGAGTTCTCTGCGGATAATTACTCAGTCGCTTGGGACCTTTTGAATGAAAGATATAATAACCCTAGGCTTTTAGTTCAAAATCATATCAAATCGCTTTTTGGCATCGAAAACATATCAAAAGCTTCGTCAAAGGCCCTTCGAAATGTAATTGACACGGTTTCTAAACATTTAAAGGCTTTAAAACAATTGAAGGAGCCTACTGATCATTGGGACACACTGATAATATACATCGTTAGTTCTAAACTAGATAATTCCACCGCACGTGACTGGGAAGAGTATATTTCGAAAATTTCTATCCCTACTCTCGATGACTTTAGAACGTTTATGAAATCAAAGGCGGACTTATTAGAAACATTAGAACTAAAAAACGACAAGGCTCCTAATAAAGGAAACAGAAACGACACAATGCGCACTTTGTTAACCGAGCAGTTAAATCAAAACGCGAATCATGATAGGAATCGAAATGAAAATTCTAAATTAAACGTAAATTGTGCATTTTGTAAGTCAAATAAACACTATATACGAAATTGTGAAGAATTTTTAAAATTAGCCGTAAATGATAGGTTCGATCGGGTAAAAGAACTTAAACTATGTTTAAATTGCTTACGTTATGGTCATCAAAGCTCTGTTTGTCGGCTAACAAACTGTAGGAGATGCAATGCGCGCCATAATACCTTATTACACATGCCTAGGGTTTCGCATCCAGACCTTACACAAAGTGTTCAAGTGGATAATAGCAAGACAGTAGATACAAAATCCACGGCGCTCACAAGTCATCACACAAACAATAATAATACTGTTTTATTGTCGACAGCTTTAGTACAAATTGAAGATCAAAATCGAGAGGCGCATACGGTTCGAGCCATTTTAGATTCTGCTTCTCAGTCCAGCTTTATAACAATCGATTTATGCAAAAAACTAAGACTGCCCATAAGAGATGCCTGTATCAGTATTGTCGGTATAAATCAAGGCAAGTCACAAATAAAACACAAATGTGATTTGGATTTGCAATCACAACACGGCACTTACCGCGCAAAGGTAACCTGTTATTTGATTGAAAATATTTCGGGTAATCTTCCAACTTTCCCAATAAACGTTGATCATTTAAAAATTCCACCAAATGTGGTACTGGCAGATCCGTCATTTTCAAAGCCGGGTCCGGTTGATGTTCTAATAGGCGCCAACTTATTTTGGGATCTCATATCTATAGGTCGAATTAAATTAGGACCAAACATGCCGGTTTTGCAAAAGTCCGTATTCGGATTGTTAGTGTCAGGGCCCATTTCTGCACAATTAACGAACGATATTGTTCTCTGTAATTTTAATAAAAACTTAGACATACAGGAACAATTAGTAAAATTCTGGGAGCTTGAAGAGTGTTCGTTTCAAAACAATCACTTATCAAAAGAGGAACAATTATGCGAACAACATTTTAGGGAAAATACTACACGTAACATTGACGGCCGATTCGTGGTTTCCATACCATTTAAAGATAGTTTAGACAGGTTAGGTGATTCAAGAGAACAAGCTGTAAAACGATTTTTGTCCTTAGAAAAGAAATTGAATCGTAATCCTATTCACAAAGCGGAGTACGTAAACTTTATGCGGGAATATGAAACTTTGGGTCATATGCGAAGAATCTCAGAAAATGGTAACGCATTAACATCATATTACATGCCTCACCATGGGGTTTGTCGCGAAGAAAGTTTGACTACGCGTCTTAGAGTGGTTTTTGATTGTAGTGCCGTCACAGAAACGGGCATATCTCTGAATGATTTACAGATGGTAGGGCCTACAATCCAGAACGACCTGGAGTCCATTCTTTTGAGGTTTCGAACATATGACGTTGTACTAACCGCAGATATAGCAAAAATGTATCGGCAGGTGTTGGTCAAGCCAGAACAACGTCCGCTGCAAAGAATTATTTGGAGATTTGACCCTGCAGATACACTTAGCACATACGAACTGCAAACCGTTACGTACGGTACCAGCAGTGCGGCCTTCTTAGCGATAAGGTGTCTGATTCAACTCGCGATAGATTTTCAAAATTCCCATCCTGAAGCGGCCGAAGTAATAAAAAATGACTTTTACGTGGATGACCTTTTATGCGGGGCTAGTTCAATCGAAAGCGCCATTGAATTAGGCTTAGAAATCTCAAAAATATTGCGAACAGCCGGGTTCGAACTTCGAAAATGGCATTCCAATTTTCCAGAAACGGTAAAGCTTATAACTTCAAGATCGGAAACCACAGACAACGTCATACCGATAGGTACAAGCGAAAGTAATAAGGTTTTGGGAATAACCTGGAACAGCAAAAACGATACTTTGAATTATAAAAATGATAATTCGAGTTGGGTAAAAAATAGAGTCACAAAGCGCGTTATACTTTCTTCTATAGGAAAAATATTTGATCCTTTAGGACTTTTGAGCCCCTGTATAATATCCGCAAAAATATTATTGCAGCGGCTTTGGTTAGAAAAGTTGGCTTGGGACGAATCGGTGTCCTCCACAGTACATACTGCTTGGTTAAAATTTAGGGATGAAGTCCTTGCCCTAAAGGCTATTGAGATTAAGCGTCATGCTTTATGTAAGAGCCCTAAGCGTATAGAAATCCATTGTTTCTCAGACGCTAGTGAGCAAGCTTACGGCACCTGCATTTATATCCGTTCCATAGATCAAAATGACAGGGCGTACGTGCACTTACTTTGTT
The DNA here is from genome assembly GCA_951812265.1 of Taphrorychus bicolor. NCBI lineage: Eukaryota > Metazoa > Arthropoda > Insecta > Coleoptera > Curculionidae > Taphrorychus > Taphrorychus bicolor. The sequence goes on along the minus strand of OX638303.1, from coordinate 7,781,130 downwards.
CAAAAACTAAAGTGGCTCCTCTGAAGACCATTTCAATTCCTAGGTTGGAGCTATGCGGCGCTTTGTTGTCTGCTCGTCTTGCCAAAAAGGTAACTTGTTCACTTAGACAGGAAATCAGTGACATCGTGTTTTGGACTGACTCCACCATAGTACTCGGATGGCTAAACACCTCACCAAGGCAGCTACAAGTTTTTGTGGCCAATAGAGTATCGGAGATACAAGAATTGACACAAAATCGAGCATGGCGTCACGTTCCCACAATTTGTAATCCAGCTGACATTTTGTCACGCGGATTATCACCAGAAAAGCTAAAGGCATCTAGTTTATGGTGGAGTGGTCCCGAATGGTTAGCAGAAGAAGATAGGGAGTGGCCCGTTTCTGAGCTTATCCCCAAAGATTTACCCGAAATAAAAATGCAGTCTTTTGTAACGCACGTCCCGAGTAATGTAATACATTTTGACAGAGTTTCATCTTTATCTCGACTAAAATATTCTACCGCTTACGCTCTTAGATTTATACATAATTTAAAAAATCCTAAGAGTAAAAGAGTGGGCATTCTATCACTAAAAGAACTTAAGGAGGCTTTCAAAATCCTCTTGAAACAGTCACAGCGTGAATCTTTTTTATATGAAATAGAAATTATTTCAAGTGGTCAGGGTGTCCCAAAGAGCAGTAAGCTTTTTAATTTGAATCCATTTTTGGATGACTCCGGATTACTAAGAGTGAGGGGTCGCTTGAAAAATTCTGATTTTGGTTTTGATAAAAAGTATCCAATTATAATAGAGGCTAAACATTCATTGTGCAAACGTATTTTTGAGAGCGAGCACAAAGCAATACTTCATGCTGGACCTCAACTTTTGCTTGCAAATGTGCGGGAAAGCTTGTGGCCTATATCAGGGCGAAATTTGGCAAAGGCTACTGTAAGAAAGTGCGTAACTTGCTTTAGACAAAATCCAGAACCAATCACTCCATTGATGGGTGATCTTCCAAAGAGACGTCTAGAGGGTGGTCTTGTGTTCAATGTATGCGGCGTGGACTATGCTGGTCCGTTTTATATTAAAGATAGAAAGGGAAGGGGTTGCCAGACTCACAAATGTTATTTAGCGCTATTCGTTTGTTTTGCGGTAAAGGCAGTTCATTTGGAGTTGGTATCCGACCTTACTACTGAGGCCTTCTTGCTGGCTCTAAAACGATTTATAAGCAGAAGGGGCAAGCCGGCGCTAGTTTATTCTGACAACGGGACGAATTTTGTAGGTGCCCAGGCGGAACTACGCGATTTTTCGAACTTTTTGAATAAAGAAAAGGATCATATAGTGGGTTCTTGTGCAAATGAAGGCGTCGATTGGAGATTTATACCTCCAAACTCTCCTCATTTCGGGGGATTGTGGAAGGCGGGAATAAAATCAAGTAAATTTCATATGAAACGCGTAATAGGGAATTATAAGTTAACTTTCGAAAAAATGTACACCGTATTGACCCAAACCGAGGCGATCTTAAATTCCCGTCCTATCTCACCCTTAACAACTGATCCTAATGACCTGACTCCTCTGACGCCCGCCCATTTTCTCGTCGGAAAGAGTTTATTAACTACTCCCGAACCTAACATCATGGAGTTGCCAACTGGAAGACTTTCTCGCTACCAGATGCTTGAACAGATGAGGCAAAATCTATGGTCCCGGTGGTCGAAAGAATATGTGTCCGAGGTCCAGCAACGAACAAAATGGAGGAAGAACTGTGAGCAACCCAAGGTCGGTTCGATGGTTCTAATCAAGGACGACAATCTCCCTGCTATGCGATGGAAATTAGGAAGAATCGAGGCCTTGCATCCGGGCAACGATGGAGTGACCAGAGTGGTATCAGTTCGAACCAACTCAGGAGTTGTAAGAAGAGCACGCCAGCGCATTTGTCCCTTACCACTGGATGATGTTGAAAGCCAAGCTGTTCAAGGTGGGGGGCATGTTGTATCGGCAACACCGCCGGAAAGCGAAGCGCGGAAGGGGGACGAACGTGCCGGGCCGGGGCGGCAAGAAGACCCGAACGCCACTTGTAGGCGAGCAGCGGAGAAGTGCAGTCCTTAATATTATTACACGATTTTTGCAAATTACTGTCGATGTTCTTAATATTCAACAAATAAATTATTATTAAACAGATACACTATCAATTGCTAATACTTTTTTAATACACTTTTATTGGCCCTGAGTTAAATCATTTTTACGTTTCTGAAGATATTATTTCTTATTTTTTAGATTCTTTTATAACCTTTTTACTGTCTGCGCAGAGTAGTAGTGATTGTTTTTTTGAATTTCAAAGAATTAAATAACGGTTATTATTGTGCCAAATATAAGCACCAAATTTTAAATAAAGTATAATATCATATTTACCTAATCTAACTACCCATTGCCTTGACAAACTTGGATCTTTAGGAAAGCGGTAATGCTGAAGCGAAGAATCCGTTCTTTTGGACTTGCCACAATTATAGTAAGCACATACGTTTCCACGCAACAACTTCCCCTCTATTTTTTTCTTGGACTCGGACATTGCCGATAGGGCTTACTAGGATAAGACAGAAATGGTACTTAAGTGAGTTTCGTTCTTGAGTTGTTTTTCCATTTTTGTATGCATGATTATTTTCACATATGTAGAAGTAGTACTATTAAATTAACTACATAATATGTCAGAGCTGCTACTGTAACTAAAGTGAGTATATTTATAAAAGAAAAAAAAAGTGGAAACTAGAGAAGACTGGCGATACCCGAGATAAGTGTTAAAATCAAAGCTATATACAAAGCTATATCAAAGCTACAAAGCGCTATATATGCGTCACTTGCACTTCTGTTTACAAAAAATCATCGATCAACTTTCTTGTCGCATTCGGACTTTTAAATTTTTTATGTGCTGAAATGCATGAAAATGTGAATACATGGGTACAATCATTGCTTACAGGGTGTACCAACACGAACGTCCTCTATGTATGGAAAGACAATTTGTGGTAGAAAATGTAGGTTTTTCCTTAACTTGTTTTGCCCAATTTAGGTAAAATATATTCAAGATTCTAGTACTTCTGGTTTTACTAGAGGATTCTAGGAAAAGCCAGCGAAATCTTTGTTTTTCAAATAAAGCTACCCAATTTGTTTGTTGCAAATATTGATCCATTAATCAGTTCTAAGTCATTTTTGTCAAATGGACCGTGCTAAATTTAATAGGTATCCAGAAAATGCAACCTGACAATCCAGGTTTTAAGTTTTAAAAAGCTTTCCTTGCCTACTTTTTTAAAGACTCTTTGATGGTGGTATTCTTGTTTTCTTTAAAGATTTTTTTCTTATACAGGTTGTCCTAGATCAAAGTACATTTTTTTTAACCATATATTAGATGCTCCTATTGAAATTAATTAACACCTATTTTTTCTTTTTGTTCAAACGTCAGTCGTTCAAGCTGTAGAGTCTAGAAATTGATACATATTTTTGGAAGACCTTTACGGATTTTTTTTTAAGTTGGCGTACCGGTATTTTTTATCACAGAAATTCAGTGTATTCCCTTTACGTAAATAAAGACGTTTACTATAATTTATTTAACCGTTAAAGATTTTAATCACGCGGTTACATTACCTGGTTTTACCTTTCAGGTAAATTTTTAGTGGAAAGCATCGTTTTATCGTAGTAGTGACTTCAAATTTGAATGGTTGTTCAAAAATAAATCAATTTATTCAAATAGGGACCCATGATTCGAAGAGCTCTAGAGCATAAAGGACGGGCTTGTTCAGCTAATTTCAATATCATAATGTATGATTGAAATATTTATACTTTGAACCTGGACACCCTGTGCAGACAGATGGCATTTATGGTTCAAAGCGTTCAAATTTCTTAAGGCAACATTTCCGTATATGAAACTGCGATAGCTATAAAGAAAAAGGTGGAAAAATATTGAAACTTTAACACTCTCGGTCTGAGACGAAGTGTTTGCGGGCCTATGTTTATAAAAAAAAATATTTCTGGTTGTAGAGAATGCAGTTAAAATTATGCAACCTAATTTCACCCTATATACGTATAGGGTTTTATGGAATCTCAAGATAAAATATGCAGCATGTTTTTTCATTTGAAAACATTGAGTTAGTTATTATATCTTGATTGGAACTAATTAGTACTACAGTGTTTTAATTTAAATTAATTATTAATTAAAAAAAGTGTGAAACTAAAAGGTAATAGCTTGATTAGTCCATGTTTTTTGAAAACAATGAATATTTTTTACATTACAATTACAAAGTTTTTTGCTCTCATTACCTCACTTTATACTTTACAGTGCGCTCTAACAGAAATTATTTATTTATTATATATCGATAGTTATAACTGGATTATACCTAAATTCAAAATTAACTTTTTTTTACATGTACTAAATTTAATTTATTAAGATTCAAAGTAAACTAACTGTTAGCTAAACCTGTTTATTGGTGCTTCCAATTTACAAGAAGTAAGGGTCCACTTTGAATTTAGTACATTAAATTTTGTGAAAAAATACAACAAAGTTTTAATTTATTTGTTAATTTAGAGGTATCGACCAGACATAACCCTAGGATCAGTATTATTTAAACAAATATGTATGTATTTATACACAGGTACTCACCAACAAAAATACTTATAAAAGATAATGTTTTTCAAAAATAACTCTTTGCACAGGACAAAAAATTATGTCTTTAAAAAAAAATTTTTTTAGGTCAAAAATTCAAGAACCGATTGACCAATCTCTATGTGAATTCGTACTCGATTCCCGACCCTTCCCGTTTTCCAATGCCTTTCAGTCAATTGCTTATATTAACATAATATCGGCCCTACATCCTAGACTAAACAAAACTACAGAGTAACATTCATTTAAGCACTGCCGACATAATAAATTGGTCTCACACTATAATAGGGCTGTCGGAACAAAAAATCGGGACTTTTTAGCAAAAAAACATTGTTAAGAACTTCACAAATTAAGTAATACATATACCTTACTAAACTTTTCAGTTATCTTGAAGTAACCAACTTTAACTTATCCTAAATATTATTTGTTTGATTTTGACATTTTCCTCACTCCTTTTTCTTCCTTATATGTTAAATAATCATAAAATTTACCGCAGTTCATATTAGCATTAAATTTTTTCAATAATTCAGCCTCTACTATTGTGTTCAGTAAAAATAAATATTTGTCTTTTCACCAAATTTTTTTCATTAAACTAAACACTCTTTCTGAGGATGCGTTTGAAGGAGGTATAGAAAAAACCAAAATTACAAACTTTTTTCTAACATTTAAACATTTCTCATTTGAGAAAAATTGTATCCGTTTTTGGTCACAAGCAACTGTTTTAACATTTTGATCAGTTTCGGGACGCGGGTCAGACTTAGCAAAAATCGGAATGTCCCGCCTAAATCATCAGGATGCTTGACATCCATAACCTGTAACTATTACCCATTCACCTATTTTTGTCATCTAGTTACCTTTGAAACTTTATTTTTTTTTTAATCTCCTTTAAGAACATGTTGAGAAGATAGGATAAAAATGTCAAAGTCAAATTTCTAACGCCGACTTGGCAGTAATAACTGAATCGCTTATATGAACCGATTCCGACAATACCGAAGTCTCATCACTCTCATCTATTCTCTTATCGAATATCCTGTTTCCTGCCCCTTTAGCGGCAGCCAGAGACAGGTTGCAAAAAATGTGTAAATGCTTCTTTGCATTTCCCGGTTCCGAAATATAATAAAGACCAAGGTAGTACAATTTGGCAACATTGCATTGTTCTATTTCAAGAAACCCCTTACGAAAGACCGATTAAATCTGCTAAAATAGGCAAAACGCTCGGCGCCTCGCCGGATTTTTCTCGCAGCGCGAGTCACACAGCACAAACCACGTTTGGCGTCCAATTTTGTCGTCCTTTCAGTGGGCGGCCAAAATAAAGCATTGGAGTAACTGTATTGTGTTTTTATCGTCTTTGATAACAAGTTCGATCACTTGACGCTTAGCGCCGAACTTTCTGCCCCTGTCCCCCCTTTCCAAGTTCTCTTCTTTGGCTAGCAGTGTAGTAAAAGGGTCGACGCGATAAGTAGGACATCGGCCTGCACTTGTACGTAAAACGCGCATCAGTCACGTTAGCTTTGGAATTCAGCCCCCGTATTCGGTCTGAAAACGGCACATCAAAAATTGTTGGTATTTCGCACGAGTGCTCGCTGCTCGAACTGTTTCTATTCTTAAACGGTGCCTGGGGTAGGGATTTTGTAGGCAAGACGTTAGAGACGGCAGAGGCACAAATTTTCGGCGCCACCGCCACCACCCGTCGCCTCGTCGAGTGATCGAACTTGTTTGTTATATTACTGAACGGTTGCCAAGCTAGCAGTAGTTTTCACAGGCATGTGCAGTGTAGATGGGTAAAGTAAAGTGTGTATAGGTGGATAAGGATAAAGGCTTACGAAAGCGTGTTTTCAATTAAAATATGGTTTATTCGTACTGATCAACGATAATCATGGCTCCACATACATATTATTGTTGTGTAGAGGGTTGCAATGCTAACTTTAGTAAGGACAGTAAAGTGTCATTTTTTCGATTTCCGAAAGATAGTGAGCGGTAAGTAGCTTTCTGAATGTTGCATAATTAAAGCTATTACGATTATCTTGATTGCGTAAAGTTAGTCATTAACATCCAGCCATAAACTTTTCAAATATCGTAGAATCACTCATGGCCTAGTAAAGTTACAGGCAGTAGTTCGAACAATGATGAATGTCATTTATATGTCAATCATTAGTATCGGTGTTAAATTGGTAATGCTTGATGTGGGTGTAGTGTCCTTGTTTAATAGTTAGGTTTTAATTAAACGAAACACTTTCTCAGCAATATCAGACAACAACACGACACCGAGCCTGCCTACCGTCTGAGTCATCCCGACCCCGGCTAACAGTGCGTTTTAATCTTTATTTTCCACCAAATGTAAACATGTATTTACAATACGAGAATACTGATGGGATCCCTGAACCAAGAGATGTTATAGTACCATGAGATATTATAGTACCAATTCACTTTTATTTTCAAACTTCTAAAATTACACCGATCGAGTAGGGGAAGTTTCAAAAAAGTTTTCGTACATACTCATAAAATGCTTCACAGTTTGAAGTTGAAAAAAAGTGAAACTACACAAAAGTATGATGCTAGTATACAGTGAGGTTTTTTATCTCTGAACATACAAGCAATTTTTCCTATGTTCAATTTTAAAAAAAACCTTCTCAAAGCATTGGTGTCAGACGTTGATGTTTAGGTAAAGGTAAAACGTCAAAAAAGCCTCCAAATATATTTCTTTAATTATTTCAATTTAGACATCGCTTTTAAACATTAAATAACATTGATAAAAAGGTATACAGTCCTAGAAAAATAATTGGTTGATATGGTTGTCGGATTGGGACAAGGCAGCAAATTACACAACTATCTCTCTGAAAAGCAGAGAGGCACAGGCACAGAGATAGTTGTGTAATTTGCTGCTTTGTCCTAATCCGCCAATGATATCCACCAATTAAATAACATTTTTATAACAAGAAAACATTTATTAAAAATACTAGAAAATTAAAAGTTCATAACAAATTCTCAAAATGTCCCCCTTCGCGTTCTAAACAATAAGCAAGTCAATCTTGAAAGGCACGAACTGTGTTTCTTAAGCAATTTTGATTAAATTCGTTGCAGGCTGTTCTGATACGTTGTTTTAAAACGTCCACATTCTTAATTTCAATATTGTTATAAATTTTCGACTTTAGATCGATTAGATAGCCCCATAAAAAGAAGTCGTTTGGGGAGAGGTCAGGGGACCTTGGTGGCCATGAAATAGGCCCAAACTTTCCTATCCACCTGTCAGGAAATTCTTGATTGAGGAAATTTCTAACTTCGTTCGTGGAATGAGCAGGAGCGCCATCCATTTGAAAAGACGTGTTTTCAATATTAAAATTTTCAATTTCTGGCATAATTTGGCCACGGAGCAGGTTTAAAAATTTAAGCGAATTTAAAGTCCCTTCAATAAAGAATGGTCCTATAAGTGTATCTCCAATTATGCCTATCCACACGCAATTTTGTAAATGCTGATTTGTTTTAGACCAGTATCTAAAAACAGTAGGTAATTAGGATATTAAAAAACAGAATTCAGTTGGTTGCTATAAAAGTTCTTTACCTATAATTTTGGGAATTTACACAGCCATTTAATGAAAAAGATGCTTCATCTGTATATACAATTTTTCGCAAAATGTTGCCATTCCTATGGAGTAAATTTAGGAATCTTTCACAGAAATCTGTTCGTCTCTCTTTGTCGTCGTCATAGAGCACTTGATGATTAGAGTATTTGTAGAATTTGAACTTGAATTCTTTTAGGGTCCTTCACACAGAAAATTTTGGAATTGGAAATAATCAGCCACTTGTTTTAAGGTGGATCCAGGATTTTCTTCCATAAAACATAACATTTCCAGTTTTAATTCCTCTGTGAGAACATGTGGTTGTTTGCTCCTCTTCCTATGAGAGTTAACTACACATCCTTCTGAATTAAAAATCTTGACGATATGATGTATCGTTCCAATAGAAGGAATGGGACTGTCTGGATGACTAGTTGCAAATAAATCACGCACTCTCCTAAGGCTATTTTCTTTTTTGTAAAGATTAAACAATTCTATTTTTTCCTGTTTAGAATACATTTTCTAGGTGATTGTAAAGAAAATGTCATCTCGATTTTTGCCTTAATTTTGATATCATTAGAAAGCTTATGTTAAAATTAGCAGATTTAAGTAAAAAAATTCTTGGATGGTCGAGTTTTGTAAGAAAAAAATAGAAAAATGAAGGTATGAAAATACATTACTCATACTTGGAAGTTGCCTCAATCTTCTTTTGTAACCACAATACACATTTCACACACAAAATTCATGGTTTTTTCGATTTTTATGATATAACTTAGGTAAGTTTCGAACGTCTCATAAATTCCAATTTTTATTTAACTTACAAATTTTGCATTGTACTGAAGTTGGCAGGTAGCTTATAAAACATAAAGTTTGTTGACGTTTTTAAAGGCAGTGTTGCAAAGTCTTTTTCTTGAAAATAATCGGTTATTACAACTTAAAATTTAATTTATTTTTTTTTGATCAGGTTAACTTCGGTTGGTTCAGGTTAGGTCTGATTAGTTCAGGTTAGTCCAATTCTAATATTCATTTACACTTTTTACGTAGGCTAGCCTAGTTAGTTCCGTTCTAGTTTTCCTGGTTAGGTTAGTTCAGTTACATTTTACGTTTAGGTTAGGTTAGATCAGGTTAGTTCAGTTCTATCCTTTATGTTAGGGGTAGAGAATAATGTAAAATGCGGTCCCGTGAGAGCCCGCTTTCTGGCAAAACTTTCTGTTACTTCAGGTAAGGTCTGGTTAGTTCAGGTTAGTTCAGTTCTAGTTTCCCTGGTTAGGTTAGTTCAGTTACACTTTTGACGTTTAGATTAGACTAGCTTAGGCTAGTTCAGTTCTACTCTTTATACCCGAATGTGTCTACCTCCGAAAATATTGCATCCACGAAACTTCCGGTCGTGGGAGGTAGTGGAATGTGAAAGAGGACATCAAGGAGAGGAGAAAACAGTTAGATTCAACTCAATCGGTCGAGGAGTTCTCAAGTTACAGGCGGTCAAATTTGAGAATTGAGAATAAAGTCGTGATTCCCCCCTTTAGACATTTTCAAAAAATATTTGGGAAACTTTTTTTACTGCTTTTGATCGGTATGGCACGCTTGCAATCCTCTACATACGTAACAAACTCAATTCGAAGGAAATTAATATCTAAAGTGTGTGTTTTTTTTAAATGGTCCAAAAACGCGAGTCTAAAAGTGCCCTAAAGTCGACCAACGAAGGGGTCTATCTCGAAAAATATTTTGCCTACGGAACAAAGCTGCTTGTATTACTAGCACTAACGTGTTGGATAGTTTTTCGTAGACATCCAACCAAAGTATCGTAAAGAGCATTATGTGAGTGCCACACATTATATTAATGACTCTTGCCGATAGTTTGAGTAAACCCAAATATCCAAAATCTTACTTATCCAAAACGAAAATAGGGCAAAGGCAGAAGCTGTAATATCATTGCGTCATTGCAATTGTATCATTGCTGATGAGGTGAACCTTGAGATTGTATCGAAAAAGTCCTAATAGGATAAAAAATACATTAGAAGTGTATCTTAAACATGAAACCCTCTAATTTGTGGTATATTTTTAGTCTGGCCAATGTATCTGCCATCACAATTAAAACGAGGTATAGAATAGAACTCTTGCAACACAACAAAAATCACTTTTCCTGACAAAAAGACTCTGACTTTTTTGGCAATTTTTTAAAGCTTTTTAACGATATTCCTTAAAATTTAAAATATTATTAATTTATACTATATGCCACTTTTGAATGTACTTTCTTTCTAATTCTCTCACTACTACAGAGCTGTGTCAATGATTTGCGTGGTGATCTAAAACTATGTTTTTCCAACGAGGGAGCAACTGTGATGAATCTGATTTGCAATGAGATCATTTTTGGCACAAAACTGTGTTTTTAAAATTAATGATACCTAATTTTTAAGCGTTTGGACCGAAATGCAACTTATGTAAAAAACCAAAAATCGATGTCCATTTTGAAAATTTTGGTCTAAAAAATGTAGGCTTTAGCAAAGTTTTTAGCTGAGTTTAACCTAAAATTAGAAATATTTTAAATTGTGCCTCTATCTCTTTTGTTTTTTGTTAAATTTTCCAGATTTTTCAGGTTTTTTCACTTGATGCTTTTGTGTTTTATTGTTCTCATATTTCTTATTCTTTGTACTTTTCTAATCATATTCTCTGATTTTCGTTGAAATTTTTGTTATTTTTTATCGTTATAAATTCGTAAAATATAAAGTAGTAAAGTAACAATTTACCAGGCTGCTACGATTGGTGAAGTGAAGAGGCAAATGGTCCAAAATCTGAAGTTGGTTACATAGACTCTTGGGTTCGCAATACCTTTATTCAGGTGAGGACATTCTGTCTTAAATAGTACAGAAGCTAGGGAAATAAACTTAAAAGCACATACAAAACAAAAAGTTGTTGAACTAAAACTTATGAAAGGATATTTGCGTTTTAACTTCATTTCAGAGCATATTTCAGTTGGTAACTTATATGGGTTAAATGGACTAGCTCACTGCGTTTATTTATATCAGAATACAATAGATTTGTAGAGGACAGCCACTTTAATGCAAGGCTTTTCTATATAGGGCAATTTATGGACATTTTATGATTAAATGTAGGAATAATATCCAAACACTACAATAATTTATAATATATGAGTAGCGCATAAGTAGGGATAGAATGAGAGTTCTGCATCATTTTTGCCCGAAAGTGCCCGAACCAATCAGGAACGTCCTACCCCCACCCTGCCACCTCTGCAGGCTTTTAAGCCCCACCCCCCGGCCAATCAGAATCGCTAAATCTCAGTCTGGGGCCTGTATAATCCCTTAAGCCCCACCCTCAACCAATCAGACCAATAGAAAGACGCAAATTTGCCCGAAACCTTAACTCCACCCTTCTTCGAAATGGCTCCACCCTTCTCGGAAATCTGTCCAGGGGCGTACTCAGTCCTTCTGCCTCGGAAACCATGCATCCTTGATAGGCAACACGATACCATAAATATTTTCGGTTGGTACGGTCCTGTTACATGCTTGGAGACCCCACTAAAAATCTATGCAGTCAAACAGAGGCGTACCCAAACCGTCCAACTCTTTAACTCTATATGAAAATACCACGGTAATCTTGAAGCGGTGCTAGGCACGTCCCTGTAAGATGGGGTCTATTGTTAAGTTTTCTTTTGTTAAACCCATCTGAGATCTGATATATCTGCACCTGGTATTAAGGAATTTCGACAAGCGGAAATTTTACGGTTAAGGAGTTAGAGAAATAAGAAAAACGGTATTATTTATGAAAATAAATTTTATTAAGCAAATAGATATGTATTACATAGAGTGCAAGTTAATATTAATGCCTCCCAACACCACTATATTTGTTTATATTTAATTCTAGAGACAATACTTTTAATAAAGCCCAACCACTATCCCTTTCTTCGAATTCTTGTGATTTTGTAATTAAAATTCGAGCAAATGTATCAAATATTTCTTCAAGATCTGTACCTCTTGATACACTAACAAATCGTGAATTAAATGATTTTATTTCCTGTTTTCCTGCTGAAGGTAATAAGTATTCGGCAAATAGCTCCACATTTACTTTAAGTATTTGGTGGGTCACCAGATTTTGAGTTATTAATTTAAAAATTTTTGGTTTTAAAGACTTTAGATACGCAGCTATGTTTAAAGCATTGGAAGGTTCTGTAAGTCGATAGACGATAATTCTATTCTTAAAAGCAGTTCTTATTATTTCCAAACCGGGTTCAATTAGAGTCCTGCCATTATATTTATGTCTATGACTTAGCCAGTGGAGATGAGAACTCACGTTTTCATCACAATCTTCACAATAGAAGGTCATGATTACAACTGAGCAAATAATTAAAAGTGGTTTAATTTTACGCTCCCATCCAATGCACTATATGAAATGCATGCATCATGAATGATCAATGCATATACTTTAATGTTTTGATCAAAATTTTGTGTACACTCAAATTCCAGTTTAATATCCACAGTTCCTGTCTTGAGATTTTCCTGCTGGTGGCTACAGTCAATTACAAACACAGGATTCTCATAATATTCACCAATGTCGAGTAAAGGGTTTGATTCAGGAATGCAATAATAAGTTGATTGAAAACTTTCATAAGAATAATATGCCGATCCGAAAAGTTTTTTCTGAAAATTTAGATCCATACGCTCATATGGATAAAATTTTGAGTTTAATGATAGGCGCATATCCCTAATATTCGCGTGAGTGAATACTGTAATATCTTTTTCGCGATTGTTGCTATTTTCAGTTTTCTGAAATCCGATTATAACAAAGCTCGGTTTTTCCAGTTGAGTAGTCGTTTTTACAGCCCACACATCAGTGGCAGTTCGACGTAAAGCTGGCAGGTGGAACAAATCCCATTTCCTATATGCAATTTTTATACGAGAATCATCCCCACCCTTTCTAATATGTGAAAGCAATTTTAATTTTTCACGATCATCAGGGATTATATGATGAACTTTCCACTCAATTTTTTCAATTTTTATATCCGCGTCTACTTCTCCCATATAACAATTTTCAAAAGTGCGAGCAATTGTCATAATTAGCTCTGTTTTTACGTTTAATAATCCTTTTTCATAGTCTTCAGCAAAACCGAGTAAGTATTTTAAAGGCAACCTGCCTGAGAATATATGACTGGTTTTATCCAAGACACTCTGCTTTAGTTCATTGAGTCCCCATCCTATATTAGTCATGCGTTGAGCTTGATGTTTACCAAATGAGACCATCGTTTTCAAGGTGGTTGTAATACCAGGATCACGAACAACAGCAATTTGCTCACCCCCAAGTTCAAGACGAATTTCACTAAAGAGAAACGCAAATGCGTTATTTGACAAATGACATTGTTTGGTAACATCATTAGGCGTAAATTTGCCTTCAAAGTATAAATAACTGCCGGCTAGATCCAATAAATGATCTTGAAAATTAATTAAAATCCTAACTTCATCAGAATTCTTGTAACTTGGAGATCCGAATGGTTTATGCGTAACTAGATTTTTACTGGCGATAGAAGAATCAAAAGTTGGTATTGCAAATACAGCTAGTTTTTCACTCATTTTGTTCTACTTTATTTTAAGTCCTATGGAAATCAGGAATTTTTTCTCCTCCTTTGTGAGTAAAGCTGATGCTTTCCGCTCAGGAGTTGTTAAGGAACTGTTTGAGGATAAATGCTGGTGGTGATTTATATATTTATTGTCTGAAAATGTTTTACTATATCTAAACCCCATGTTTCCTATGAAAATTGTTTTAGCTCCAATTTCACAATAATCTTTTCACCTTGAAAATTAACCAAATCTCCGCGATCATCCAATATTCTTAACGTAATGTTGTCAATATACTGACGTCCAGTAGGAATAACGGGCAAATATATAACGTTTCTTGGCTCTCGGGTAAGAAGAAATCCAGGTGGGACATCCAAATCGAACTCGAATAACGTATGACATTCCTCACCGTTAAGATACGCACCGGAAGTAATATTACAATCGACGCGAATCATCCTCACTTTCATTACATCAACCGGTTTATGTGAATAACAGAGGATTTTTGGCTTTAACTTAACCCCCTCAAATCCTAATACACTTCCAAGAGACAGCTTGTCTGTAAAATCGATTTCATATGCTGATTTTATCTCACATTTTAAAGTTGTGTTATTCGCCTCCAACCAAAATAAGTCATCATCATTCTGATTTTTTATTGATTTATCAGCTTCTTTTAACGCTTGCAAAACTGCAGCGCGAATATCAGCTATTTCATAAGCACCAGGCTTTATAGCCAATCGGGTTTTTTTCCCATCCTTTCCCAGCTGTTTAAAGCCGATAATATTATTAGTATTATCTACATTGAATATAGAATTATACGAATAAAACCCTAATAAACCAAGTCCATATTGTACTGTCTTATCTAACTCCACAGCAGGGAAAAAATTTGCAGATAAGATACTGGAGACACCCGAAAGAGTAAACGTTCGAGCCATAACTAAAGAATTTTACCCTAAAAGATATTATTTTATATAATCACACAACAATTATTTTTTTCTATACATTTCGCAATTTTTACATTATTATCAGTACCCATACTAACTTCTTTTATTGCGCAATAACAGCAAAATATTTTTCGAGGAGGAGGTCCGTCAAATGTATCACAAGCATTGTCTCGATTTGAATAATGCTCAGTGCAGAACAAGAATTTTTGAATGTCGGGGTCACTTAACAATTTTTCGGGTAATTTCTGTTGCACATGCGCAATTTCCTCTGCAGATGAAGCTATTATAACTTCTTTTGGTAAATTTTCTAGTTCCTCTAATGTTAATAAAAATAGTGATTTTTTTTCAATAAGAGCTCTAAGCGCCTCATGCATTTTCGCATTTCGCGTCTCCATATCAGAAAAAGAAAACAATTACCGCTCTGAAAGAAACTTTAAACACAAATGCCCACATATAACTGAATCAAATTTCTGTTCTCGTTCGTAGTTATACAAGATTGAACTTGTTGGGTTTTTTCCTGTGTACAAGTACTCCAAAATTTCTTTAGGTGGGGTTAAATCGCCAAAACTGTCGTAGTATTGGGTAATTCGACCCTCTTTTAAATAAGCCACCCAATGCGTCCCTACCCCTTTGTTGGAATCAAGGTTAACTATAGCTCTCTCATTAAATTTAGGTCCTGATTTTGGTAAATTATCTCGCATAAAAACTCCTCTAAAATATGGAACCTGTAGCTTACGAGCATAACTCATTAATTCAATATTGGACAATGGTTTATGAGGCAGGGACATAATTAGTTTTTTGCTTTGGGGGGTAAATACAATCCAAAACCATTTCGATAAGGTTTTAGGTATAATCCCTGACCCACTTTTTTCCCAAGCGCGATGGCCTCCATCTGCCTGTTATGTCTAGTATTTTCTGCTAAACTTTTTCGTGCATTACCCACAGCGTTTGCGGCTTTAACGACACCGGAAATGCCACCGGCAACAGATCCAAGTGCAGCTAGACCTGAAATTAAGGGGATAATGGGGAGAAATCCACCTTTTGTCGTTTTTGGAATTGGTATAACGCGTGGTAGTTTAAATCGCTTTTTACCACCCGCATTTTTTACATATTTTCGACTCGCAGCTAATACCACCTTAGTCATTTTAGATAAATCTCCTTTAGATTTCATTGCAGACTTTAAGGCTATCTTACCGCTTTTTACTAAACCGCTTCCAAACAGTATTTTCTTTTTTAATTTTTGTTTTCTCAGCAAATTACTTTGTCGTTGTTTTTTTACTACTTTTTGTCTCACACCCATACCAAGCTTTCTTTTAACTTTCATAGCAGAAGTCGTTAACCACGCAGCCGTTTTTTCACCCAATTTTGAGTCTTTTGCCAAAACTCTATCCCAGGCCTTATTTTCTAAAACTTCGTCTGCTAAATGTCTCGACTTTGTGTTTTTATTATATTTATAGAATATATCGTGCTCTCTAGCAGCTCCGTCTAATTTGTTTATTGGTTTGTCTCCTCTACTTAACCTCTTATTCAATTTAGTGCCAGGTCCTAGGAAGTTATATCCGGGGTAATGTAGCTCAAATGGTAACTTATTAATTACAGTATTGAGTATACCTGACCCAGTCTTATAACGACCGGGTTTAAGAACGCGTCGACAACCTGTTCTTGCAAAAGTCGGCATTGAACTAATTGCAATATTCACACGTATTTATTATTTATAAATTTGTGCTTAGCAGGAAAAAAAAATGGAGATTGTTCACTCATCCTACAAACTGCAAGTCGATAATTTAGACGAGGCCGTAGGTGGTGGTTTAAAACAATCGAGTATACACGGTCCCTTATTACCATCAAACATAAGATGTCTAATTGTCGGAAGTTCTGGATGTGGTAAAACAAATGTGATTGTTTCATTAATTACACATCCGGAAGGTCTATTCTTTGAAAACATCTATATATATTCAAAATCACTATATCAACCGAAGTATGAGTTTTTAAAAAAAGTGCTAACACCTATAAAAGAAATTGGGTATTTTACTTTTGGAAATAACCAGGAAATTACTAAACCAGCAGAAGCGAAAGAGAACTCAATTTTTATATTTGATGACGTAATATCTGAAAAGCAAGAACCGATTCGCGCATATTTTTCTATGGGGCGACATAAGAACATATCAAGTTTTTATTTAGCTCAAACGTATTCTAGGATCCCTAAACAATTAATAAGAGACAACGCAAATTTCATTATTTTATTTAAACAAGACGAGACTAATCTAAAGCACGTGTTTTCTGATCATGTTTCTCCTGATGTTACGTTTCAAGAATTTTTAAAAATGTGTTCTGAAACCTGGAAAGATAAGCATGGGTTCTTTGTAATAGACAAAGACAGTGAGTTAGACAAGGGACGATTTCGGAAAGGATTTGATTGCTATATAAAACCATACGCCGGTAATGCATAACCATTTCAACCAGTAAGTCTCAACAGACAACAGAAATGAACGGCATTGATAATGAAATCAATTTAAAGCGCAAACTAGTAGAAGCAACGGAAGCTGTACGTAAAAAGTATAAAGCTTTGAAATCGCGAGATTATGAAACTAAAACTGATATTGAAGAATTTCATCAACCAGTAACTTCAAGCTTAAAAACCCTCTCAAAAGCAGTAACAAACGCAGTTCAATCTCCGGTAGTACCTGTAACAAGTACCCCAGTAACAAAACCAAAAACGAGTAAATATTGGACAGTTGATGAAAAAATACCTTATTTTTACGAACCACCACAAATGTCCTCATCTTGGAGCGGTCCGTATACAGCAGAATCTGAAGGATTAATACCCCCTTCTTCGGTAGAAACACATGAGTCGGGTGACATTATATCAAAATATTTAAATAATGTTAAGCAAAATCACAAAGACTTTGATCAGATATTTGGTGTTTATTATGATAAATTGAACAACCGATATAAGATCGGAGACAGCGATATTATAATCAGTGTTCCTGAAAAAACAATATCAATATGGAGAAGAGCCGAGAGAATTGGGAGATATCTTCTAACTGAAGAACTTATAGATTTACTTTTCTTAAAAAGACCTGATTTGACTACCCGCGTCGATTTAATTAACCCCGAGGTTTTAGAGAATTATAGTGAAATTTTGCAGAAAACTCATGCTGTTTATCAAAATTTTAATGAAAACCTAGGTCTCAAGCGTAGTGGATCTCTCAAATATAAATTAATTATTAAACCTCTATTAGAGAAAAAATTAGGGGGTGTATTAAATATAATTAATAAAACCTATAACGCAGGGAAATCTGTTGAGTATGTTTATTGGAATAAACCAAGAGAACTCATTAAGAGGTTACAGCTTTTATGGGCTTCAAAATTAGCTGGAAATAATAGTCACGAAAATGAAATTTTGTCAATTATTGAGGAGTTGAGAGAGGAAGATATTATTTACTGAAATTTATATAAATTAGATGTACTGCAATCTGAATTAGACAGTTTGTTTTAAATATGCCACGGGCACGCATCTCAACTATTGACAAATTTGGACGTTATTCTACCTCTAATTTAAGATATGTTAGAGGTCC